>CM028380.1:105554468-105602479 GCA_013146195.2 Codonopsis lanceolata | reverse complement strand
TTAGTAAGTTTTAACCATAACTTCCTATCATGGCATAATGCTCAATCATAAAATATATCATGCTATCGTCATAAATAACCTTATATAAATTCATGTCATGGCATCCATGCTCAACATTAAATAAATATGTTATCGTTAAAGTTATAACATCTCATCATAAAACCATGTCAAGGCATTTTGTCTTAACAACAATAATTATACCTTTGGCATAAAACAACATTCCCATAATATTCATGTGATAGCATACATGCTTAACAACAAATCAATATGTTATCTATTAAGTATAACATGTAAGAAACCAAAACAAACATCATATCATATCCAAATTCACCAAGCACGTTATTCACTTAAGCACTTGTGAAACAATTCATATATATAAGGGATATGATACCATTACCAAATTCCTCACGCGTGTCGCTCACAAAAACACGTGCAAAACCCTTATGCCCTCGATATCCTCTCGTAGATATCGGCGTCCCGAGAGCAGCTCTCCGCTCGAGTTCCATAGTTATCAAAGTCATGTGTATTACTACAACTAAGATAAACTACTTCCCCACCGTGGCCATCGATGGAGGGGTGTGTGCAAACCCGACAGCGGCGATACATCGCGATCACGAATCCCATAATTCGTGAAGCGATGTATATCGTCCCAAAACTCAACAGGGCCGGCCTTACTGGACTTAAAACCCAAGCACAAGTAATATATACTCATATGCTCAAAACAAGTAGGTAAACACTCTACTATCAAACTAGTCATGCAATTCATCCACAACTAGCATAAACATCATAACCGAGAATCATATAAGCTCTCATAATCAAGTGTGCTTCACACACTTCAAAACTTCTTGGAGGCTCGACCTCCATGAATTCTACCCAAAATTCCGTAGGACTTAAAATTATAGTTCCTAGGATTCATACTAACCCAAAGGTTAACTCCGTTGAGTTCAATCTAAGTTTTCGAAAATTCAAGGATTAGAAGCTTAGGCTTCATCAACCCCATGTTCATAACTATCGCCCAAAACCACAATCCCAATGTTCAATATACTCATATAAACCCAACAAACTAATTAACAATGCACTTAGAATAATTTAGCCATCTTGTGCATAATTTCATCAAGTCATCATACCAACCATAACCTTCAAATCATGACTTAAAATTTACAACATGGTTTAATATGACTCTATTAAGCATATAAAACATATTAATCAAGCTAACATCATAGATTGCAAGCTAGAACAAAATTAGGGCAAATCACCCTCCAAGCATCTCAACCAAACTAACATCAATCTACATGAATAACAACATAATCAAGTTCAATAGGCAATTTAGAACATGAATTTCATAATCATGGTCTCACATAGGCCAATCAAGTTCTAACATGAATTTGAAATCTAGGGTTCATACATTTCTATAAACCTAACAATGGCTTCCATTGACCCAAATAGCATAAATGGTTGTTTCCACTAGGTCAATGGGCCTAAGAAAGAAGAAGAAAGGTAAAAACTTACCAAAACTCAGCCTAAAAC
This sequence comes from Codonopsis lanceolata, assembly GCA_013146195.2. Lineage (NCBI taxonomy): Eukaryota > Viridiplantae > Streptophyta > Magnoliopsida > Asterales > Campanulaceae > Codonopsis > Codonopsis lanceolata. The sequence continues at coordinate 105,600,952 of CM028380.1, read as the reverse complement.
CAGAATTTTCGGATTAGAAGAGGGTGTCTTCTTCAAGTGTAGGTAGAATGTGGAAGATGAAGACCCAGCTATGGCCTCAAGCTTGTCCCTTTGAAACCTTAGAATCAATACCCTCGAGCCCTCTCTCAAACTCACTGTTGAGATCCCAGAAGAGAAGAAGAAAGAAATCTTACTTGTGCAATGAAAGAAAGAATCGGCGGTTTTGGGGTTTATATGGGGATTAGATCACTAATTACCTCACTAATTAACCTAAATCTCTAATAGATGTTTAGGATTAGTATTAGGATAAATAAGTAGGTTTAGAATAGGTTTAAAATGGTTTTAATAAGTAAAACTTTCGGACAGTGAGAAAAAGGGGGCAAATCCCGTAATCTGGATTTAGAGACCCTTGCGGTCGCTTAGGGTCTTAGTGATGCGACGCATCAAAGTTTTCAGCATTTAGGGTTTTACGCTTTCCTTGCTCGGTCCGGACTCTCCAGCGTGCAATCTCGAGTCCTTCCAAAACCAAAAATGGTCTACAATTCAACCTTAATAACCTCCAAACATTAACCAAAGGAATCAAGTCTCAAACCTCATCAAAACATGGCCCGTAATCAAAGAGCACCTCGCCCCGAACGACACCGGAAAAGTGGAAGCGAAGGGTTTTCGCTAGAATCAAACTAGCAACAAACCGGTCGATGCAACTAGCATCTAACAAACATCCAAGGCATGAAAATGATGTTTTGAATGCCTTCTAACAAATAACCATGAAGTTACAACATAAATCTTAAACCCGAGATTCAAAGCATCTCGCGAAAGAAAAGTGCATACATGCATCTCAAACGACGTCAACGATCATGCTATTGACTCTAAACATATACGGGAGCTAAATGAACATGTTTATGATGATTATCAATGTATGAATCCATGCATAACACAATCAAGCAACATTTTAGGGTTTTACAGGTCAAATGTTGACAATTGCAGAAAATTCCCGTAACCAGTAAAAGGCTTGATGCGGTCGCATGGTGGTGAACCCATGCGAGCGCATGGTGTCTGCATTTTCAAATTTTCCATTTCGCTCCCTTGTAAGTTCTAGGTCATTCCCCCTTGCACCCTCAAGTCATCCAAAGCCAAAAAGTGTCTAGAATTCATCCTTAAAGTCCTCTAAAAGATAACCAAGGCAAATCAATGATCAAACCCTACTCAAACAAGGCTAAGAACTTAGACAGAACACTCCCGAACAACAACCGAAAAGGTTAAACGAAGAAGGGTTAACGCTCGAATCAAACTAGCAATCAAACCGACGATGCAACTAGCATTCAACCAACATCTAAAGCGTGTTAATGATGTTAAGAATGGTTTCTAACATTAATCCATATGTTTATCACATAAAACACAATCCCGAGTTCCAAAGCAACTCGTGAAGGAAAGGCGCAAACGAGCATCTCAAACGACGTCAATGAACATGCTATCGACTTTAAACATATAAGTGAGCTAAGTTAACATACTAATGATGATTATGAATGTATGATCTCATGCAATAAACACGTAAGCAATGATTCAGGATTTTACACATTGTCACACCAACGACTCAACCAAATATGCCAGCTGGACTCATGCAACGCCAAGTAGATGTTTACTCGTCATGAAATCTCAAATAAGGAACAAGTTCGACAAGAGCGAACTTATTCAACAAGTAGTTGTTTACTCATTAAGAAATCACATAGGAATTCGACAAGAGCGAATTCAACATGTCAAATAGATACATTATTCTACAACATGCTCTCAATCATGCATTTACTTCACACGATCACATAAACCGCATAAGACTCAATCGAGTCTTAAAAGCACACAAACATCAAGGCATAAGCATCAATCGATCTCAAGGTATCGTAAGCTAATTCATTAGTCTAACGAACTACATTCGTCGAAGGGATTGATTGTGGAGTCGTTATTGTTCGATAACTCCCTAATTTCAACTCCAGTGAGTTTTACTAAAATTCAACCAAGTAGAGCATTGATACTATATGTATCACATTGCCCTTTTCTAATTTCTCCGTTCATTTAGAACTCGATAACTAAGTCGTTCATGTTCTTAAACTAGCCTTAAACAAAATCTCGAGTTTCAAACCCTAGTTTCGGTGATTTTGTTAAACCTTGAATTGAACCGAATTCTTTCACAAGAGTTATTCCCAAGCTCATTATAAACAACATTCATGCTTTACAAAATGTCAAAATCATAACTTCATAGAGATTTCATAACATCATACACATATTTTATATGTTGAATTGGAGGTTTTGTCTTCACAAAAGATGTTCACAATCATTAATAGAAGCAACTATAATGAAGGGGTCATGCTATTTTATTGAACATGGAAATCTCAAGGAATTGTCACTCACCTTAGTCCTAAGATTAATGGAGGAATGAGTGATCAAGGCAAGGATTCTTGTAGAGAAGATCAAGGGCTTCGATTTGGCGGTCTCGGTTCGCCGATCGGACCACCGGATCTCCGGGAAATGGTCTCTCAAGTTGGAATGACCTCCATGGACGAAAATGGAGTTAAGTCTCTAAGTTGAGCTTGTTGTTGATCAACAATGGCTGTGGAGGCTGAACAAAGGCTTATATACTTGCCTAGAAGTCCCTAATCCATGTGATGGTTGTTATATGGCTTCTCATTGGCCAAGGCATGTGAACCCTTGATAAAGAATGATCCAAGGGCTTAAAGGGGTCTTAGAAGAGTCAACAAAGAGGGCTTTGAGTAGCCAAGGTCGGCCAAGGGCAAGGGCACTTGGGTTATCAACCAAAACCACGCAAAAAAAGATACAAACCAGAATCTGGCACAATGGGGTCGCATTGTGCTTGGGCCATGCGATCGCTTCAACTATTCATGACCAATTTCCAGATTGTTGTTACAGGACAGTCGATCTTGTAAAATCAACCATAAATCGTTCACAACTCTAAATGAGGTGATTTTTTATTTTTATGAAAGTAGACGCATTAAAATATATTTTAGAATTTTAAATTACTCAATTTGGACTTATATTCATCAAAATAAAGTTACAACAAAATCAAGTACCGAAGCCGATTTCCTGAAAATAGAATTCTGGCACAGCCGTAAGTCAAGACCTAAATGAGGTATTTAGACACCTTGGAAAATTACCAAATTTTACAGGGAGTATCCTAACATATTCAGGTAAAACATACTAAAGTTTTAGAATATTCTCTTCAGTAGATTGGTACCAGAATTTTCCCGAAGTTTGCCCAAAACCGGACTGAATCTGTGAAGTAATATGTTGGTCATCTTATTTCCAAATGCAACAAGTCTATGAACAATGATTATGCAAGCATGGGAAATACTAGTACACTTGGTTTAGAACTCAAATGAACTTCTCGCAAGTTGAAAACACAAACAATACAAGCAACAAAGGCAATCCCGAGAAACCCTAAGGCTCAAACGAAGCAACGATGCTTCTAAACTCTCAACCAAGCACACAACAACTAAGAAGAACATTATAAACCTTAGATGCAAAGTACTAAGACTCTCATGAGACTTATTTAGGTGCTAACACGCTATGACGAACACTCGAAACATCAACAACAAGGCATGCAACGCATGGAAGACCATTACTCTATTATGATCTCAACCAACTCAATGCCGACATGATATGAATGAAATGAAGTCTCTAATATGTCAAGACATATTACAAGCATGTTATAATGATGACAAACATGAAATGGGGTTTGGGTTCTCATATCCTCCCCCACTTAAAGGAATTTAGTCCCTAAATTCATACCAGAAATCTCGAACAAGTAAGGGTATTTCTCCCTCATCTCAAGCTCAGTCTCCCACGTGGCTTCCTCAATATTATGATTCTTCCACAAGACCTCCACTAAAGGAATCCGTTTGGTCCTCAAGACTTGCTCCTTGGTATCAATAATCCTCACCAGTTTCTCAACGTAGGAAAGATCGGGCTCAAAGGTAATCTCCTCATAAGTAAGGACATGTGACTCGTCCTTCAAGTACTTTCGAAGCATGGAAACATGAAACACATCATGGACACCCGATATAGACGGTGGTAACGCAAGTCGATAAGCCAAAGAACCAATCCGCTCTAAGATCTCGAACGGACCAATAAACCTAGAAGAAAGTTTCCCTTTCTTCCCAAACCGCTTTGTACTGCGCCGGGGCGATACCTTCAAGAACACATAGTCACCAACCTGAAACTGAATGACTCCGCGACCCAACGCCTTCGAGATGACGCGAACCTTGGAATTGTGAATGACGCCACAATTGGGATGACTCTCCAACTGATAAGTCGAATTCAATTATAAACAACGAATCCACGATGTTTATAATCCGAGCTTCCAATCCAGGACACTTAATAAGAAACAATTTTCTAACCAGAAAATCACTCAACTTTTATTAATCTGAATTCTCTACCTAAACAATTTTTAAGAATGCCTTTTTATAGGCTTACAAAATAAACCCTAATTCTTGTAGGACAAGAAAACTAATTAAAAGGAAACTCTAATTAAAAGGAAACTCTTAAATAAAGGAAACTCTAAATAAAAAGAAACTAAATCTCTTAATAATATCCTAACAATAAAACAATTAAAACTAAAACGACAACTTTCTGGATACCTTGCGGTCGCAAGGTCTATGGACCCTTGCGTCCGCAAGGTCCACAGTTCCTCCAATCTTGCTTCCTGGTCCGAATCATATCACACTCTCCCTCTTGAAAAGGATTTGCCCTCAAATCCGCTCTTCACCGATCATTAAAATGTCCTTTGATTCGAACTTGAGACCCGTACCGTTGTCCATTCTTCCACCCCTTTTTCCCTGGATCAAATATCTCGTGATCCTGAACACCTAACAAAACTTTCTTACCCTTACTCTCAACTAGCATCCTCCTTTGGTCTTCTTGCACTTGGCTTGGCGTTAGTGGTATGAGTGTGATTGGCTTTTGATTGAACACGAAGGAATATTTGTTAGTGAATCCATCATGCTTCACTTGACGATCATATTGCCATGGCCTTCCAAGTAATAAATGGCTTGCATTCATAGGAACCACATCACATAAGACTTCGTCCTCGTAGACTCCTATACGAAATGTCACAAGTACTTGTTTCTCCACCTTCACCTCCCCACTATCATTCAACCATTGAAGTTTGTAAGGTTGAGGATGCCTTGATGTTGTCAAACCCAACCTTTCCACCATGAAAGTGCTAGCGACGTTAGTACAACTACCTCCATCAATAATCACACTACCAACCTTGTCATTGATGCGACACCGTGTGTGAAAGAGGTTATCGCGTTGATCATATCCTTCCTCCTTAGCTTCCATATTCAACACGCGACAAGAAACCAAAGCCTCTAGATTTATAGAGTCCCCCTCGGCTTCAATGACTTCATGTTCATCATCCTCTTCTTCTACCACCTCATTGCCACGTACCACCATAACCCGTTGATTGGCACACTCACGCGCCAAGTGTCCCCACCCTTTGCACTTGAAACATTGTACTTCCTTAGACTTCAACCCGATTTTCAGCTTTTCCTTGGGGCTCTTGTGGAATCGTAGCAACTTTTGCTTCGGGCTCAACCTTGATTGCGTTCTTATCTTGTTGTTACACCAGAGTTGAACTACTTGGACGAGTGGTACTCCTCCTCTTTTGCTGTTGCTCTATCTTGATTGCCATGTGTACCATTTCACCCAAGTCGTCATATTGGTGTAAATCCACAACATCTGCAATATTATGATTCAAACCTGCCAGAAATCTTGTCATTGTTACTTCGGCATCTTCACCCAAATTGGCCCTAGCAGTCAACATCTCCATCTCCTTGTGATAGTCTTCAACACTTTTCGAACCCTGTGTCAACTTCTGCAATTTCTGTAGAACACCCCTATAATAGTGATTAGGAACAAACCGATGACGCACAAGACGCTTCATTTCGTCCCATGTAGTAACCAGCATCCCAATTCTTCTCCTATCGCCTATCGGTTGATCCCACCGATACTAGCATAGTCCACTTAACTTCGGCGCCTAATTTGACTTTCCGCAATTTAGTGTAGATATAACAATCAAATACTTTCTCGATTTTTCTTTCCCAATCAAAATACTCATCTGGATCACTTGACCCCTTAAAAACAGGAATCTTTAACTTAATGGTTTCCCAATTATTTTCCTCTCTCCTTGGAATCTCTCGCCTTCCTCTTCCATGATTTTCTCCCAAACCAAGCTCATTAAATTCTTCTTCTAATTGGTTACCTCTTTGAGCTCTACGTTCCCTAGGTTCCTCCCTTCGCCTATCCTCCTCAAGTCTATCAAATCTCTCATTTATTTGAGCAAACTTCACATTAAATTCTTCCATGCGGGCAAGTATCGCATCATAATATTGTGTCGGATTAACAATAGGAACCCCTTTAGCTGGAGTTTCGTCGGTCATGGTGATTGTTGGTGACTCTCCCTTACGTGTATGCACTCAAGATAACAAACCCTAGAACAATTAGGATTTCAAAATTGAAAGACAACACGATTAAACAAGGATTGATGATCCAAGTTTAACACAACTAGATGAATTAATAATTAAAAAAAACTAACAATTTTTTTTAATATGTGAACAGTACCGTGAACAGTGTTTTTCGGCGATGAACAGTGTTTTCCAGCGTGAACAGTAACCGGCGATGAACAGTGACCGGCGATGAACAGTGTTTTCCGGCGTGAACATTAATTTCGGATGAACAGTGAAATTTTTTATTTTTTTTAATAATGAACCCTAGAACAATTAGAGTTTAACAACAAGAATGATAATACACAAAATTTAAGATAGAATGGAATTACCGTAACTAGGATTGCTCTGATACCAAATGATAACGGAATGGACCCAAGGATCTCCTAGAAAGGTATTAGGATGAATGACTCCGCGACCCCTTCGAGATGACGCGAACCTTGGAATTGTGAATGACGCCACAATTGGGATGACTCTCCAAATGATAAGTCGAATTCAATTATAAACAACGAATCCACGATGTTTATAATCCGAGCTTCCAATCCAGGACACTCAATAAGAAACAATTTTCTAACCAGAAAATCACTCAACTTTTATTAATCTGAATTCTCTACCTAAACAATGTTTAAAGAATGCCTTTTTATAGGCTTACAAAATAAACCCTAATTCTTGTAGGACAAGAAAACTAATTAAAAGGAAACTCTAATTAAAAGGAAACTCTTAAATAAAGGAAACTCTAAATAAAAAGAAATTAAATCTCTTAATAATATCCTAACAATAAAACAATTAAAACTAAAACGGCAACTTTCTGGATACCTTGCGATCGCAAGGTCTATGGACCCTTGCGTCCGCAAGGTCCACAGTTCCTCCAATCTTGCTTCCTGGTCCGAATCATATCAGAAACTCAAAATCTCGTCTCCGGTTGTCTGCGTAGCTTTTCTGTCTACTCTGAGCTGTAAGCAATCTGTCTCTAATCAGCTTCACACTCTCAGCTGACTGGAGTACCATCTCCGAACCCCATAACTTAGCCTCACCAACCTCATCCCAGCAAATCGGTGATCGACACTTATGCCCATACAATGCCTCGTATGGCGCCATCTCAATGCTAGACTGATAACTATTATTATACACGAACTAAGCCAACGGTAGATGTGAATCACAACTACCCTTGAAATCCATAGCACACGCACGTAACATATCCTCCAAAATCTGTATCAATCTCTCCAACAACGACCATCGATCGTGGATGAAGCGATCTTGAAATTCACCGTACCCAAAGCCTCCTGCAAAGAATGCCAGAACCTAGAAGTAAATCTGGGGTCTCTATCTGACACAATGCTCATTGGTACACCATGTAGTCTCACAATCTCCTGAATGTACAACGCTGCCAACTGACTCAAACTGTAGGAAATCGCAATAGGGATAAAATGAGAAGACTTAGTCAACCTATCAACGATAACCCAAACTGCATCAAAGCCTCTACGAGTACGTGGCAACCCTGTAACAAAATCCATGGTGATATGCTCCCATTTCCACTCTGGAATCTCAAGTGGATGAAGCAAACCGGCAGGTCTCTGGTGCTCAGCCTTAACCTGGTGACACCTAAGACATCTCGAAACATACTCAGCTATCTCCCTCTTCGTACCATTCCACCAAAATTGCCTCTTCAAGTCACGGTACATCTTAGTACAACCCGGATGTATCGTATACTTGGCCTTGTGAGCCTCATCAAGAACCATACGTTTCACTTCATCAAAAGAAGGAACACAAATCCTACTCCGAAATGTCAAGATCCCATCACAGTTTATCGCGAACTCGGGTGTATTATTCTCACCCAATCCATCGATAATCTTCATCAAATCTGGATCAGTAGCTTGAGCTTCCTTGATCAACCCAAGCAACACTGGTGTAGCACAAACACTAGCAAACAGAACACTATGCTCACTCACAACAGGACTCCACTCACGGACATCCTCGAGCATCTTCCATTCCCTAATCATCACACATGACATGTAGGATCTCCTACTCAACGCATCCGCAACAACATTCGCTTTCCCTGGATGGTACAAGATAGTACAATCATGATCCTTAAGCTTCTTCATCCATCGCCTCTGTCTCATATTTAACTCCTTTTACGAGAAAAGGTATTTCAGACTCTTATGATCCGTATACACCTCAAACTTAGCTCCATAAAGATAGTGTTTCCACTTGTGAAGCGCAAAGATAATAGCTGCCAACTCAAGATCATGAGTCGGATAATTCTACTCATACGGTGACAACTTCCTAGAAGCATAGGCAATAACCTTCCCGTTCTGCATAAGCACACAACCCAAGCCTTCCAAAGAAGCGTCACAATATACCACGAAGTTCTCACAACCACTAGGCAAAGCTAAAACCGGAGCTGTAGTCAACCTCCTCTTCAACTCCTGAAAACTAGCCTCGCACTTGTCACTCCAAACAAAAGCAGACTTCTTCTGAGTAAGATTGGTCATAGGAGTGGCAATCTTAGAAAATCCCTCAATGAATCTACGGTAATAACCCGCCAAGCCCAAGAAACTACGGACTTCGGTCACCGTACTAGGAGTCTTCCACTTGGTAACAGCCTCAACCTTTGATGGATCCACCGCGATACCATCATTAGACACAACATGCCCAAGAAAAGCAACTTGTTCTAGCCAAAATGCACACTTGCTAAATTTAGCAAAAAGCTGTTTCTTACGCAACACAGGAAGAACCTCTCTCAAATGATGCTCATGTTCCTCTCGTGACTTCGAGTACACAAGGATATCATCAATGAACACCACTACAAAACAATCAAGGTACTCATGAAACACTCTATTCATCAAGTCCATGAAAACGGCAGGCGCGTTTGTCAATCCAAACGGCATCACAACAAACTCATAATGGCCATAACGCGTACGAAAGGCTGTCTTCAGGACATCCTCCGCGCGAACCCTCAACTGGTGGTAACCACTCCTCAAGTCTAACTTGGAATACACAACAGACCCCTGAAGCTGATCAAGGAGATCATCAATGTGAGGTAATGGATACTTCTTCTTTATAGTAACCTGGTTCAACTGACGATAGTCAATGCATAATCGCAAACTACCATCCTTCTTCTTCATAAACAAAACCGATGCACCCCACGGAGACACACTCGGTTTAATAAACTCCCTATCCAGCAGTTCTTGCAACTGCTCCTTCAACTCTCTCAACTCAGCTGGAGCCATCCTATACGGTGCTCTAGAGATAGGTGAAGTACCGGGCAATAACTCAATGCAAAACTCTAACTCACGGTCGGGAGGTAATGCATAATCAGTCGAAAAGACATCCGGAAACTCATTAACTACCGAAACTTCATTAACAATTAGAACTTCTTATAGTATAGAAGTAGGCATGCTAGTCTCAAGTACACAAGTGAGATAACAAGTACAACCTTGCGTTAAAAGTTTTCTATCCCGCAAAGTAGAAATAACATGTATATTATTCATGTCATGATCACTAATAAAAACCAACTCCTGTATACCGAGCATGGCAATTGTAACACTGTTATGATGGCAATCTACTAGAGCATGCAATACACTATCACCAATGAACACATCACAAGCCTTATAGACCTCGGATGCGAGTTCAAGATCACTCAATGGTATAGACATCAAGCACATAGGGTAACTGTCAAGGCAAGACGCGTAAATTCTCATTAAAATGCGGTGCATCATATTTGCACATGTATAGCAATACACCATTTGTTGTTCCATACCTTTTTGGTAATTGGTTCGGTCAATTTCAAATCTAATTTATACCATTCTAGTTCTCCGACAAAGACCTCTTGATAATCAAGTCAGGGGCCCTCTTAAGTGACTTCAAAAGCTTTCATCGTAAAGGATGTGTTGTAGTCGTGAATTACATAAAAGCATCCTTTATATCGGTCTCAAGAATACAAATCTTAAGCACATATAGGCATGGCATCAACATCATGCAACATAGTATATTAATTTACTATGTATGTAAACCAAATTATGGAATATTCATACTATTAACTACCTATCAATGGTAGATAAAACACATTATACAAGGCTAGTACACTATCAATGTATTAGACTAATAAAGAGACAATACAACATTTCACGAGTCACTAGTTCTTATATTCTTACTAACTAGTATACGACCAATCCTTATAAGTCAGACCGTATACGGGTCGACAACCAATCCAACCAATCATCACGTGATCACCTACTGGCCAATCTCCAAGTTCCAACATATCATTAGGAAATTTTACCTTGATCAAGGTAGTCCCCCAAATACCCAAACACAACCATCGGGAAAGAGTTCTCAAATTCCCAATACCAATAATACAAGAACTGGTGGTTAATTACTACCCTAACTATCTACACATGTATAGTAATCTATGAAATACTAATAGGTACCACGGGAGGTTTAACCACTCCGCTCTCGAAACGTATTACAACGAACTTTCGCCGTAATGATTAACACGACGATCACCCTTGGGACCGACAATCTAGCTTCTCCGATTCCTAAAAATGGAACAAGGAACAATAGCTCTACTGAAACGCAGCACCCACTCTTGGTATAACTGCAACTCATAAGAAATATAGGAGAAATATAATACTCCTAGACATAAACCTTCACTCACGGCAATCTAGACCAAACGAACTTAGTACTCCAAGTCGTATTCATTCATGAAGAATTTGCCAATAAGGCACGATACAGAACACTCAACGTCAAGATTCACACAAAGAACCAACCCACCTAGGCCATGGAACCTATCCTGGCCGATAGCTAACCTATAAAGCTCTGATACCAACTGTGACGACCCGACCCGGACCCCGAGGTGGAATCACAAGTCAAGTCGTCCAAAAAGGACAACAATACATGCAAAGACTCAATTATAGAAAACGACGTGACGCAACATTTTAGATGAAGCGCGACTCGGCACCAAAAGGCCGGAAATTTTTAAAACTTTATAAACCTGATATAGCAATTTAAGACAAGTATATCAATTCATCGGCGACTTTACTACCGGAACCCAACACTACACAGTTCATGCAAATATACCTCGACGGCTACAACATGCCGGAGAACAACATATATAAATAAGAGCTAAAGTAATGCCCAGCGGAAGTTAAATCAAGTGAACCACACTACATCTATACAAGGCTCGGCGTACATGCGCCGTCACTCAAAATAGGATACAACAAGTATAGACATAAATACAAATAAAACCAAGTTCCCAAGCGAAGTCTAAATGACTTGCTATACCCAACGTCCTTACAAAAGAGAACAAAATAAGGACATCTATAAACCACAACCTCGTCGCGTGCGATCACGGACAAGCGCGAACTCTGCTACGCCTCAACGAGCGGTACCTGAACGGCTCGGATCTAAAGCAGTAAAAGGGAGGGGGTAAGTCATAAAGACTTTGTGAGTTAACAATTATGCATGTCATGGCATTATGCAACATACATAGCAAGATATCATCTTTAATATCAAGTCACTCAAAGTATTCATTTAATAAACACTTAAATCACATATCCATGGTAGCACATTGTTTCACATAAGTGCTATAAAGTAAACCACATAATAGGAGGATATGTTTTGGAACCGGTGCCGCTACGTAGCTCCTGCAATATACATCGTTAATATTTGTGCCAATGATACCCGTGATGAGTGTATCAAAGTACCGAGTTCTCTGCTCAGGTACCAAGCTCTCTCCTTGGTACTTAGACATACCAATGTGCTCTCTTGGTTACAGCAAAGGGGCTACTTCCCCACTGTGGCCAACAGTGGAGGCGTGTGTGATAAAAACCCGGTATAACAACCCATCACTATCACGAGTCCTATAACTCGTGACGGCGATGCATTGTCACACCAACGACTCAACCAAATATGCCAGCTGGACTCATGCAATGCCAAGTAGATGTTTACTCGTCATGAAATCTCAAATAAGGAACAAGTTCGACAAGAGCGAACTTATTCAACAAGTAGTTGTTTACTCATTAAGAAATCACATAGGAATTCGACAAGAGCGAATTCAACATGTCAAATAGATACATTATTCTACAACATGCTCCCAATCATGCATTTACTTCACACGATCACATAAACCGCATAAGACTCAATCGAGTCTTAAAAGCACACAAACATCAAGGCATAAGCATCAATCCATCTCAAAGTATCGTAAGCTAATTCATTAGTCTAACGAACTACATTCGTCGAATGGATTGATTGTGGAGTTGTTATTGTTCGATAACTCCCTAATTTCTACTCCGGTGAGTTTTACTAAAATTCAACCAAGTAGAGCATTGATACTATATGTATCACATTGCCCTTTTCTAAGTTCTCCGTTCATTTAGAACTCGATAACTAAGTCGTTCATGTTCTTAAACTAGCCTTAAACAAAATCTCGAGTTTCAAACCCTAGTTTCATGATTTTGTTAAACCTTGAATTGAACCGAATTCTTCCACAAGAGTTATTCCCAAGCTCATTATAAACAACATTCATGCTTTACAAAATGTCAAAATCATAACTTCATAGAGATTTCATAAAATCATACACATATTTTATATGTTGAATTGGAGGTTTTGTCTTCACAAAAGATGTTCACAATCATTAATAGAACAACTATAATGAAAGGGTCATGCTATTTTATTGAACATGGAAATCTCAGGGAATTGTCACTCAACTTAGTCCTAAGATTAATGGAGTAATGAGTGATCAAGGCAAGGATTCTTGTAGAGAAGATCAAGGACTTCGATTTGGCGGTCTCGATTCGCCGAACGGACCACCGGATCTCCGGGAAATGGTCTCTCAAGTTGGAGTGACCTCCATGGACGAAAATGGAGTTAAGTCTCTGAAGTTCAGCTTGTTGTTGATCAACAATGGCTGTGGAGGCTGAACAAAGGCTTATATACTTGCCTAGAAGACCCTAATCCATGTGATGGTTGTTATATGGCTTCTCATTGGCCAAGGCATGTGAACCCTTGATAAAGAATGATCCAAGGGCTTAAAGGGGTCTTAGAAGAGTCAACAAAGAGGGCTTTGAGTAGCCAAGGTCGGCCAAGGGCAAGGGCACTTGGGTTATCAACCAAAACCACTCAAAAAAAGACACAAACCTGAATCTGGCACAATGCGGTCGCATTGTGCTTGGGCCATGCGATCGCTTCAACTATTCATGGCCAATTTCCAGATTGTTGTTACAGGACAGTCGATCTTGTAAAATCGACCATAAATCGTTCACAACTCCAAATGAGGTGATTTTTGATTTGTTTGAAAGTAGACTCATTAAACTATATTTTGGAATTTTAAATTACTCAATTTGGACTTATATTCATCAAAATAAAGTTACAACAAAATCAAGTACCGAAGCCGATTTCCTGAAAATAGAATTCTGGCACAGCCGTTAGTCAAGACCTAAATGAGGTATTTAGATACCTTGGAAAATTACCAAATTTTACAAGGAGTATCCTAACATATTCAGTTAAAACATACCAAATTTTTAGAAAATTCTCTTTAGTAGATTGGTACCAGAATTTTCCCGAAGTTTGCCCAAAACCGGACTGAATCTGTGAAGTAATATGTTGGTCATCTTATTTCCAAATGCAACAAGTCTATGAACAATGATTATGCAAGCATGGGAAATACTAGTAAACTTGGTTTAGAACTCAAATGAACTTCTCGCAAGTTGAAAACACAAACAATACAAGCAACGAAGGCAATCCCGAGAAACCCTAAGGCTCAAACGAAGCAACAATGCTTCTAAACTCTCAACCAAGCACACAACAACTAAGATGAACATTATAAACCTTAGATGCAAAGTACTAAGACTCTCATGAGACTTATTTAGGTGCTAACACGCTATGACGAACACTCGAAACATCAACAACAAGGCATGCAACGCATGGAAGACCATTACTCTATTATGATCTCAACCAACTCAATGTCGACATGATATGAATGAAATGAAGTCTCTAATATGTCAAGACATATTACAAGCATGTTATAATGATGACAAACATGAAATGGGGTTTGGGTTCTCACATTTCTTTGGCACGATCAAACTTCAAGTACGTAATTGTGGTGGTTGACTACTTCACAAAGTGGGTTATGGAAAAATCGTTGGCCTCCATTACGGAAGAAAATGTCATCAAATTTGTGCACGATCACATTTGGTGATTTTTTGGAGTTCTCAAAGTAATATTATCAGAACATGGCACCTAGTTCTTGGATAAGTTTATAGGTGCTTGCGAGCATATGAATGTCAAGAAGTGGCAATCGTCGATGGCATACCCACAAAGAAATGGTGAGGCAGAAGTTATGAATAAGCAAGTACTACATGCCCTTAAAATAAATTTAGAGGGTCGGGCGGAAAGATGGGTGGATGAGCTACCAGCGACCTTGTGGGATGTAAGAACCACGGTCAAGGTGTTCACTTGAGAAACCCCTTTTTTGCTCACCTATGGCTCAGACGCAATGGCTCTAGTCGAGATCTTCTCGACGAAAGAAGATTGCAGTTCAGAATGATAATGGTGAACTATTATAAATAAAAGGTTAAAGCTCATCATGATAAGCGAGTGAAAGGTCAATCTTTCGTGGTGGGAGATTGGGTACTCAAAAAAGTTGAAGCAAGCTATCCCCGAATTGGAAAGGCCCATACCATGTTGGGAAAGTAATCAGAGAAGGGTCTTATGTTTGCAGAGGGAGTTGAAGCATCCATGGCATGCCAACCACCTCAAGAGATATTATCACTGAGGGTTTCCTTAGTCGAAGTTTGTATTGTCGAGTACTCATTTTAATTCAAGGCTTACATTTATGAATTAAGAATCAGCTATTCTTGTTCAGAAATTGGGTTTTTTGCTTTAATTAGATCTAAAATCCTTGCTTACACAAGTTAGTTCTACTCGTAAGAGGAACTTGATTAAAAAACTTGGGCTTAATACGCATCTTTCCCAAATCATCTGTTGCTTGTTTGTCGAATAGAAAAGGAAAGTATTAAAATCTTTTTTTATAAGGAAGTCCCGCTCAACAAATAGAGTGAAAGGTCGATTTATCATGATTGAGCTGAAAGTTCTAAGTCATCTTGGTAGTCATAGTTGCATCTAAGCTCGACTGCGTATTGACAAGCTCAGTATGAGCTTTTGGACTTGTTGTCAACACCTCACTTTTAGAGAATGAAGGACTTGGTAGTCACCTAGTTAGGAGGACAACTTAGAAAAGGAAAAGGCATTGAAAAATCTACAACTATTCATGACGAGAAAGAAAACAATTATACCTCACTAAGCATCAAGCCAACTTTGCCACGCAAGATATCGCTCAAAACACCATCATAGCAATTAGCCATTTCAGTCATTCTTTTTAGCAGCCCTTGGTCACAAGCATCAACATGGTTTCCTCACTTGTGAAGGTTGATTTTTTTCAATTGAAGGCACGTCGGCAAATCAACTTGGAAAAGGAATCATGAAGTCATCCTCGTAGGGAATATTGGGCCATGACCTATCCGACTCGACAGTTGGAGTAGAATGAGCTTTTTACTCGGTATTCTTCGCTTGTGGGTGGATGACACTTTCAACATGCTGCACACTAAGGGCACCCTTTTTTTTCTCTCGATTGTACAGAAGCTGAAGGAGGGGAATGATTTTGGTAGACATTGATAGGATGAGATTGTTGTTGGTGAGTAGGTCGAATGGTCCCGCCACGTTAAGTACTTACACGGCTTGGGCCATCACAGTGGCCCTTCATGCTTGCTCGGGTTAAGGATGTGGATGAACCCACAGAAGATGGGTAGGGCCTTTAGGTAAATGTTGTGTATCCTGCTCAACCTCATTGACCTTAATTGCATAGGGACAGAAATATGAGGTGGTGGTCAATGTCCTTCATATCTGTGAGCATGAGAGACGTCAAAAAAAGTTCCCGAAGATAAAATGAGCATAAATGCATGATTAAATTGATGAGAAAACCGTTAAATGAGAAAGGGGGAGTGTAGTTATTTCTGAGTGTTCTGTTGTGGGGACATTCACTTGGGAAATTCAGCCCGTGGAAACTTCCCCAGAGGGATCCACCCCTTCCACCAGTAATCAGTAAATGACGGCCATGCGTAGCGGCTTGAGGTTTGCGGTTAGTTCCTCCCAGTTAAGCACCCATTCCTAATAACCTATGCCATCTCTCACTCCTAAGAATTTTTCGAAGGCAGCAACCACAACTTTCTTGCCAAACACGAACTCGTCCATATTATATGTGGGTGCATTCAGCTCGTGCACATCGGAAAACGACCATCCAACTTTAGATTCGACAAGCAAGATCTTTTTGTCCCAGCCAAAAATTTTGTTTGGGCTTTCGTTTAGAAGTTTGAAGGCGTGGGTATTGGAGCGACCATAAATACGACCAGAGTTGGTGAACCTAACCGTGGAAAAGGGCAACTCACAAAGAAGGGCATTGGTCCCGTGGAGGAATTCACAAATGAAAGGGTCAAGTGGAAGTCTTAAATCTACCAGGATAAATTCAAAGTAAAAGACCATTCTATCCCCTTGATTGTTATGATAGTCGTCATCAACTTCAAGATGAAAGGATTTAACTCGGTAGTTGTTCGGGTCCATTCCTAGCGAGTAAAACCAAGCCTTCACTTTTTCCTCGCAGTTCAGGTTCTCCCACTTCACAACAGGCTCAAAGTTGTTGCCGGCATCAGGTTTCTTACTCTTGTGGTGGGAAAGGGCTATTCTTCTCTCTTGTAGGGCACTAGTGGTCGTAGCCATTGTGCCCGAATTGTGGTCATCCTCAAGAACAGAGGTAGTTGGTACATCCTATTCGGGAATTGAGGAAGTAAGGATCCCTTTCTTGGGAATAGACATATGAGTTCTTTCTTTAGTTACTGAGGTGGTTTGGAACCCAAGGTTGTCTAATATCTGGACGTCCGAGTCAGTAAGCCCGAGACTATCCTGTTGAATTTCAAGGCTATCCCAGCCGTAAGAGAAAGTCTCATTGCTATAGTTGTATGCCTCTAGCTTGGAGTCAGTAGCTTTATCACGACGGCGGTACGGAGAAGACATCCTACAGGAATCAAGGAAAAAAAGCTTTAGGTTCTACCCATAATGGCAAACATAATGATAGAAACCAAAAAAGTGTGGGGTCTAAGATTTTAAAGCTTATCACATTTGTGAATGCATGAAGGTTTCAAGGTTTTTGAAGCTTATCATATCTATGAACACATGAAGGTTTCAAGGTTTTAAAGCTTATCACGTCTGTGAACGCATGAAGGTTTCAAGGTTTGAACTCAGGAGTTATGAAGAATCGAATACCAAAAACAGAGAACACATGAATAAAGAGGGATTTCATGAGAAATAAACTAGCAGTAAACATGTAGAGTTCAAAGAGAACGCAAAGTACAAAAATTACATGTTTTATAAGGGGTCTTTTTGCTGGAATCTATGTATTTAAATAAAGCTAGGATCTCCACAACAGTAGTCAAAGTGGGAGAGAATGGGATTTGTGGATGTTGATGGTTGGGGGACGATTGGCCTTTATATCCAAAAGGTGGGCCTGAAATCATAGCAGACAGGGGTGAAGAACAACCTTATTTTCTCCCCAACTGGCGGCTACTCTCGTACCTACTTCCCCTGTGCCTAGGACGACCGCGTAACAAGGCTTTCCTACAACATCAAACCAGTATGTGTGGGTTCCCGGGACCGGTGCACCCGGTCCCCGCGCACCCTTGGTTAGGGGTGCGCGTACGTGCGGATGCGGGACACCACTGCTCTCATTCCACCCTCCCTTTTTTAAGGGAAGACAAAATCAAAAGTGCGAGAGGAGTGATGTCTATGATAGCACATTGGAATACGCCTCGGTTGCCTTTAGTAGATTTATTAAAATAATAGCCTTATGACCCATTTCAAATCACTATGGGAGCTTTGGGTTTCCCATATCAAGTCATCCCTTTTTTAGGGGATATCAGGATATGGGAATACATCACCCTTCCATTCCTATATTCTCTTTTTTAGGGGAAAATGGAAAAGTGCAAAGAAGGAGTGTTGCGAGGCCCCACTGGATCCAAAAGTTTTAGAGTCGCTATCTTTATTTTAAGGCAAAAATAAAGCAAAACCAGAAAGAAGAAAAAGAAAACCAGAGATAGAAATGGGTTCGGAGGCTAAGTTATGAGTTGGAAAGGTGCTAGGCACCCAACTCGCTCTTTCTGTCTCAAAATAGTTTTTGGCTAAAGTATGCCTATTGTTATATTTATTTAGCAGATAAATAAAGCATTAAAAGACAGGAAAATAAAACAAATACATCCGTGGCTACATTATTTACGAACTTGCAGCCATTTCCTTACAATAATCACAAATGTATTTAAAAATATTTGGCCATTATAACGACTCTTTTACATAATATTTCATATTCTAATCCGGGCAGCACAACGGCTTATATTGACCACATTGGGCCGGATTTAAATAATAACTTTAAATAAATAAATGGACAAGTAAATAAAACGCCCTTAAAGGCTATTACCTTTTAGATTTGTAGTGTGCTCACTCTATCCTTCAAGGAGATGGAGTCTTTTTTTTTGTTTTGTGTGGTTGTTGTTTTGATTTGGGCAGAGTGACTGCTTATTTTGGATGACTTTGGCTTGTTCACTTGGGCAGAGTGACAGCTTATTTCGGAAGGTTTTGGCCTTTTTGGTTGGGCGAAATAATGGCTTGATTTTTGTGTATTTCAGCTCATTACTCGGGCAGAGTAACGACTTATTTTGGAATTTTTGGGCCGGGGAAGTAAGGTGGATACCTAACTACTAGGTTAGGGATCACTTATAACCGGTGGATTTAAGTTTTGGCAGAGTTTGGACAGGGTTTGGAAGCTTTAGTGGGCTACACACACCTATCTCGCACCTCTCGTAACTATTGGCGTCGAAGGAACGCAGAGAGAATTCTTTCACCGTTTCTCTCGGGTGATTTCTGAACAACGAAATGAGGAGCCCAGCACTCTTATTTATAGGTGGGACGAAGGAGTCATCGGGAATTATCGATTATCTTCAACCGGCTTCATCGGATTGCACACCAAGCTTCGCGAGTTGCACAATGCGTTAAGTCTGAGAGGCTACAGTACCCCTTTGGCGTGGCATTATCCCTTTCTTGGCGCGGCGCTCATCCTGCCTTTTGGTCGCGCCAAGCTCCTATTCCACTTTCAATTTTGACACTTTCACCCCTCGCGATTCACTGTTTTGCGCATCCTGCTTTGCCTTTCGCATTTTTACTCATGTAACTTGACAGTTGTTAATTTTGAACAGTTCTTGATATCACATGTGTTGATTCTTATGTTAGATTTATATCTACTAAATTCATTATCCTAGTTTTATACTTCAGTGGCTAATCGGGCTGCATATCGATTAGCGTGGCAACTGTGTATAGAACTTTTCCAAGTATAGTTTTTATAGGACTTTACAGGTTCAGCGGAGACCTCTTCACAGTTTCACCAGAAGACCTGCTCAAAGCTTACAAATGGCAGACCTTGTGTCCACCTGGTCTATCATGACGTGTCCTATCCATCAATGATTAAATGGATCAGTTTAAATTTATCTCATCACTGTTTGAATTTAAACTGAGACATTCCCTGACACATCAAGCCCGCAAAGCGCTTTCCGAAAAGGGAAGACTTTTCGCCTGAGCGATGAAAGAAAAAGCGGCATCGTCACCTACTATGCATTACAACCTCGAATCGACACCCAGATTGCTCAACTTTTAGAAGATCTCAGAAATCATTCTCTGCTCTAGATACCTGTGAAAACAAATTTTCTGACTGACAGCCCCATGCATTTAATGCATTTAACCTTTAGAGTTGTAACAGTCTTCATCTTCTCGAACGGATCTTTTTGAAGTGCACCTGCTATAAATACTGACATTGAAGACTGGAGAGAAGAATAGCATCGAACACTTAAAGAATTGCTCTGAAACTCCATAACTACAAGTCTTACAACTCAGTGCATTCAAGAGATCCTCAACAGATCTAGAAGTCCTCGTCAACAACAAGAAGCCGTGCATCAACATTTATTTCTCTACTTCTTGTTGTTATTCATTCAATAACTATACTTCCGCACGAATTAAATATCATGTATTTACAGATATTTAATTCCTTAGACCCCAAACACAAGTCAATATTTTGTACACGATCCATTAGGAATATTCTTTGTAATAGATCTGGTGGAAAATATAGTGCACTATTTAAATCCAAGGTTGACTGCCTTGGTGGTGGACGCAGCACTCGTTATAGTGTGAACCATCCCAAAATACTTTTGTTATTTCTATACTGTTTGTCTACTATTTGAACTGTTTATTACCTTAGTTATCTTAATCCTTTATACAGCAGAACTTAAGTAACTTGTTAAAGTTCTACCTGGTAGTCCTTATCGGCAGACCTGGAACAGCTACTTTGAAAGTCTTCCGCTACTTCAATCTTTTCAATAGATTTTAAGTATCTTTCAAAGAACATATTTAAAAGTTTTTAAGTGTATAATAAGCTATTCAAGCCCCCCCCCCTTCTAGCTTATTATTGTGCCCGTTGGGACCCACAATTGGTATCAGAGCCTTACTCTTTGAAAACAAGTTTTTCCGAGATTAAACTCTTGAGAGATACGATCAAATGGCACAAACACACTACATGCTGCCTACATCTAATGCTAACCACATCCCAATATTGGACGAAGGTCATTTTGATGCATGGAAGGATAAGGTAATGCGATTTATGAACTCCATTGACAACAGGTTATGGAAGTGCGTTACTGCAGGTCAACATGTACCAATGAAGGCCAACCTTCTAGCCTCCATCGCTGGGAATCCTGCAGAAGTTCCCAAAGAAGAGTCCCAAAGAAGAGTCGAATGGACGAGAAAAAGCTGGTAGAGCTTGACAAGTAAAGCAATTAATATAATTACTAGCTCTCTAGACACAAGCACATACAAGCACATAAGTGATTCGATGTACAAGCGATGTACAACGCAAAAGAGATGTGGGAAGCTCTTGTGGAATATTTGGAAGGAGACCAAGACACAAGAGACAAAGAAAATATACATACATCCACAGCTTTGATTCCTTCAAAAAGGATTCCTTCCAAAGGAAACCTTGAGACAAGCATACGATCGCTTCAGTGAGGTAATAAATAGCTGCTTTTCTCTTGGTAAAACGTATGACAAAAAGGAAATGAACATGAGGTTTCTAGGCTCTCTAGGTAGCTTATGGCATGTTAAGACCACAGTTATGAAAGAATCCAAAAGCTTAAACGAGATGACTCTCCGTAGTCTCTACGCAAGTTTGAAGGTTTATGAGCTAGAAGTAAATCAAGCTCTAGAGCAAGACAAACAGTTCAGAACTGTGTCCTTGCCAGCCATGGTCCAAGAAGAAACCACTGTTGAAAACAAACCTTCCACTTCCTCCAGTGAAAATGACTTTCTATCAGATGAACAATTTGCTATGTTTGTAAAACGTTTTCAAAAATTTGCAAAGTATGGAAGGAAGAACACACACCAATGACCTTTTAGGAAGAATGGTGAAAGCTCATCTAAGGAAGAGCTTGTGTGTTACAATTGTAGAAAACCTGGTCATTTTGCCTCCAAATGTCCTAAGCCAAAATTTGAAGCATACCGAAAACCCTCTTTTAGAAAGTATCAAAAACAAAAGGGTATGTTGGCTGAAGACATAGAAGACAAACAGGTTGCTATATGGTTTGAGACTGATTCAGAAGACGAAGAGGATGAGTGTGAGCAAGCCAACATATGCTTAATAGCTCATGACTCAGATCCTACCTATGACTTTGAAAATGAAGTCAAAATCTCACCTAGTCCCTTAGATAAAAATGAGATCAACAGTGAGAACTTCAGTAAGGAAGAACTTCTCAAGGATAATCAAGATATGCTTGAAGAATTTAATTCCTTTAGAGTAGCCTATGTTAAACTTGCCAAGAGCTGTGAGAAACTTACTGCTGAGAAATCTCTGATGGCAGCTGAGATTCAAACTCTCAATAGCTATCAACAAGAAAGTATCAAGCTCAAAGGAGAAAACAAATTCCTTTGTGATAAAATTGAATGTCTAACTGAGCACATCAAAGGACTTGACCTAGAGAAAATTGCCTTGCAAAAGACAATTGACTCCTGGAACAGCTGCAAAGATGCTTTTGAAGAAATCCTTTCAAGCCAAAAATCTAGTTATGATAAATCTGGCATAGGATATTCAGATGTGCCCCTTACGACATTCCCTTCAGTCACAGAGAAAGGTGAATCCTCCAAGACTGCTAATGATATGTCTTTCTCTAAACAGACATTTGGAAATAAAGGGAAACAAGGCCTTGGCTATTAAAGTGTTCCTTATGTTTACCCCAAAGTTCAGAAAGGAAATGCCAAGATGACTGACTCAAAAGAGAAACCTGAAAAAGGTAACGGTAGAGAAAATAAAGTCTGCCGACAACAACTCTGCTAAGGCAAAGACTGCTGGCGGTAGACCTACTAAATCTCTACCGGTAACTATCAAGTTTTCTATGAAACAGGCAAGGCTCCTTTACATGTTGAAAGTAAACTTAAAGGTATTCTACCGAATCCCCCTAAAAAGGTAATCAACAGACAAGCTAAAGCTAAGTCTAGGGGTAACCTACCTAGGAAGATTCAAAAGAAACCAATTAAGTCTACCGTCAACAAGCTAGTTGAACCAAGAATGAATGTCAAGAAAAAGGATATTCATAATCACTCTTCAGTTAAAGCCACTGACAATTCTCTATGGAATTTCCACTTATGTCATTCTTGCAATTGCCTAGGCCATCTGGCCCCAGAATGCCTGTTAAGGTTCACTCCAAGATCTGAGAGACCTAGTTCTCTCAAGGTCAGGCAAGTATGGGTTCCAAAAGGTTGCTAATCTTTAGTACCCGAAAGAAAATAAAGGGGACCTTATTGCTTTAATTCTTTTTCAGGAATGCTTCATGGCTATAGAATCAGAAAACAAAGACATCTGGTACCACTAGTCTTCTTACAGCCAAAGGACCCACCTATTTTCTGAGACAATGCAAGAGAAAAACAATTGATATGGCTCAATCACTAGAGGAAGTCTCTCCATAAACAAAGTTTTCTGGCTTAAAGCACAACCTTCTAAGCATATCCCAAGACAAAGGATTACTATGCCAATTCAACTCCAACCGTGCCTCATCAAAGACAAGTGAATCCTCGCTCTACAATCTTCCGGCAATAGACAAGGAAACGTCTATGTCGTGGACTTAAATCTTCTAGGGAGATTCTCAAACCTTTGTCTAGTAGCTAACAATGTTCGTGACAACAGTTGGCTATGGCACAAGCGTCTCAGTCACCTCAACTTCAAGCATCTCTCCAAGCTCTCAAAAGATGGGCTTGTCAAAGGTCTACCTACGGTGTCTGCCGACCATGACAGAAGTTGTAAAGCTTGCCAACTAGGAAAACTTTCCAAGTCTTCCTTCAAAAGAAAGTCTGTCTTGTCAACAAACAGACCTCTTCAACTTCTGCATATGGATCTCTTTGGACCAATCACAACAGTCAGTATTTCTGGAGACAAGTATACACTTGTAGTAGTTGACGACTACTCTAGATTCACCTAGATTGAAACAATGACATCAAAAGATGAGACGTATGATCTAGTCACTGCTCTTTTCAGAAGACTTCAAACTCAAAAGCTTGAAGACATAAGTGACATAAGATCAGACAATGGCACTGAATTCAAGAACAATGGTGTAGAAAGATACTGCGATGACCACGGGATCGGCCACAACTTCTCTGCTACCACAACTTCTCTACTGAAGCTAAACTTCCAAAGTACTTCTGGGCAGAAGCCGTCAACTCTGCATGTTTTACCCATAACTGATCCCTGGTAAACAAGTTTCATAACAAAACTCCATATGAAATATGGAGAGGAAGAGCCCCCAACATAGGATTTCTTAAAATCTTCAGCTGTAAATGTTTTATTCTTCATAATGGAAAAGAATATAGAGGAAAATTTGATGCAAAATCAGACGAAGGAATTTTTCTGGGGTATTCCAAACATTCAAAAGCATTTCGCATTTTCAGTAAAACTCATTTGAAAATTTTAGAATCTGTGCATGTTTCTTTTGATGAATATGACTTGTTAGAGCCTAGAAAGGCTCCGAGTGTTGCTAATGATTATGATAATGTTGAGACAGTTACAAATACATCATCTACTTCCACTTCTCATCAGAAAATGGCAACTGCAGCCCTCCAGTACCGCTAACCCTTCACCGGCAGACGTGAACACTGCTGGTACTGGTTCCAACTCTTCTGTTGACCCAGAACCCATCTCTTCTGTTTTACCCCAAGCACCTTTACAGATCACTCATCCTTCTGAACCAGATTTTGGTGAATCTCCTTCTCAACCTACTCCGGAATTCTTAAGGGAAGAATCCACCAGAAATGATCTTCCTCCAACCATTATTGAAACAAGAGATCATCCTATTTCTCAAATCATTGGTGATCTCAACACAGGAGTTTGTACGAGAAATAAAGTTCGAGAAGAGACCATGTTTGCATATGCATTCGTATCTGAACTCGAGCCAAAGAAGATTGATGAAGCTATCGAAGATCATAACTGGATTGAAGCTATGCAAGAAGAGTTGAATCAGTTTGAAAGATGCAAGGTGTGGAGCTTAGTTCAAAGGCTGACTAATCTTCCAGTCATCCGCACCATATGGGTTTTCAGAAACAAAAAAGATGAAGATGGAAATGTCACCAGAAATAAAGCTAGACTGGTTGCTCAAGGCTACCGACAGAAAAAGGAATTGACTTTG
The DNA here is from genome assembly GCA_013146195.2 of Codonopsis lanceolata. NCBI lineage: Eukaryota > Viridiplantae > Streptophyta > Magnoliopsida > Asterales > Campanulaceae > Codonopsis > Codonopsis lanceolata. The sequence continues at coordinate 105,575,658 of CM028380.1, read as the reverse complement.
ATGAAACATTTTCTCCTGTTGCTAGATTAGAGGCAATCAGACTCTTTCTAGCTTATGCCTCGTTCATGGACTTCAAAGTGTATCAGATGGATGTAAAGAGTGCCTTTCTGAATGGTGATCTTCGAGAAACGGTATACGTGGAACAGCCTCCAGGATTTGTCATTCAAGACAAACAAGATCATGTCTACCGACTAAAGAAAGCTCTCTATGGCCTGAAGCAAGCTCCCAGAGCTTGGTATGAAACTCTATCCAAGTTCTTAATAGAACAAGGATTCGTGAGAGGAAGGATAGACACTACTTTATTCATCCTCAAGCACAAAGGTCATTATCTTCTGGTACAAATCTATGTGGACGACATCATCTTTGGATCAACTAACCAAAGCCTGTATAAAAGATTCGAGAAGCTGATGCAAAGCAAGTTCGAGATGAGCATGATGGGTGAACTTACCTACTTTCTAAGACTGCAGATTCAACAGACTTCCGACGGAATCTTCATCAGCCAAACCAAATATGCAAAGGAACTAATCAAGAAATTTGGTCTTGATTCAGCTAAAGGATTTGAAACTCCAATGTCTACCGACTGCCATCTTGACAAAGATGAAAAAGGAAAGCAAGAGAACATGACCAAGTATCGAGGAATCATAGGTTCACTTCCTTACCTTACTGCTAGTAGACCTGACATTATGTTTGTTGTTTGTGTTTGTGCAAGATTTCAGGAAGATCCAAGGGAATCACATTTGCTTGCTGCCAAACGTATCATCAGATATGTTTCAAGAACAACAAATCTAGGCATCTGGTATTCCAAACACAACAACTTCGATCTAGTTGGATACTCAGATGCAGATTATGCGACTGCAAAGTGAGCGAAGAAGCACCCGGTGGGACTTGTCAATTTCTTGGAAATAGACTTGTCTCATGGTCTTGCAAGAAACAAGGTTCGCTTGCAAACTCAACCACGAATTTGAATACATTCAAGCATTTGTTGCTCTCAACTCCTATGGATGAAGCAACAACTAGTGGACTACAACATCAAGGCGCAAATTGTCCAATTATGTGTGACAACACATCAGCAATTCAGTCTCCAAAATCGATGATGGCACTCAAAGACAAAGCACATTGATATCCGTTATCACTTCCTCAAAGATCATGTGGAGAAAGGTAACATCAGTTTGGAATATGTTCCAACTGAGCATCAATTGGCTGACATTCTCACAAAGCCACTGGATGCCACCAGGTTTGCTTATTTAAGGAGAAATCTTGGTATGATTGATCCTGCTGCTTAATTTTAAAGTTTTATTAATGTTTCTTTCATATCGGTAGACCTAGTTTTAGACTGACCGGAAGACGTTAGTTTCCCTTGAGCGGAAGACTTAAAGGTTAGTATCTTTACTTAGTCTATTTTTATTAAAGAGGTTTCTAAAGCAATAAAGGGGGTCAAGGATAAAATTTGGTACTTAGAAAATATCTTAAGTTCCCGCTTTTGCGCTAAAATTTTCTCACCTTTAAATAAACCTTGAACCGCCTTTTGCAAAACTTTACGAAACCCCTTTATCAAAATATTTCTCTCTCTATTCATACTCTCTCTGTGCAACTGCTTTCTTTATTCCCAAAATCTTCTTGTTTCTTCTTCTCATCAAACATCAATGGTATGTTCTTCTCTACTCTACTACTTCGAAACTTATCGTTTAATGTTTTGCATTTCATTTCTTAACCTAAATTGTTTTGGAATTCAAACGGTCACTTTCGAGTTTCTAACAATTCGCCATTGTTGTTCTTAAAAACCTAGAAACTAACAGTCGTTTATATGCTTTCAATGCTTACTCTATTGAAAAACATCTGTTATACATTTCTCTAGTTTGGATACTCTAAACATTCTAGGGTTTCAAGTTTTCATTTCAAAAATTTCCAATAATCTCAGAAAACCTTGAAATTTCTGCTTGTTTAGTTCTTGAGGTAAAAAGCCCTAATTTTTTATTGCATTTCTTTCAGGCAAAAACTTCAAAATCCAAGCGTGACAGCAGAAAGGTGTTTGACCCTGAAACTGAAATTCCACCAAGTATGGACGTCAACTTTCCGGGATATCCCACTTTTCTCGCCTCTCATGACGTCATCGTGGCCTTGGACCCAAAACTCTACATACCCGGAATGTGCATCGACCTTCAATTAGTCTGTACAATAGCCGACGGAGTCAAGGCATGCGAGGATATGAATGCCTCTGGTATTCTTCCACTCTTCTGCCTCAACGACAAAGACTACAACATCTTCCTGGCAGAAGAATTTTATCAAAGGATGGAGCTAATGAACAAAAATGCTCTGCGAGGATGGATTAGAGGCCGTCCCATTTCTATCACCGCCAAGACCATCTCTACCATCATCGGAATACACTTCGGTGGAGCTCTTGAGGCAACCATTGCTGAGGCTATTCATGCCTGGGAAGCAATGAGGGGAGTTGATACCCCTAAGGAAGCACAAGGGAAAATGCTGAGGAATCTCTTCCCTCTGGACGTCTACTGCACAAGCCACCTTTTGGACACGGGGCTTCTATTCAAGAGTGGAGCACATGACATGTTTACGGCACAACAGCTCAACCTGACTTGTGCTGTATTTCTTCAGACCCGTCTCAACTTCGGGGCCATTATCTTCAATGAACTGAAGCAGTGGGAGGAGAAAGTAAAGAACAACCCCACTTGCAAGCTCCCATTTGTCAGGCTGATCAACGCCCTACTAAGAGACAATGAGGAAGTGAACTCTTCCTTGAAAGAAGATGAGCTGATAGCGGTGGCAAAGGAAAAACAGCTAAGCGCTTCGTTCTTCAGTAAATACACTGAATATGAGAACAAGTGAAGGCTGCAAAAGGGTCTTTCGCCAGTCTCCCTTGACAAGGTTGCTAAGCCGCTACCGATCATAGTGACTCGCTTCAACATGGAAGCATATGAAGCGGCTAGCAAGACCTTCAAAAAGGCCTCTTCTAAATTTGATGAACAAGTTGCCTCCACCATCCATCAACAGGCCAAAGATCTTGCTGATGAGGCAGAGCAGCTGCTGAGATCCAGACAGAAAGGCAAAGGCAAGAAGACAAGGCCATAAGATGCAGTGCCTACTGAAGAGGAGCATGAAAGGTGGATCCGGAAGGAGATGAAGGAAGGCCAAAAAGACAAGAGTCCAGCCAACCCTATTCCAGCACCTTCCCCAATCCAACCTTCAACAGCCCAGCCATCCTCTCATACTCATCCAACTTCTTCTTCCCAGCCATCTCCTCAAACCAAACGCCCAACCTCATCTTCTCCTCAACCCACTCCTAAACTAAAATGTCGAAGGCTTCGTAAAACCTTTGAAGACCAGCCACCAGTAGACATTCCTGCCCCTACTAATGAAGCAACTGAGTCTCCTATTCAGCTGCTAAGGAAGAAAAGGAGGTCTGCCGGTACCAAGCCAACTACCGCAAGCCAAGCCTCTTCCGACGCCCAACCTTCTACCGTTAGCTAACCATCTACTGCCACACCTACTCAATAACCTATTCCTTCTGAGTCATCTACTAAGAGGAATTCACCACCTCCGGAGGAGTCTATCCCTCAGGAGGAGCCTAACCGAACCCCAACTCCTCCTCCTCCTTCACCCTTCAACTACTCACCTGACGCATCTACCCCTTCCTCACCTCACCAATCCCAACCAACTTCATCAACCACACCTCAACCAACTCCAAACCCTCCCACAAAGCCAATAGACACTGCTGCTGCCAAGTTCCTTTTTGAACTTTCTTTAGTAGCAGAGCTCTTCTCTCCTGACCAACAACTGACTCAACCTACCCTACGAAAACCCAAAAGCCTTTTCTACCCAGCCCCCTCTTATTGGTTCTCTATCGACCCCCTACCCGAATCCTCCCATGTCAGTGACAATTCGGATACTGACATTGAGATCGATTCACCACCAACCCCACCTCCTCCTCCACCTAAAACCATCTCTTCCTCTACCGACACCTTACCAACCTAGGACTCTTCCTCTTCCGACTCCATCACTCCTCCACTCCAACAGCCCTTCCGGCCAGTGTCTCCTGAAGCCACTACCTCTACCGATACCGCTCCCTTCCACATTGGTCAGGCAACCTCTTCTTATCAGCCGGCCAATGCTGAAATTTTGTCAAAGCTGGACGCCATATATGAACGAATAGGCGCTCTCACCAGCGTAACTACCGCTACCGCTGAGATAGCCACAGCTGCGTCCAAAGCCAACGACCGAACTGCCGCTCTTGTCAAATAGTTTCAAGAAGATGTCTGGATGTGTTTTGGACAGATGAAGCACGAGTTCACGGACGTAAAAATCAATGTCGAAGCACAACGCCAAGAATGTGTTTGAATCTGCTCATCAACTTTGCTCAACAACTTAGCTCGAGGCTCTGCCCATGACGTTATGAACGATCATCATGCTCGTGATCTGGCCATCACGGAGGAGAAGCGAATGAGATCAATCAACCGTATGCTGATGGAAGAGAACAATCGTCTTCGTGAAGAACTCGACTACCGCTCTCATTCCACCAGACCTCCCACCGATGCCAATGACGAGTACGTACGAAGAATGGAAGAGCTAGAGCGACAGCGAAGGGAGAAGGAAACAGCAGACAAAGGCAAAGGGAAAAGACCTTGGTAGATTTGTATCTTTTCTTCCCTTTACCTTTGTATCTATCCTATCTTTTGACAACGCTGTAAAATGTAAACATCTTGTTTATAATACAGAAGATTATCTGTTTTTCAAAATTGTCTTGTTTAAATTCTTGTTATGTCATTTTCTATATCTGCTCAGAATTTAAACACTCAGTTTAAATTTATATTTGAACTGTTTTTGCTACTGATCTGTGTGCTATTCTGTGATTTTCTTATTCTTGTATGCACTTAGATTAGTCCTTACACTTGAGGTGCTCTTCTGTTTGATAGAGGCATGTCTTCCGTTACTATATATATAAATCTCTTAGACATGCTATTATCTATCACATAGTCGGTTATAGCCCTCATTTGTAGTAATGATGACCAGATATAAATAGGAGGAGATTGTTGATTCTTATGTTAGATTTATATCTGCTCAATTCATTATCCTAGTTTTATACTTCAGTGGCTAATCAGGCTGCGTATCGATTAGCGTGGCAACTGTGTATAGAACTTTGCCAAGTATAGTTTTTATAGGACTTTACAGGTTCAGCGGAAGACCTCTTCACACCTTCATCGGAAGACCTGCTCAAAGCTTACAAACGGCAGACCTTGTGTCCACCTGGTCTATCATGACGTGTCCTATCCATCAATGATTAAATGGATCAGTTTAAATTTATCTCATCACTGTTTGAATTTAAACTGAGACATTCCCTGACACATCAAGCCTGCCGAAAGCAGCTTTCTGAAAAGCAGGAAGACTTTTCGCCCTGAACAGTGAAAGAAGGAAAAGCAGACTGTCACCTACTGTCTGCTACAACTCTCAGATCTGACACCTAGATTGCTCAACTTTTAGAAGATCTCAGAAATCAATCCCTGCTCTAGATATCTGTGAAGACGAATTTTCTGATTGACAGCCCCATGCATTTAATGCATTCAACCTTCAGAGCTGTAACAGTCTTCATCTTCTCGAACGGATCTTTTTGAAGTGCACCTGCTATAAATACTGTCATTGAAGACTGAGAGAAGAATAACATCGAACACTTAAAGAATTGCTCTGAAACTCCATAACTCCAAGTCTTACAACTCAGTGCATTCAAGAGATCCTCAACAGATCTAGAAGTCCTCGTCAACAACAAGAAGCCGTGCATCAACATTTATTTCTCTACTTCTTGTTGTTATTCATTCAATAACTATACTTCCGCACGAATTAAATATTCTGTATTTACAGATATTTAATTCCTTAGACCCCAAACACAAGTCAATATTTTGTACACGATCCATTAGGAATATTCTTTGTAATAGATCTAGTGGAAAATATAGTGCGCTATTTAAATCCAAGGTTGACTGCCTTGGTGGTGGACGTAGCACTCGTTATAGTGTGAACCATCCCAAAATACTTGTCTTATTTCTATACTGTTTGTCTACTGTTTGAACTGTTTATTACCTTAGTTATCTTAATCTTTTATACAGCAGAACTTAAGTAACTTGTTAAAGTTCTACCGGTAGTCCTTATCGGCAGACCTGGAACAGCTACTTTGAAAGTCTTCCGCTACTTCAATCTTTTCAATAGATTGTAAGTATCTTTAAAAGAACTTACTTAAAAGTTTTTAAGTGTATAATAAGCTATTCAATCCCCCCCTTCTAGCTTATTATTGTGCCCGTTGGGACCCACAACATGTCAGAGTCACATACCAGGGGTACGAAATTGGGTTGTTTACAAAACCCCTCAACGATGGAGTCTACGGGTAACCCAAGGCTTACTGAGTAGACGAACATCGTTGATAAACAATAGACTCTCCAATTTCATTCAATTAAAATGGGAGAGAAATACAACAGGTAGCAGCTATAATGCACAGTTTATCATGCTATCTAAAATCTATAACCTAGACATTTTTAGTCGGTTATAACAGGTTATCGTAGTTTTTAAGCATATATGAATTTGAAGTTCTCTGATGGTCGGACCTACTAGTGTAGGCTGCCTACGTATTCCTTAATAAAGAAAATCAGACCAAACGTAGATTAGGCCAAAAACCCTAAACTACAACCAAATGAGGATGTTATGTTCTTCGGGTCAAAACCCGATCAAGAACACAACAGGAAAAAGATTTTTACGGTATGAAGATTTGAATGTTTTTCGGGAACCATATTCCAACCGGTCAATACCTTGTCATTGAAATATGTTAAGTAGAATTTTCAAAATTGTGTCTGGCTGGTCAATACCTTGTTTCCAAACATAATAAGAAAAATTTCAAATTTCCCGGAAACTACACTCGACCGATCAAAATCCGTCGTCGAGCACGACAAAGAAATCTTTCTTGAAATTTTTCGAAAATTGTAAAAAGATCATTCTTTTTCCTTTCCTTTCTTCTCACTCTCTCTGTTTTTTCTTTTCAGTATTCCTCTTTTTTTATTTTTGAAATATTCATCTTTTTTTTTGTGTTTTTGAAATATTCATCTTTTTTTGTGTTTTTGAAATATTCTTTTTTTTTTCTTGTAAACAAAAACTCCTTTGAAAAGGGTTTTCTTTTTTTTTTTTTATTGAAAACGATTTTTTTAAAAAAAAGACTTTTTCTTTATTTGAAAAACCAAAACTCCTCACGAAAAAGAGTTTTCTTTTATTCTTGAAAAACAAAATAAAACTTTTCTTTTTTTACAAAAAAGAAACATTCCTTTTAAAAGGAAATTATTCTAAAGTTAGGGTAAGAATATTATACATTTCTTACCTTTTCCATGCCCGGGTGGCTGCCGCGGATTTGCCTGATTTTGGCATTTATGCCACTCTTGCCTTTTTCAGGCCGGGGACTTTGTTATTATTACTATTTTTTTCCTTCTTTTTTTTTCTTTTCTTTTCTTTTTTTTTCTTTTGCCACTTGAATTTTTTTTTCTATGTTTATTTCGTGGCTGATCTGCTGGTGATATTATTTTTCTGTGTCCTTGGATGGATGGCCGTCAATCTTTAGTTAACAAGGTTAATTTGGTTAACCCTTCGTTAAGCTCAGGGACCATTTTGGAAACTTTGGAACTTGGGGACTTAAGTGTCGCAGCTTCAAACTTCTGGGGGATGAAAAGGAAAAATTCATTTTCCTCCTTTATAGTGGACGGAAGTGAAGGAAAAAAGGTACTGCTCCTTCCTACTTTTTTCTCTTCTTCTGCTTCAGTTCCTGCGACGCCATTGTTGCTGCTGCCTTTCCTCTTTTCTTTTATTTTCTCAATTTTGCTCATTTTCTTAATTTTCTTCTGCCAATTTCAGTGATTTGTTTAGCAGATGGCATCTTCTTCTCGATCCAGGAAGGGGAAAGCTCCTATGCACCCAGAATCTGATGAAAGGAGGAACGAGTTTCCTCCCTTGATCCGAAATAAGCTCAAATATCGGTACTCTACCGATGACTGGGACAATATTCTCCGAGACTGGAACACTCACGTGTCCAATCTTCCTCCCACCGATGTAAGTTTCTTTCTTTTTCTAGGTTTTCCCTGGATATACTTCAGATCTGCTAAATTTCTGCACTGTTTGGAACTTTTGGAGCATTCCTAGCTTTGATTAATGATGCATATGCATGTCCTATTTATGCCTAAATGATGTAATTGAATAATGATGCATGAAATTTATATGATTTATAAATGCAAATGAGGCTATATGATGCATATTTTACACTAAAACACATTTTTGCATGCAATAGAATCACGAGACGGACTTTTCAGAATACAATTTAAATTTTTCGAAACGCATTTTTGGGCATATTTTCGGATAAATATGGGACAAAACTGATATATTTTATGCCCTCAAATGTATTTTTCATGCATGCTAATGATACAGGGACATAGTAAATGCCATGAAAATATTTATTTTTCATGATTGGTGGCATTTTATCTTCTTTTTAGTGTACCCCTGTGGCAGCTTATTGGACAGATGAAATGCACATGATGGATGCATGTACTACTTTACTTGATGCAAATGCAATGCAGAACAATTATGAGATGATGCATGAACATTTTCCTACTTTATTATGTACATGATAAATGCAGTCTAACATGCACTCATATGATGCCTAGGATGCAAAAATAACTTATTTAAATGCAAAATAATTACATATAATTTTTTTTGAAATACATTCTTAGATGTATTTTTTTTATTTTATTGAAGGAATGTAAAAGAATATGGCATATATTTGCAATATATACATTTTTTATTATATTTAAAAAAAATTTTAATGAAATCAAATGTTTATTTACATGTGGATTTATGTACATGTATATTTTTTTTTCAAAAAAAGAGGTAAGTGTTTACTTACAAAAAAATGATTTTTATTTATTTATTTATCTATTTTTTAGCATGTTGCAATTTTATAATTCATGAAGTACAATGCATGCAACATGTTTATTATTTATTCATACTTATTTATTAAAAGACTGTACAAGGAAAAAATAAGGACATTGGACTTACCTTTTCCTTATTTTTTCAGATTCGCAGGGAATTCACGAGGGTGCGGGCAACATACGCCAATGTTATGGAAATCTATGCCATGTTGCCCGAGGCAGCGCAGCCTTTGGTGGAGGGCTCTGGTTTTAGTACCTTCATGCATTCTTTCAGCCATTTCACAAGCTATCTGCCTATCTTTGATGCGCTCAGGGACTTCTGGTGGGACACCACCAATACCTTCCATTTCAGTTGGGGGGAGGCGACCATGACCCCGTGTAACTTTGCCGCGATCACGGGCATTCCTACTAGCATCGGGGAGACCCTGGCTCCAGACTTTACTCTCTGTCGGCGTAGGGAGGAGGTAGTGGACCTCATGGGCTTTGAGCCGAGGTTTAAATCGACGGATGAGATTCTTATCGGCAGCGTTCGGAACTGGCTTCTCAGCAATGTCGGGCGGGTATCGGCCAATCATATAGCTGCCGTGACTCGAGTGGCTAGAGTGTTTTTATTTTTCTTTCTTGGCACATCGCTCTTTGCCAAACTCCTCTACCACCCTGAGGGTTTCCGTCCTGGCTTGCTTAGCAGATTTTTGAGCGGATCCCTTCGTATGATTGAGGACAGGCAGGTTTGGCCGAATTGTATGCTTTTATGGATAGGGCCTGCCGGAATGATTCACCAACTCTAAATGGATTTGCCCCGGCGTAGGAGGTATATGTCCTTTCCTGCTTTTGTTACTTTTCTCTCTTTTTTTTTTATGTATACTCTTTTTTATTTATTTATTATTTATATATTTTTTTCACACACACTTTCTTTTTGCTCTTTTTTTTATTGATAACATTTTTTTCTTTTTTCTTTTTGCAGGTCTGGGCCTTCTCCTTTTTTCACTTCTCGCCGGGTCCTCTCATTCGGCGAGTTCACCAGCCTCCATAGTTGTCCCAGTATGTTGACGATAACAGGGTTTATCCGACGCAGGACGGTGGTTGCAAAGATAAGGAACGAGTGCTGGAACGGATTGTTAGCTCGAGTCCCGGTATAGTGCACTTCCTTCCTTGGGAGGGTCTGGAGGGGCATTACGGAGTTGCTTTGTGACTCAGCTGCTGCCGGATACTGATGGTTTCCATTATGGTGGATTCCTTGTACATGGGCGAGTGGGTGAACCGTCAGCATCAATCCATTTTAGTGCTTCCAGTGGTGCCTCCTCGGCCTCCCTTCTGGGTGATAGAGCCCGATCGGCTGCCCAACAGGTATCAATACCTGGCTAAATACCTCATGCCATCGACAGATTATCCAATGATGGCTGATCGATGTTTTATTTAATCTTTTTCCTTGCAAGTGGACAAGACTATTATAGAATAGTATTGGAAGCAAGGGTCGAACCCACAGAGACAAGTGATCACGAACAGTGCAATTTAGTGATGGCAAATTATTAATCAAAAGGGGGTTTTTATATTTATTTCTATTCTATACTACTATTTATAGATGTTTAACTAATTAGCAGTAATTACAGATATGAAGATCTTATGGTGGGTGGCAATCTAGGATTCTGGGTTTCACTTGTATCTCCTTTATGTTCAATTCATAATAATTATCATTCAATTTCTTGGGTTCGTTCACTAAAGATAGATATAGTCTGTTTAACTATTGGTTCAGCTTCCATCCCCACAATATTCATCCATTCTATATCCTAAGCACAAGAACTTTAATCTAGATGTCACCTAGATTTATGATCTATCTATCACCTAGATCATGTATGAACCTGATCCTAACTTATCACTCTCGTGCATCGATAGGTCCAATTTATTGTGATGGTGAGCCAGTGTACGACATATGCACATTGGTCATGCAGTTATCCGCACCTCTAGGCCTTTATTATTTGCAATTACATTCATTTGTTCAAAGCAAAATAATAGAGGGATTGATAAACACCACAATCAACAAGAATTGAATGAACATATATATGAATCAAAACATAAATTCGATACAAGTTACCTCCCACCTCCTAGATTATGGATGATTTAGTTCATCATAGACAATGAACAGCACATGGAGATGATCGGATACATGATTTGATCTTCAATACTTGTAAATACACAATCTAAACTATGTTATACAATCTAAAAACTATCTAAAATCTACCTAAGACTTCTCTCAGCCGTCTCTCTTCTTTTGGCTCTCAGCATCCAACTTCAATATATACTCGGAGTTGTAATCCAATCGAATCACTGTGTGAAAACACGAAAATATCGCGTTCTGACCACCTTGCGGTCGCAAGGTGTTGAGTACCTTGCGTCCGCAAGGTCTCCAGTATGTCTGGCCTTGGATTTCTACTTCTTATCCGTACGGCCTACCTTGCGGTCGCAAGGTCTGAGGTACCTTGCGTCCGCAAGGTCTCCAGATTTGACAGCTTCCGTTTCTTCTTCATTTTTTTTCTCTTTGGCCCTTCTTGGAATTTGCACATAAAGCCCTGGAGTTTGGCATATTTTCACTAACAACCGTGAAACTTACAAAACTCACCAAAAACATATATTAGTAGCCAAAAGCCTCGTGAAATAGCTTTTTTTTTTTTAGGGAAGCAGGGCGGCACCTGCGGGCATTTTATTAATAAAACCAAAATATAAAACAAGAGGGGGACAACCAGCCTTACTCAACAAACTAGGGGGACAAAGGAGCCGGACCTCTACCAGAAACCAAACTGAAAAAGGGACAAGAAAAACAATCTAATCACCCTTTCCGATAAGTATACAAGCCAAGCAAATCATGTCGAAAAAGCGATAAAATTTGCTTGGGAAACTGCTCTATAGAAGAATAAGAATGAGTACTGCGATGACTATGAGCTTCCGCAGCAAGAATATCAGCCACTTTGTTCCTCTCCCTATGCACATGAGGCAAATCCATACCATTACTAAAAGGCTTACAATCCTCCAATTCGTATTTGTAACGCCAAGGAAAAGCACTATCTCCTCTAATGCCCATAACTGCCACATTAGAATCAGTCTCCACCACCATTTGAGAGAACCCATGAGCTACGCACAGTTGGAGACCATAACGAAGAGCCATAACTTCCGCATATGTGTTGGAACCTGGACCAAAGAATACGGAAAAAGCAACAATCAGATTCCCATCAGTATCACGTATAATTCCTCCCCCCGAACATTCCCCATGCCTTGAAGAACCGTCGGTATTCAACTTGAAGCTAGTCGTAGGTCTTTCCCATCGAAGCCATTGACCACATTTACACTTAACCGTACGAATAGGAATATGAGACATCTCAAGTCGCAGCCGACTATAAAACCCCAACGAAGAAGATGGGTGATAAGCATAACTTAACTCTTGAAGATGTATGCGAACCTTGTGAAGAATGCTCACTGCCACCATAGGACACGCATCATAGACAGCGCTGCACCGAGACTTCCAGATTTCCCAATACCCAAAAACAAAAGCTCCTAAACCACAAGCTCCAAACTGATTTCGAATGCTATGAACTGTCCAAGAATGAAATAAATGAGTCATAGATATCTGATCCAAAGAGAACTGAAGCAGCCACGATAACTTGAACCAAACCTCCCTAGCAACCTCTGACCGAAGAAACAAATGAGATACAGACTCGATACCCGGGCTATTAGAGCAACCGACACACTTAGATACCACATAAACCCCTTTACACTTCAGATTTTCATCAACCGAGACTGCTCCATGAAACAGCTTCCAAATGAATCCACTAATTTTCGGCGGAATCCAAGGCTGCCAAATCTTCGTTGCCCAAGAAACTTGCAGACCCCTAGTACGAATCAGATTGTGAAAAGCCGCACTTTCAAAGTGACCCGAACTTGTGGGCATAAAAACTAGTTGGTCTTTAAAACCAGGCCGAATAGACACTTTATGCACTGCCCGATGATACTGATCCGGGATGAGATGTAACAAATCATCAAGTAAAGGCCACGCATCCTTCACCTTTAACAAAGCATCCGTAGGTAACAGACCATGAAGAGTAACACCACACCAGTTATCCTCCCAGAAAGAAATATCGCCTGACCCTATAAGCCATTGAGAGTTTTCCTGAATCAACGCCATCTGGGACATCACCGCCTTCCAACCCTTAGAAACCAATCTGGAATTAAAACCTCTATGAATATTCATGTATTTGGACTGCACAAAGTTCGCCCAAAGACCAGTACCTTGCAACGAAGCCCAAGCCAGTTTAGGGTGAAGAGCAGCCATGACATGATGAAGACTACAAATGCCCAGACCCCCTTCTGATAAAGGTCGGCAAATACTATCCCAAGCAACCCAATGAATCCTTCTTTCACCTTTCGAACTCCATAAAAAGGAAGCAAAAGCTCTTTCGACCTGATGGAAAAAAAATTTCGGCACTTTGATGGCAGCGAGGGTATAAACTGGAATACTACACAACACTGATTTTAGAAGAGTTAATTTCCCACCAAAAGATAGCAATCTGGCCTTCCATCCATCTATTTTATGAATGACCCGTTCCAACAAATTCTCAAAATAAATACGTTTAGATCTGCCATGGAAGAGAGGGACGCCAAGGTACTGAAAAGGAAAAGATTTACAAGAGCAGCCCGACCAAGTTGCAATGTCTCTCCGTCGCCGAATAGAAAAACTTCGAGATACATAGAACCCACTTTTTGCCAAATTAATGAGTTGACCTGAAGCTGCCTCGTACACATGCACAATACCCCTAAGCACCTGAATAGAATTCTTCCCAGCATTGCAGAACAACAGCATATCGTCCGCGTACAAAAGATGAGATATAACTACCCCGCCACGACCATGATTGTACGGGATAATCTTTCCTGCCCGAATAGCCATATTAATGTTACGAGACAAGACTTCTTGCACCATCACAAACAAAAGTGGTGATAATGGATCCCCCTGACGAACTCCCCGCGAAGAGTGAAAGAACCCATAACTATTGCCATTAATTCGAAGGGAGTACCAATTATTGTTAATAAGTCGATCAATCAACGAGCAAGCAGAAGGACTAAAACCAAATGATAGGAGAGTTCGGAGAAGAAAGTCCCACTCTACTCTGTCATATGCCTTGGACAAGTCGAATTTAAAAATCACATTTCCTCCTCGATTTTTATAATTAATCCGATGAACCATCTCATGGGCCAACATTACATTTTCCTGAATGCTACGGCCATGAACGAAACCCGCCTGTTCCTTAGAAATTAATCTTGGCAGAAACGTCGCAATTCTATTAGCCATAATCTTAGACAGAATCTTACCAGAAAAATTACAGACTGATAGGGTGATAGTCTCCAAAATCACTCGGATGTTTAACCTTCAGGAGAAGAATTAAAGTAGTAGCTATGAGGCCCCTGTGCACATTAGCTCCATGAAAGAAATCATGAATTGCAGCGATGACATCCCCTTTTATGATATCCTAGCACCCACGATAGAACCATCCCGTAAAACCATCATTACCCGGAGCACTGTCAGGATTCATATCAACAATCGCTTTCCAAATCTCCTCCTCCATAGGAATTTTACAGAGAAACTCATTATCAACCGCCTGTAAGCCTCCTGTAAAATGAGTAAATAAATCTTCCCGAATAACATGATCAGAATGAGAGAGAAGGGAGGAGAAAAAGTCAACTGCCCGTAACCCAATACTATTATCATCTTCACACCAACACCCATCCGCATTCTTGATGCGAATAATGTTCACCTTCTGACGATCTTTGACACAAGCATGGAAAAAGGCTGTATTCCGATCCCCATCTTTCAGCCAGTTTAAGTCATAGAAGCATATAAAATCGACGTATAAATACATCGATCAAATACCCCCAAACTTAAACTTTGCTCGTCCACGAGTAAATAATAAACACTTATAAATACAAAAGCATATAAATAACAAAAAAATGAAAATCTTTTTGGAGGGTGACACTATTTACACTCCTCTATAAACCCACAAACTCAAGGAGACTCTTTCGAGTGACTCGATGTGAGAACCCAAACCCCATTGCATGTTTGTCATCATTATAACATGTTTATTATATGTCTTGACATATTTGAGACTTCATTTCATTCATATCTTGTTGGCATTGAGTTGGTTGAGATCATAATAGAGTAATGGTCTTCCATGCGTTGCATGCCATGTTGTTGTTGTTGTTTCGTGTGTTCGTTTTAACGTGTTAGCACCTTAATAAGTCTCATGAGAGTCTTAGTACTTTGCATCTAAGGTTAATTATGTTCATCTTAGTTGTTGTGTTCTTGGTTGGGAGTTTAGAAGCTTCGTTGCTTCGTTTGTGTTTTAAGGTTGTACATCATTGCTTGTGTTGCCTTCATTTCGTCTCGAGAGAAGTTCGGTTGAGTTCTAGGCCTTGAATACAAGCCATAACCATGATTAAACAATCCTAATACATGTTCATTCTATCCTAGATTAAGTTGGGATTGATTCGTGTTTGATTCGTTGGCCAATTGTCGAGTGGTTCCAGCCATGTTTTAGTTTGTTTCGGATGTGTTTCGGGTGTGTTTCCGACTTGTTTTGGGCTTCGTTACACCTTAGGATTGTTGCCTTTGAGTTTGGAATCATTTAGGACATGTTTAGGACAAGTTTTAGGTCAGAACCTCGCGGTCGCATTGAGTTTTGGAGGCTGGCTCGCGTGGAGATGCTGAGAGCTAGTCATTTTGTGCAGAGTCTGGAAGAGACCCCTTGCGGTCGCTTGGTGCTAAAAGGATGTGACCGCATCCTCCTGTTTCCAGAAATGTGAGATTTTTTGAGTGTTTTGGTTAATGACTCTTGCACCCTTGCCCTTGGCCGACCTTGGTCACTCAAAGCCACCTTTGTTGACTTGTCTAAGACCCTTGTGAACCCTTGGATCATTGCTTATCAAAGGCTAGCATGCCTTGGCCAATTAGAAGTCTCTTAAAGCCCTTCACTTGGATTAGGGACTTCTTGGGAAGTATATAAACACAAGTTCAGCCTCTACAACCATTTTTGATCAACATAACCAGAGAACTTCAGAGACTTAGCTCAAATTTCGTCCATGGAGGTCACACCAACTTGAGAGACCATTTCCCGGAGATCCGGTGGTCCGATCGTCGAACCGAGACCGCCAAATCGAAGCTCTCGATCTTCTCTACAACAATCCTTGCTCTAATCAACCTTTCCTCCATTAATCATAGGACTAAGGTGAGTGACAATTCCATTAGATTTCCATGTTAAATAATATAGCATGACCCCTTCATTATAGTTGTTCTTTTAGTGATTGTGAACATCTTTTGTGAAGACAAAACCTTCAATTCAACATATAAAATGTGAGTATGATTTTATGAAATCTCTATGAAGTTATGATTTTGACATTTTGTAAAACATGAATGTTGTTTATAATGAGCTTGGGAATAACTCTTGTGAAAGAATTCGGTTCAATTCAAGGTTTAACAAAATCACCGAAACTAGGGTTTGAAACTCGGGATTGTGTTTAAGGCTAGTTCGAGAACATGAACGGCTTAGTTATCGAGTTCTAAATGAACGAAGAACTTAGAAAAGGGCAATGTGATACATATAGTATCAATGCTCTACTTGGTTGAATTTTAGTAAAACTCACCGGAGTTGAATTTAGGGAGTTATCGAACAATAACGACTCCACAATCAATCCCTACGACGAATGTAGTTCGTTAGACTAATGAATTAGCTTTCGATACTTTGAGATGGATTGATGCTTATGCCTTGATGTTTGTGTGCTTTTAAGACTCGATTGAGTTCTTATGCGGTTTATGTGATCGTGTGAAGTAAATGCATGATTGAGAGCATGTTGTAGAATAGTGTATCTATTTGACATGTTGAATTCGCTCTTGTCGAATTCCTATGTGATTTCCTAAATGAGTAAACAACTACTTGTTGAATAAGTTCGCTCTTGTCGAACTTGTTCCTTATTTGAGATTATATGACGAGTAAACATCTACTTGGCATATTTGATTGAGTCATTGGTGTGACAATGCATCGCCGTCACGAGTTATGGGACTCGTGATAGTGATGGGTTGTTATACCGGGTTTTTATCACACACGCCTCCATTGTTGGCCACAGTGGGGAAGTAGCACCTTTGCTGTAACCAAAAGAGCACATTGGAAAGTCTAAGTACCAAGGAGAGAGCTTGGTACCCAAGTAGGGAACTCGGTACTTTGATACACTAATCACAGGTATCATTGGCACGAATGTGAACGCTATGTATTGCAGGAGCTACGTAGCGGCACCGGTTCCATAACATATCCTCTTTCTATGTGGTTGACTTTATAGCACTTATGTGAAACAATGTGCTACCATGGATATGTGATTTAAGTGTTTATTAAATGAATACTTTGAGTGACTTGATATTAAAGATGATATCTTGCTATGTATGTTGCATAATCCCATGACATGCATAATTGTTAACTCACAAAGTCTTTATGACTTACCCCCTCCCTTTTACTGCTTTAGATCCGAGCCGTTCAGGTACCGCTCGTTGAGGTGTTGCAGGATTCTCGCTTGTCCGTGATCGCACGCGACGAGGTTGTGGTTTATAGATGTCCTTATTTTGTTCTCTTTTGTAAGGACGTTGGGTTTAGCAAGTCATTTAGACTTCGCTTGGGAACTTTGTTTATTTGGATTTATGTCTCTACTTGTAATTCATGTATCCTATTTTTGAGTGCCGGCGCATGTACGTCGAGCCTTGTATAGCTGTAGTATGGTTCACCTATTTTAAATCTTTCGCTGGGCATTACTTTAGCTCTTATTTATTTATGTTGTTTCTCCGGCATGTTGTAGCCGTCGAGGTATATTTGCATGAACTATGTAGTGTTGGGTTCCGGTAGTAAAGTCGCCGATGAATTGATATACTTGTCTTAAATTGTTATATCAGGTTTAAAATGTTTTAAAAATTTCCGGCCTTCTGGTGCCGAGTCGCGCTTCATCTAAAATGTTGCGTCACGTCGTTTTCTATAATTGAGTCTTTGCATGTATTGTTGTCCTTTTTGGACGACTTGACTTGTGATTCCACCTCGGGGTCCGGGTCGGGTCATCACAGTTGGTATCAGAGCTTTATAGGTTAGCTATCGGCCAGGATAGGTTCCATGGCCTAGGTGGGTTGGTTCTATGTGTGATTTCTAATGTCGAGTGATTTCTTATAGGTTCACAATGGTGGAGACTAGACACGGTACGAATACTGGAGGTACTGGTCCTAGCCAGGGAGGCGGTGTTGGTCGAGGTGATAGTGAGGATAGACAGGGTGACAGAGCTCCTCAGTAGGAGCAGGTTGACCCTAATGCGCAGATGGCGGACATGTATCGCCGTATGCTTGCTTTTATGACTGAGATGGCCCAGGGAGGTCAGCCAGGGGGAGTACCACTTGTACCACCACCACCACCACCAGAACTTGAGGTGAGGCAGCCGCCACCTCGTATTGATGTGCTTATTGATCCTAGAGGGAGGAACAACGCTGTTTTGGAGAGATTCCTGAAGATGAAACCTCCATCTTTCGAGGGTGAGTCGATGCTAGTATTCGAGTTGTGGTGGAGGACTTAGAGAAGATCTTTGCGGCTACGGACTGCACCGAGGAAGAGATGGTTGTGCTAGCGGTTTATAAGGCGAGGGAGCCGCCAACCATTGGTGGAAAGTCTTGCTTGCTACCGGAATCGAATGGGGTCCCTAGAGTGTGGCCTAACTTTGAGAGGGAGTTCAGGGCTTCATATGTCCCTATGGTAGTGAGGCAGAGAGAGAGAAGGAGTTCCAAGACTTGGAGCAGGTTCTATGTCCGTGGCTCAAGTATTAAATTCGCCTAAGTTCACCGAGTTGTCGCGGTATTGTGCACATCTTGTACCGCATGAGCCTCATAGGGTTCTCAAGTTCGTTAAGGGCTTGAAGACAGAGTTTAGGAGGCAACTTTTGTCTCTTTTGAGATTATCGGGGCACGGTAGATCGTGCCTATGAGATAGAGAGAGAGATATTGAGGAGCACAGCCGAAGCCTTACGTGTAGTCTTCACATCGGCCATCACAGAGCCTCGCAAAGACGGTGAGAGGCCGAATTTGGGGAATCGGTTCGACCAGTAGGGCAACCGCCGCAACGGTGGCCATGGTAGACATCATGGGGGCTACCGAATGCCCCGAGAGTCGGGATAGTCGCGCTACATCTTCTCGTGGGCAGCAGGGACGAGGAACAATTCTGTAATATGTTCTATTGTGGCGCGCAACGACGGGCACGCGGTTGAGCGGTGTTGGACTAAGAGCGCTAAGTGTCACGGTGTGGGAGCTGACGGTCATTTGAGGAGAGACGCCCTAAGTCCGGTGCTAGTCGGGTCGATCGGGGAGGTTCTGCTCCACGATCGGGGAACAAGAGGGATAGTGATGGGCGCCAAACCGGCGCAGTACGAGTATTTACGCTTGATCGCCGAGGTGTCCCTGCAGTCTACTTCGGTGATTGGAGGTACACTCTCGCTGGTCTCATAGAGCTCGAGTTCTTATAGATCCTGGGTCTACTCATTCATATGTCGATATCATTTTATTGATCATTTATGCGTATTGCCTTCTCGCTTGCCTTATGTGCTTGAGGTGTCTACAGTTGGGTGATTGTATGCTTGCATCGAGGTTTATAGGGGTTGCGATGTACTTGTTTGTGATCGGGTTTTGCATGCGGATTTGGTAGTATTGCCTATCAGGTTTTGATGTAATATTGGGTATGGATTGGCTATGTGTTTACCATGCTTTAGTAGATTGCCGTCAAGAGGGTTACTTTTGCCATGCCCGAAATTCGGAATTTGTGTTTATTGGCGATCATGCTATAAGAGGTATACATGTTATTTACGCTGCGGGCTAGAAAACTGCTATCTCGAGGGGTGTCTTGGGTATATTGCTCGTTGTTGATACTAGCATGTCTCATTAGTATAGAGGATGTGCTTGTAGTTAATGAATTTCATTTGTCTTTTCGGTGATTATGCATTACCTCGGCAAGAGTTGAAGTGTTACATTGAGTTGCTCGGTGCTTCACCTATCTCTAGAGCACCTTATAGGATGGCTCCAGGTGAGTTGAGAGAGAGTTGAAGGAGCGATTGCGAGGCTAGCGGATAGGGAGTTTATTAAGCGGAGTGTGTCCTAGGTACTTAGGTTTTGTTTGTGAAGAAGATGGTAGTTTGCGGTTATGCATTGACTATCGTCGGTTGAACCAGTTACTATAAAGAATAAGTATCCATTACCTCACATTGATGATCTCTTTGATCGGCTTGAGGGAGTGCATTGTGTATTCCAAGTTAGACTTGAGGAGTGGTTACCACAGGGTTGAGGGTTCGGCGGAGGATGTCACGAAAGACCTTTAAACGCAGCGTTATGGCCATTATGAGTTTGTTGTGATGCCGTTTGGGTTGACAAACGTGCCTGCCGTTTTTATGGACTTCATGAATAAGGTGTTTCATGAGTACCTTGATTGTTTCGTAGTGGTGTTCATTGATGATATCCTTGTGTACTCGAAGTCACGAGAGGAGCATGAACATCATTTGAGAGAGGTTCTTACTGTATTGCGTAAGACAGCTTTTTGCTAAATTTAGCAAGTGTGCTTTCTGGCTAGAACAAGTTGCTTTTCTTGGGCATGTTGTGTCTAGTAATGGTATCGCAGTGGATCCATCGAAGGTTGAGGCTGTTACCAAGTGGAAGACTCCTAGTACGGTGACCGAAGTCCGTAGTTTCTTGGGCTCAGCGGTTTATTACCGTAGGTTCATTGACAGATTTTCTAAGATTGCCACTCCTATGACCAATCTTACTCAGAAGAAGTCTGCTTTTATTTGGAGTGACAATTGTGAGGCTAGCTTTCAGGAGTTGAAGAGAAGGTTGACTACCGCTCCTGTTTTAGCTTTGCCTAGTGGTTGTGAGAATTTCGTGGTTTATTGTGACGCTTCTTTGGAAGGCTTGGGTTGTGTGCTTATGCAGAACGGGAAGGTTATTGCCTATGCTTCTACGAAGTTGTCACCGTATGAGCGTAATTATCCGACTCATGATCTTGAGTTGGCAGCTTATTATCTTTGCGCTCACAAGTGGAAACACTATCTTTATGGAGCTAAGTTTGAGTGTATACAGCATCATAAGAGTCTGAAATACATTTTTCTCACAAAAGGAGTTAAATATGAGACAGAGGCGA
>CM028380.1:105503106-105554368 GCA_013146195.2 Codonopsis lanceolata | reverse complement strand
GCACACAACCATGAAAACTCCTGCTAGAAGTCACCAATGATCGACTCGGCTATTAGTAAATGTAACGCTCATACTACAAACCAACCTTCCTTAAGCCCTAGACCATACAGACGATTCTAACGTCCCTCAAAACACCAAAACTTAACAAAATCGCCGCGTAAACGCCATACTTGTTCACGCATAAAATCAACCCATAGATCATAATACTTAACCTTCGCACTTACCGAAAGTGTATCCTACTCGCATAATAATCATATACAATATTATCGATGTATATTATTCATCACCTTAAACATATCCCCATAGATATACAAATATCATATCAAACCAATAAATATCATCATATTCATGCTTCATATATATAATACATATATATACGAATATTCATACACCGGCTCTTAATATAGGCCGACAAAACCGTAACTCCCATAAAACCATTGGTTACTATCATCGTAACACAAATTCATCCTCAATGCTCTTTTATATATAGTATAGTCCTATAAATATATAGACTACACAAGAACTATTAAATCATGTGTGATTACCTACCGGCAATTCACAAATCAAACAATACCACAAACCAAAGATCTCATCGGGGCTTTATCCCCAATCAAACAATAAACCAACAATATGCAATACACCATGTAATGTATGTATGAATGCACATGAGCTACCGATAAGACGCGTACTCATAATAAAAAAATAATCGTAGTAGCGGTACAATATATATACGAGAACGACCTTCCTATTCTGGATAGGTTTCAAGACTCCGCAATGGCCAACCGCCACGCCGCACACCCACCTCAAACTCTAGGCCGAATTCATCACCATCTCTCTGGAGCCACCCGATTGCCGACTAGTACTCCCAAACCGATTAACCTCATCCTTGGGCAATCTTTACGAACATGATCACCACCACAAGCAAAGCACTTTCCTCGCCTTGCTCCAACATCTGTTTCTCTGCATGTCCCTGCCCTCGAACAAAAATTACATATCAACTCACCATCTCGTCGCCTCCGACTAGAGGTAGGAACATCACTGCCTACCAAGACGTGTGATTCCTTGATTAACTTTCCGAGGTGCTACTTGCCTCTCAATATTATCATCACTCTTAACGCTCTCGAGGTTCTCGAGCATATTCCTCAAGTCTAACTCCATCGCATAAGCACGATCCACCGCATCTCTGGCACTTCGTGAGTCCGTAAGGGAATAAGCCGCCACGATACTTCATCTTTAGGCCTTTTACAAACCGTGGGTTTTCTTAGCCTCATCCGGTACTAAGTAACCACAAGAACGAGCCAACTCGTGAACTTCGCCGAATACCGAGCCACGTCATATCTCCTTGTTCTAGCAATAAATTCCATTTCTCTTCTTTCCCGAACTACGCCTAATAAACTGTGCCCTAAATTCCAAAGATGAAATTTTCCCACACTTGGGGCACTCCAAAGTGTCTCCAATTATCTCAGAACACATGCCACCAATGGTCACCACACCACTCAAGGTAAACACCGGCTAGGTCACCATCTCTTTGATGTACAACCCATAACGCCAAAAATCTTTTCCATGCTTTCTAACCAATGTTCGCTTTAAGCATCGGCCTTCCATCGAAGCCCTCAGTTCCAACTTCAAGAATCTCCCAAGTATAGTGGAATCATTCTCCTCTCTAAAAATTTGTCGAGGAGTCACACGAGGATCATTAACATTTTCTCCTCTCTCATAACCACGAACGGTACTCGAACGAGGTCCGCTAGAACTAGCTCCACGCCAAGCCTCCGACATGATATACCTACAAGGAACACTCGCGTTAAAAATCTCAACAATAAACCCAACCCAACTAGGCCAAGGAACCTATCCCGCCGAAATAGCTAACCAATAGCTCGATATACTAATCGTGACGATTTATCTCGATTCTGATCTCAATACGAGATCCCAAGGTCGTGCCATCAGACAAACTAAGAGACACAAGCACCTCGCTAAGCACAATGGTGCGAGTCAAAAAGATGAGCCATCAAGCTCAAGACAGAAAATAAAACCAAAACCTACTGAAGCAAAACCATAATGGGACCCGAGCTATCAAGCTCCTAAATGAAAACAACCAAAGAGATAGTAAATCTCTCCCAAAATTCGACGCGCGTGACGCAACATTAGACACGCACAACAAACCATCGGCAACCAAGGCCGGCAACTAACAAAATCCCAACCCGATAAACAACACTCAACGGCTATAACATGCCGAGGAACAATTCACTATAACCACATAATCAATGCTAAACCACCAATCAAACCTCACGACTAAAACTATCGGAGGTAGGAACAACAATATACCACAACTAGAATAAACGAGCCACACATGCTCGAAACGACAAGGAAATAAATACTAAGGGTACAAATGCTCGGCAATACAACCGGCTCCCAAATACACAACCATAATATAACACTATAATCTACCCAAGTAAAGTCTACATAACTTTACATTCGAGCCTCACAATAAATACAACATAATAATAAATAACTCCAAGCTTTTGACTTGGAAGACCACCTGCTAAAAGTCGTTATCCGAAGCCGCGCTGCATCAACGGATCACCGCACACACTAGGGAAAACAATCACACGAGGTGAGTCATAATGACCCAAGAAGTTTCTAAATGCAACATGTGGCATATTATGACATGGCATGGCATAAATGCACAATCATATAAAATCATGGTATCATGCTAGTATACCATCATGAAACATGTACTTAATTTTTAAAGCACATAAACTCACATAAACCAAGTAGCATATTATTTTTCATATAAATGCTCATAAATAAACATGTGTAACGATAGCGATTCGAACCGTTACTAATCAAATCCGGGTTCAAAACCCAACCAACTTACCATGATATCCAATCTCAAACCATGATTCGGGCTCAATTCCCAATCATTAATACCTCGGGTTTCTCCCCAAATAATCTCAACTCATCGCTTTCCCTTAATGAGTACTGCTACATTCATCCAGCCTCTGGATGAGAAATGAGAGCTCGATGTCAGGCTAGGTGGCATAACTCGAGATCACATCCCACTACTGGCCAAATAGTGAGGAGAAAAAGGACCCAATGCAACGATTCGTAGCGATTGTTCCCAAAGGCTATGAATCGTCCCATTGCCGACACAACAACCAAAACCCGCCAGCTGAACTTCAAACCAAACCATCAAGTAGATATTTACTTGCATAAACCAATGAGACCAAATTCATAATTATCGGACTCATTAAACCATGTAGACATAATGCTCTACAAAAATCTCATAATCCATGCACATATTTGCATATAACCACGTAGGACATAATGCTCTACGAAAACTCATAAACCATGCATATAATTGCATAAAATCAAGTAGGACATAATGCTCTACCAAACATCATGAACAATGCATATATTTGCATATAACCATTATGTTCAACTAACATACAAGTTTAGTTCAAGAACTACTTTATTGAGGTATTCATTATCCCTCAAGTCACTAACCCATTCAAGTATAGCTTACAAGCTTAATAAAATATAATGTGAGGTCTTCCATAATCCTCAACTCAAACCAAACCAAGACTACTACGCTAGTCTCAAAATATCCACAATTCAAGACTTATTATTTTAGTCTTTTATTTTAAGTACACCGGACTCAATCATAGTCCTAATCGTCATACATGATCGATAACACCAACACCATACTTAAAACATCATGACTACTCCGTAGTCACTTCTCACAATTGTTTTCATATACACGCAACAAAAATCCTTGAGAAGAGGATTCTCTCTTAATCTTCTCTTAAATAATCTCATGACCTTATGTGGGTCTCTATTGTCCCATGCTCTAACAAGCATGCTTAAAATGTATTCTAGTCAGTCTCCAAAACATAAGTGTCGCCATAGGACACAACCAAAAACCCGGTGTGCACAAACACAACCCAAGCAAACCCAAACATTGTAGGGTTTCAACCCAAGGCTTTTTATCATTTTATTGGCCTTATTACGACTCCGTTGAGTCTTACTAACACATTTCATTCTTTATGTGTTCTATAAATTCACACCGTAATAATTTCTTAAGGTTTATAACCAAATCTCAATAGTCACTCTGCTTAATTCCCAAGACTAAAAATCCACAAAACACATCTCAATCACTAATCATTAAAGTTTGGAAGTTATGTTCTTCATTCCCTTAACCAAACGAAATCCAATTATCGTAGGATTTCAACCCAAGTTCAATTAGCACATAATCGAATTTATAATGACTCCGTTGAGTCCAATCTACCCTTTCTAAAATTTTAGGGCATAGAGGCCATGGGTCTCAATATTCTCTATGTTCATAACCATCAACAATAGTCATCATCTCGGGTTCGTTTAACTCACATAAACCCAACAAAATACTTCGCAATGCCACTTAGAACAAATTGGTCATCTTGTGCCTAAATTCATTCAAGTCACCTTACCAATCATAATTCCCAATTCATGATTAAATTATACAACATGGTTTAATATACTCTATTAAGCATATAAAACATAATAATCAAGCTCACATCAATAATTTTGCAAGCTAAACCAAATTTGGGCAAAACACCCTCCAAGTATCTCAACCAAACCAACATCAAAACTCATGGATAATCAACATAGTCAAGTTCAATAGACTATTTAGAACATGAATCTCACATAAATCATGGTCTCACATAGGTTCAATCAACTCTATCATCAATTTCAAAACCTAGGGTTCATGGCATCTTCTACAAACCCTAACAATGGCTTCCATTGACCTCACATAGCACAAATGATTGTTTCCCTAGGGTCAATGGAGCCCAAAAGAAGGAGAAAGAGGTAGAAACTTACCTCAAATCAGCCTCACAAGCCGCCATTCCCGAAATTCCAAGAGGGGGGGTGTTCTTCTCACCTTCACTTCAAATCCATGGTGTAGATTGGGGAAGGAAGAACCCTAGCCATGGCCTCCCAAGATAGAACCCTTCAAGCCCTAGAAATCACTTCTTTCTCGCTCTCTCACGTTTTTGAGGAGTGCTTGCGTAAGATGGGAGGGAGATGTCGATCTGTTGGTGAACAAATGAGAGAGAGCAATCTGTTTTGGGTTTAAATAGGGGATTAACTCTCTTAATCAATTCACTAATCCACCTCTAAAACCTCTAATAATGTTTAGGACAAGTTTTAGGTTAAGTAGAGGGTTTAGGTTAGGTTTAGAATGGGTTTAATTGGGTAGAAATTGGTCAACAATTCAATTTTTCCAAAAATCCTGTAACAGGCTGCCCAGGGGACCCTCATGCGGTCGCATTCAAGGAGTGTGATGCGAGCGCATCACACTATTCCACGCCCTATACTCCTTTGTTGACTCCTTGCTCGGTTTCTGGCGTTCCTCGCATGCATCCTCGAGCCTTAAAGCTTCGAAATGGCTCACAATTGAACCCTTAAAGTCCTCAAACATTAAACTAATCCATCCAAGTCTCAAACCAATTTTAAAGTAGGTCTAGACTCCCAAAACAACACCGAAACAACCTGGCAAAACCGACGCAAGACGTAACAACTTGCTATCTAAACGTCGAATGAAACCCAAACCGACGGGTAATAACCCATGATTGTAAACACTTATTAGGGCTACAAAATAGGCCTAAATGCCTCTCGATGATGAACAACAGATGGGGAAATAGGCTCTCGAAAGACGAGACGTTCGCCTCAATCTCAAACTACGCGATAAGGAGAATTGCTATTCTCGAGGCGTCGAAACTTCACGAGACTTATGGAATACATCCAATTAGAAGTCTAACACATCTAAACATGTTATTTAATCATCATGTAAAGATTTGGGACCATATCGAGGTCAGAAACACAAAACCCGCATAAACTCTCAATCGAGTCGCATTTCGACTATCGTCGGGTTATGACTTTTGACTTTAACAAGTCAACCACTATATGACATCTCTTAAAAGTGTTTTAGTATTAATGTGGTCTCTCATACACATTTAGACTCTCTCACAACCAAACGAGCATTCAACCAAAGAAGGAATGCGAGCATTGCACGCAATTCAAGCTAACCGGGAATCGGGATCTTACACCTTTCCGCCAACTTGGAAATAAAACGATCAAGGGCTATAATTCGGCCGTTAAGCTTCTGGACATCCTTGATGCAGCGAAGAGGCTTTATAGTGACCAATGCCTTATTTTTTTCCGGATTGGCCTCAATACCCCTTTCATTCACCATGAATCCCAGGAATTTTCCCGCCTTCACCCCGAACACACACTTGCTTGGGTTAAGCTTCATGTTGTTTTTCCTGAGATTGTCGAAGGTCTCTCCCAAATCAACCGTATGATCATTCCCTTTGGTCTTCACCACCATATCATCAATGTACGCCTCCACATTTCTACTGATATGCGAGCTGAAGACCCTATTCACCATTCGCTGATAAGTAGCTCCTGCATTCTTCCAGTCGAATGGCATCATTTTGTAGCAGTAGAGCCCACCTGCTGCTCGGAATGCTATCAAGGCTTTATCCTTTTCGTTCAGCTTTACTTGATGATACCCCAAATATACATCAATGAAACTCAAGAACTCAAAGCCTGCTATAGCATCCACCAACTTGTTGATGCGAGGAAGAGGATAACAATCTTTCGGGCAAGCTTTATTGAGGTCGGTTGTAAGGGGT
Source organism: Codonopsis lanceolata (assembly GCA_013146195.2). NCBI lineage: Eukaryota > Viridiplantae > Streptophyta > Magnoliopsida > Asterales > Campanulaceae > Codonopsis > Codonopsis lanceolata. The sequence continues at coordinate 105,547,694 of CM028380.1, read as the reverse complement.
AAAATAGGCATGACCTATTTTGGTTTTGTTTCACCTTTCTTGGTCATAAAGTTTTGGTGGATATTTGGTAACAAAATCTTTAGTTGCATTTTTGGAAACAAAATTTTCCTAAAGATTTTTTGGTTTCTTGGTCCTTAAGTTTTTGTATTTTTTGGAAACAAAATCTTTAATTAGATTTTAGTTTTCTTGAACCTAAAGTTTAGGAATTATTTTGGAAACAAATCTTAGTATAAATCCTAGTCAATCCGTGATTTTTGACCACTTTGATATTTGGTAATAAAATCCCATTAAGTTGGTAAGTTGTTAGTGTTTCCTTAAATACTAATCCTTTTCCTTGTAGTAGATGGATTACTTTTGTGTGTGTGTAGGTCTTCGATGCTATATATCCAGGAGCAAGGATACGGGTTTTTGTGCGAGCTTCGAGAGAGAATAAAAGCCATAAAGCCGTGTTCAAAAATCGGCCTTCGTCGTTATTCACCCGTAGTGCAGCTTGTCCGAGGTCGTCAATGTTATAACATTGGCGATAACATTGGAATTTCGAAAACTGCTTTTGTCTTCCTATTTCGCTTTAGGAAGTCGTTTTTATTTCTTCCCACGCTTTTGTCTACACTTGTTTTATGTGGGGTTTTTGTTCTCCAAGACTTGTTGTCTTGTGAGAATATTTTTGTGTGTGATTTCACAATCTTTTTGTTAAACAATTAATCTTTTTAGTGAAATCTTTTTGGCCATGAGGCTAGATCTACAAGTATAAGCTTGTAGATTGTTTGGTAAACTTTTGTGTTTAATTTCGTGCTTTATTATTAAGTCTTTCGCTGTTTTGTTATTTCTGGCCATTGTGACTTCCATTGTAGCTACATCGGCAGCTACATTGGAAACTGAATTGGCTGCAGTTTTTGGAGAATCCTAGCTACTTTCGTTCTTTCATTGGTAAAATCCACACGCATCCTCCATTTGCCATTCGACTTTTTGACCATGACTACATTAGCCAGCCAGGTCGGATAGTGTATCTCCTCAATAATGTCTGCATTGAGCAATTTCTCTACCTCTTCCTTGATCACTTTGTCCTTTTCTGCAAAATACACTCTGGGCCTCTATTGAATTGGCTTAAAAGTTGGATCTACGCTAAGGCAATGAACTGCAACATCTTCACTAACCCCTTGTATATCCTCTGGCCTCCATGCGAATACATCCAAGCTACTCTAGAGCTGCTTGACCAAGTTAGCTTGAGCATTAGCTGTCAATGCTCTGCCAATCTTTATCTTCTGCTCGGGGTAATCAGAATTAATGACAACCTCTTCAAGCTCGTCTTGAGCTGTAAACTCAGGTTCATCCCGCATTTGGAGCGTGTCACATTCTACTTTCTCTTCTTCTTCAGACTGAGTCTCCACTGCATCAAGCTGGTCTAACTCCATACCTACAGCTTGCTCGGCTTGTCCCCCCGACCCCAATGTCGACAAAGGACAAGTGACCTCCTCTCTATCATGTTACTCATCTGGTTCCAAGCCCTCGCTGACCATAGCAATAGTTGAAGGTCCCACAGTTACCTGGGACTTTTCCTTGGTGCTAATGGTGACTTTCTGCTCGCCATCCTCCAAAGTCAACTTCTGCTTTTTCCTCTGACTATCCCGTACATACTCCAGGACCGCCCGGGGCTGACTCTTCAATACCCCCACTCCTTGATCGGTGTAAAACTTGGCTCATTGGTGAGGAATAAAAGCGACCATTTGGAACTTGGTCATGCTCGGCACCCCTAAAATGATGTTATAGGGGGATTTCAAGTCAATCACCATAAAGGTGACCTTTTCAGCTCGTGTGCGGCCACCCTCACCGATGAAAACTTCCAGCTCGACTGTGCCCTTCACGGGCACCTTATGATTGGTAAAGCCCTCCAAAGTCCCTGTATAAGGCTTAAGGCGTTCATCCTTCAGCTCTAAGCCCTGAAAGCACGAGTAGTACATCACATCTCTGCAGGCTCCAGTATCCACTAAAATTATGTGTACAACCCAACCATCGACCAAAGCAGAGACAATCAAGGACTATTCTCCTGCTACATTACTCGCCAGCTCACTGCAAGTAAACTGTATTGTCTCCTCTCCTGCTTGTAGAGTGGTCGGGCGATCTACCACCTTTGACAAAGAATAAATCTGCTTGTCGAGCTAAGTGGGCGTGGGCTCCTCATCCAAAATTACATTTATTACCCCTCCAATCGGGGTGCATCTCTTCGGGGAGCATTCCCCCTGTTACCTCCATCTCTCTTGAACCGGTCTAACCGGCCTTCATTTATCAACTTTTGAATGGCTTTTTCAATGGCCAACACTCCTCTGTCATATGCCCATAATCATCATGATAGGCACACCTCTTAGTTCGAGCCCGGGAATCTGCCATCTCGGGATTCATGCGCGATGGTCGGGGAAGCTCATCTCGAATTTCATACACTATGTCTTCCCGCAATGTATTGAGCGGGGTGAGACCAGTCTCTCGAAGAAATTCTCTTAGGCGATCATATCGTGACTTGCTTTTGTTGTAACCACCGCCTGCTCCCTGGCCATTACCCTTGGGGTTAGCCCCAATCTCAGTATTTTCCTTATTCTTTTATTTCTTCACGGTCTCCCCCACGCACCACTTCTGAGCTCGCATTAACATTTCAGCCTGCGTCTTGGGCTCGCGCATGCTCAACTCCGACCTCAAACCGCCTTCTCCCTCAAGCAAACCTGTTTCAAAACACAAAGTAACCTTTTGCTCGAGCATCTTCGTAAACCGCTCTAAATAACTAGCCGTCTATTTATGAGTTCCCTGTTTAACTTTAGACAAGTCGGCCATTGTCTTTGCAATAGCTCCCGAAGTACCAAAATCTGCTAAAAACTTTGCCCTCAAGTCCGCCCAGTTATTGATGGATCTGCGAGGTAAAGCTCCCATCCAGGCCAATGCCTTTCCTTGTAATGAGCCCACAAAAGCTTGGATTTTCAATGCCTCGTCTGACGTTACAAGACCAATTTGGGACTCAAAAGACATCAGTCAATCTCTCGCCTTTGTCTTCCCTATATACTCCTTGACATTTGGAAAAATAAGCCCTTGTGCTGGAGGTGCGCTTTCAATCCAAGGGGCCAAAGGACTAGTCGACGTACTCAGAAAATTTACATCTAAAGCCTTGCCCTACTCACAGGCCTCCATTCGGCACTTCAAATCCTCAAACTCTTGCATGTTGAAGGTTATAGGCAAACCACCCGCGAGCTGAGGCTGCATCCCTAGCACAAGAGGGGCCTGTGGGGGTCCCATAGCTTGGGCAACGCCCACGGCCTGCGCCACATGTACCTGGGCTACACCTGCGAGCTGAGACAATGGCTCATTAGCCACTAAATTTTTCTGTGCATTTGACTGTTGCAACTCCCTCCTTTCTCGAGACTGATGTGACAGATGGACCTGTGACCTTCTAGGAGAAGGTGTCCGATAACGGCGAGCATGAGACCTCCTAGGAGATGGAGTGCGATGATTGCGAGCATGAGACCTTCGTGGAGATGGTGAACGAGGACGACGGAGATGCGACCTTCGTGGATAGGGTGATCTACGATGACGGCGAGACTGTGATGAATCCTCTCCCGCCCTGGGTCCCAACCGAGAATGTACGCTCGGAACAACCCTGTGGCTAGCTCGCCCTTCCTTCGGCTTTGTCCCTTGTGGGATTCGCGTGCATGAGGTTGTGAAGGGACTTGCACTGGATTAAGTGGATTTCCCTCAGTTCTAGACCCACTTGCAGCCTGACTTGGTGCGGGCAAACCCGGTAGGGGTTCCAACTCAATGGGTAAAAGTGGTTTACCCATTGCGATTAACTGCAGGTTCAGCTGGTGCATTTGTCCCAAATATATTGCCCTTTGGCGCAAAGCCTCCTCCCGAAATTCATTAGCCAAGCCAACAGCAGCCACGACACTCCTTGCTAGTGAATCCAGACCTCGATGTTGGTTGAGCTAATGACGGGCATCATAAGGTGGTGGATTATTGCCAGTTGGAAAGTTAAGACTAGGTGTTGCAGTATGCACCTCTTCCTAGTTACCGCCGTTAACACCATTTTTCGCCATAATAAGAGCTTGTGATTAAGAAACCGAACTTCAGTGAAGAAAAATTGTTTCCTGGCAACGGAACCAACTAATGCGTCCAAAATTATCAAGGACACACTGGGCTTCTCTAACTGGATATCTGGCTTTCAATCTATCCAAAATCTCCAAGGCCCAACCATGTAAAACAAGCAACAACAGTAAACTCGGAAGGGGCACTCCCTGCAAAAGCCCTCTGGCGTGGGAATTAGTTTAATAGCCAAGTGAATAAACAAATTGACAGAGTTTTGCCTTGGTCTCAAAATCGCGTACCTCCATCCTTTAATCCGAGGGGTTTTTATAGCCTGTGCTGGAGACTGAATAACTTCCCATTAAATGTAATGGCGTGCATGGTGGGTGTATTAACTGCCACGTTTATCACAACGGTCTAACCATGAATATGGAGGCGAGTTTCATGGGGATAACTGCCCACGCACTGGACGATCGTTACTTTATATAATCGAGCAGGGTGAGTCTGCTCCCTGAAAGCTTTGACCGCTGGGTACTCAGCCCCCAGCTCGCTATTTATTTGTCCACTAGGGCTCACTGTACATGTTGACTTGGTGCTTGACACACACGTGTTCTACTTGTGCCTGAGGGCAATGTGCCAAGCACGTGGCTTATGTTTGGGCCTTTTGGGCCTGGCAGTTCAACAATCATTATCACTAAAATTTTTGTTCCCGTCCAATATTCCATTGTAGAACCTTGTTAAGTGTTATTTTATTATTAATGATCAATTAAAAAGTGTTATTAATTGTTCATCTTAATTATTTTCTTATTTTGAATAAAAATTGGACAAACTTTTTTAATTTTATTTTCAAAATACTATATATTAAAATTTTATTTTAAAAACATTCCGTTTAAATTAAAACATAATATTTCTAATAGTTTAGGAACGAAAGGTGTACTATTATTTTTTGAATTTTAACTAATTTGACAGTTCTGTGTTGTAGATACCCTATCGAAAATATCATGATTTTATTATTTTGTATTTCTTTTTCGTTTATTTCATACAAAATTATTTAGTATTTAAATTTATTTTTAAAATAATATTTTTATAATTTTTATTTTACTTTAGTTGTTATTTAGATGATAGCCACATGCACATTAGTTTTTTTTAGAAAATTATGTATTATACCAAGATGTATAATATAGAGTATAATTAATTAAGTGGTTTTTTATTTTAATAAAATTAAACATAACAAATTATAAAGGCAAAGATAAAGGGTTGTCTCTCTTTAAACATGAATGCTGCTGACAACTGAGAACTGACCTATGGCTATAGTCGAGTCAATTTGCATGTCAGAATTATTCAGAAAAAAGAATTATTGAATGCAAATCAGAGTAAGAAAAGTCAAGGAGTTCAACAAGGTCAAGTCTAACTTTCATAAAGAGAATATGTACCAGACTTGTAACACTGTCAGAATTGAGTAGTCATTTCCTTCTTAAAATAAATTAATCTTTTAAATTAAGTCTCTAAATGAATCCGATTTTGATCAAAATTCAATTTATGTAAAATCTTAGATATAGATTTATATAATTAGTTGATTACCCAAATTTAAATTTGAATCTCAATATGATAATCTATTTGCTTAGCTAAATATGAATTTAATTATATACGTAATATACAAATGTTTTTTTGGTCAATCTCTTTTCAACCCCATTTGATATTCTCATTGTTTTTAATTCATTAATTTTTATTTTAGATCAGATAATTAGTCGGATATATAATCTGATAACATATTTTAATATAAATTGACATACATTTGATCTGTCAAATTAATATATGGGAAAAGATAGTGATAAGGTTTGGGATCAAATTGAGATACCTTCCGATATATATCTATTATCTGACATGTCTAGCGTAAATGTTTATTTTTTTATTTTTTTCTTTCCCTTTCTTTCATAGGTATTTAATACAGTACTTATAAAATACTTAATAAAGCATTTTTTGAAAAGTATTTGACCAAAATACCTTTTATATAAATTAATTTTTTTTGTTTTTTTATTAAATTTGAATTAGCTAAATTTTATTTTTTTGTTTTTATTAAATTTAAATTAGCTAATTTAAAATTTAATAATTAATTTGATTTGAATTATGTTTAAATTATATATAAAAAAACAAGTGTAGGGACTGGGCTTAGGGCAGTCCAAATGGGGGTGACTGGGTTTGGGACTGGGCTAGTAGCAGTCTAAAATGGTTTGAGTTCGGGCTGGGCGCTTGGGCTGGTTGGGTGGCAGTCCAAATTGGGGGGGGTATGGGTTTGGTACTTACTGGGTAGCAGGCCAAATGGGGGAATGGGTTTGGGCCCGATTGGGTGGCAGTCCAAATGGAGGGTATGGGTTAGGGACTGGTTGGGTAGCAGCCCAAATGGGCTTGTTTATTTTTTTTTAATTTAAACCTAATTCAAATCAAATTAATTATTAAATTTTAAATTAGCTAATTTAAATTTAATAAAAAAAATAAATTTGAGCTTATTTAAATTTAATAAAAAAACAAAAATATTAAATTACGTAAAGAGTATTTTGGTAAAATACTTTCAAAAGTGTTGTATTAAACATTTTATAGGTGTTGTATTAAGTAGGGGTGTCAATCCAAGTCGTCAAACCACCAAGTCGAGTCGAACCATGCGGTTTGGTTCGGTTTTTGGTGCAATATGGTTCAGCTCGGTTTGAGATTTTGGGAAGTCGAACGGTTTGGTTTGGTTTGCGGCTTGACATGTCGAGTCGAGTCAAACCGAACCAAACCAAACCATTTTGAGCTGAACCACCAAGTCGAACCATCGAGCCGAACCACCAAGTCGAACCACCGAGCCAAACAACAAATTCTTTTGAATTCCTAACCTTTATACTTGAGTACTCTTATATTATTAATATTTTTTATACTATAAAAACTATAAGGCTAATATTAGTATTTAGGAATTTTCCTTTAGATTTTTTGAATACACATAAACGTTTTAAATATAATGTACGTTGTTGTATTTTTATTATATTGGATTCAATTTATTGATTATAAGAATTAAAAATGTTAATCCTTTTATTTGAAAGTTTGTGTAATTTTTTTAAAAGTGAGATTATGAATATAATTGTATTATATTTAATTTTTTATTATTTTCTTTAGTGTGTTTTTATAATATTTTTTTGGTTTACTTAAATTTTGAATGAGTATAACTTTCTAAATTCAGACCGAAATGAAACCAAACCGCGAAACCAAACCATGAAATCGAATCACGGAACCGAGTCGAACCAAGTCGAATCATCATGGTTCGGTTCGGTTTAGCTCAAGACTTAAACGGTTTAGCTCCGGTTTGATTTTTCTCAAACCGATGGCATGCGGTTCAGCTCATAATTTGTTCCAAGTCGAACCAAGTCGAACCATTTACACCCCTAGTATTAAGTGTGCCCCTTTTCTTTTCTATAAATGATACTCCCCTCCTCCTAAAATTATTGTTCTGTTTTCTTCATCCGTCCCAACAATTTTTTGTTTTATTTGTAAGTTTCCTATTTATAACATCACTTTGACTATTTTACCCTTACTATTTCTTTTTTCTTAATATAACCTAATTAAAGAACATTAAATCTTCAAATATGCTAATCATATATTAGTAAATAGGAGAAACACATGCCAGTACACTTTCCAAAATTTGTAATCGCTTAAATACTTTTTTTTCAACCGTTAAAGTCTATTTTCGTGAAATCGTTCCTAAATTGCCTACAGAAGAAAAAGAACGAATGAAATTTTCAGGGATGAAGAGTAAGGAGGGTGGGGAGATAGGTGGTGAAGAAGAACATTAGTGTGTTTCACATTGAATTCGATTAATCTACCACCCTGACGTCCCAATCTCTTTCTTCTTCATCTATTGATCTTCAGTTTCACATGTGTTTTCTTTTTCGTCATCTTCATCTTCATTATATTTGTGTATTTGATTCAAAATAGATTCAGTTTGTTTGTGTATTGTTATGCATGTAAACTGTTCGATAAAATTCCCGAGAAATTTGTTCGTTGTTGAACACCTTTTTTTTTTCAATCTAGATGCATCAATTTTGAATCACATTGTGATTTGGGATGCATAAAAGATGCATCAATTTGAAATCATTTGTTGATTCTGTTTTTAAAAAAAGAAACATGAAAGTCTGGTTCATTATAATTTGCAAGGCGATGCATCAATTGGTTGAGTGACTTGTTACATCGCTATGCACAAATTAGATTAAATTTAATGCATCGCGGTGTATAAATTGATGCAATGTAATATAAAATTGGATAAATTAATTAAAAATAATACATCGCGGTGCATAAATTGATGCAACACGATGCACATTGAGTTAGTGATCCGTAGTGGGTCTTTGGTTTATTAAGGGTATTGTATTATTTTTGTCCCTAAAAGTGTCTATTCCAGTTTAAAAAACATAGGGGATCTAAGCGTTTAAAAACATGTAAAAAATAATCGGTCCGAGTTACACCCTAATAAATATCACCAAAGAATTTTAAAATAATGATCACATTACAAAATTAAAATTGATAACTTTTTTTTTTTTTGAATTTTAATTACATGAGAGAATTTTTTTTTCCCTCTAAAGGGCGTATGGGAAGAGATCGAACCTGAGACCTCACACTTTGTGAAACCCCATGTCTACCACTGGGCCACCCCCTTGGGGATAGTTCACATAAGTTTACAACACAAATACAGTCTCTATAGTCAATGGCAAAGACTTGTGTAGGACGGTCTTACGGATCCTAAATCCGTAAGACGGAGCCTCCTTAGAAATTTGTGTGTTAATAACTAAATCTGTTAATCAAAGTCATGAAAGTTGGTTGGTTGAGTTGGTGAAGGGCAAAGGTTAAAGGTTAGCCCAAGTTGTCCAAAGTTCGACACACCTTAGTAACAAATTATTTTTTTAAATGCTCATTTCCTCTATTTGCTTCGGTGCCCCACCACTTTTAATATTTGCCGCCGAATTCCCACGCCTTGCAGTTTAATCCTTTGTTAACTCCATTAGCCATCCATTAGCAATAATTGCCTTGGGATACTTGACAGATCCTAATGGACTTTAACGAAATGTTAAATGACACATTTAAAACCAAACGTGACACATTAAAAACACAAAAGTGACATATTTTAATGTTAAAAGTGACATTATAAATGAAAATTTATTATAATTTTTATTAAAATACAAAGTAACACTCTTAATTAGTAAAAAGTGATACATTTAATACTAAAAAGTGACACTCTTAATACTAAAAAGTGACACTCTTAATACTAAAAAGTGACACATTTATTATTTAATACTAAAAAGTGATACTTTTAATACTAAAAAGTGACACTCTTAATAGTAAAAAGTGACACTCTTAATACTAAAAAGTGACACATTTAATACTAAAAAGTGACACTCTTCCTTAAAGAATTTACCTGACCAAAATGAATCATCTCGTGTTTCAAGTTCATCTACTACATGCTTTGATCTTGTTCGCTCTGTTACGAAGAGAAGGAGAAAAAGAATTAAGTGAAGTATTGAAAAGGGCAAGAAAAAGACTACTGATTTTTTTGATTCCTATCAAGCGAAGGAATTTGGTTCCAAGACTTCTAATGCTCGGTTATTTTATACATATTTTCAGTAAATTTTGTAAGTTTGAGTAAGAAACATATACTTTACTTTGAAAAAGTTATGGTTTTGTGTTTTTAACGATTGACACTTGTGATTATATACATTTCTATGAATGAGAAGATATATTTCAATAGTGTTCAATTGGTTATTGCTGTTAAAATAACTAGCCCAAAAGTGACATACTTTAGTCTTAAAGGTAACACACTCCAAGCCTAAAAGTGACACTCTTATTGATACAAATTGCGTGATTATAAAAATGAGTTGTTTTACCAAAAGTGACACACCTAATGCCTAAAAATGACACAATTAATACCTAAAAGTGACACACTAAACGTGACACTTATGAATAAATATTTAAAGATGAAAAGTGATTTTTTTGCCAAAAGTGACACATGTAAAACTTAAAAGCGACACATTTTATATTTAAAAGTGACACTTTGATTTAAAGTAACTAAGTAAAACTTAATCAGACCTAAGGCAACAATTATCCAAAAGTGACACACTTTTGTTCTCAAAGTGACACACGTCAAGCCTAAAAGTAACACTCTGATTGATCGTAAATGTAAACAATGCCAAAATGACACATCTCTCACAATAAAACTTTAAAAAAATGCTGGTGAGTTTCGAACCAAAAACCAACCGCCCCATCTTTGATATCTTAAGATGATTTTGCTAGGAACCAACTCAGTCAACTCGGTTTTGTTATTTCTTATAACATGTTATTTATTTATTATGACCCGCGAATTTCTAAATGGGACTCCGTCTTACGTATAAGGATCCATAAGACCGTCTTACAGGAGACCACCTCATAGTCAATAGCTCAGTTTTATTTATTTATTTATTTTTAAAAGGCCCAAAAACGACCTTTTAGGCGAAAGTTCTTGTTTTGTTTTAGTAAATTCGGTCGGTCCGTTCTCGTAAGTTTTTAATCGCTCCAGTATTCTATGTTTTTTAAAGGGTAAAATTTTAACCTGTCCCTTTTCCAAAGTTTTTAACTCTTTCAGAACCCTTTTTTTTTCCAGCTTCAAAAGGACATTTTTTGAAATATTATTCCAAAAATGTCATCGTTTCCTTCAATGAATCTATATTGTGTTGTGATTTTTAGTAAGGATGAAGGTGGGGGAGGATGAGATGGAAGAATAAGGTGGAGGACGTGATCTGGTTCTTTATGATTTTGTGTCGCGATCCAAAATATTGGATTAATGTATCGCATTACAAATATTGATGTATCGCAATACAAAAATAAACTAGTCAATTAAACTGATGAATCACGGTTCAAACATTAATGTATCGCGGTATAAAAATAGTCTAAGCAATTAAACTGATGAATTACGGTACAAAAAGTAATGCAATAAAATTCATGCATTGTGGTTCAATAGTCAATGCACCGTGATTCATTTTTGTCGTGCACCTCATACTCATTAAGGGTATCATAGTCTTTTTGCCCTCAAAATATCATTTTTCAGTTTGAAAAAAAAAACATGGGACTAAAGCAATTGAAAAGTTTGAAAAGTGGATCGGCCCGCAATTATTCTTTTTTTTTAATCGAAAAAAATCACTTGAGGGCGAAAAGTACGATACCCTTAATAAATCTAAGGCGCCATACCGATCACTTACTCAATATGTATCGTGTTGCATCAATTTGTGCACCTCAATGCATTAATTAAAATTACATAATCCAATTTTGTATCGTGTTGCATCAATTTTAATAACCTGATCTAATTTATGCATCGCGCTGCAACAATTCAAGCAACCAATTAATGCATTGCGTTAAAAAAATGTTGATGCATCACATTCCAAATTATAATTAACTAAATATTCATGTCCGTTTTTTCTTGAACACAATCAACAAATGATTTTCAATTGATGAATCCTTCCTAGATTCCAAATCCAAATCAAACATCACAATTGATAAATAATACAATGTAGTTCAAAATTGATGCATCCAAATTGAAAAATAGTGTCAAACAACGAACAAATTTATATTCAGACATTTAATCGAATAGTTTACATGTATAGCAACACGACACAAAAACTGAATTTGAATCTATAGAAGAAGAAGAAGAAACACACGAGAAGGAGAAACTAACAAGATGAAAGGCAATGAAAGTAAGTGATTCCACTTGAGATCCAAGGGACAGAAAATCTCATATAATCCAGCAAGTGTCGTAAGTAATGGCTATTGCTAATCTGGGGTTTGGGGATTTTGGGGAGGAAGAAATGGAGTTGCCACGGCACTGAAAAAATATAATCTGGGTCTCTTTCAGTCTTTCTCTCTCACTCTCAAGTAGATTCATGGGATATTTTGATTTTTGTAAATAGCTTCAATTATTTGTTTAATGGGTAAAGAAAATCTGGGTTGAAAAAATATAATCTAGATTTCTCTCCAGCTAGGTTTTCTCTCTTTTGATCGGAGATTGAGATGATAGATTTTGGGGATTTTGGTCGTTTAGCGACCCTAGTTGGAGATGGGTTTTGGGTGTGCTCATTTAACTACTCTGGGAGTAGTTTGGGATGAAAAAATGGAGCTAAATGCTATAATTCATTATAAGGGCATAACTATAACTCCATAAATTAAATTACATTAATCATTTTTTTTTTAAATCTGGCTGGCCAGATTCTGGCCGCATAGGAAGGTCTTTATTATATATGTTCATTTTCATTCTTGCATCTATAAACTCCTGTTTCCACTGCCTGAGTTGTTTTCTCTCCTTGCATGCAGATAGATGTTGCAAAGCAGATTGGTAACTTGTATGTGTAAGATGGTAACTTAAAGAGCATCCTGTGGTTACATAAATTTTTGAACATTCCCAGCTCTTCCTTCCTGCCAGTGTGTTTCACACAATAATATCACTCCAGCAATCGATCAAGTCTCTGGGGCTGGTTCCGGGGGTCCTCTAGCTCTTGGCATCTGACCACCATCCCGAGTTGAGGGTTTTGCAATGTTCACAAAGATAGCACGTCCATCCAGTGCCTGCAAGTGCTAATCTGTTTACTCCCGAATAATTGTTTGTGTACATATTTATGCATTTGGTACTACAAAAAGTATGAATGTCCAAATTATAGAGTAGGGAAATAGTGTGGAACCTTTCCATTCATTTCAGCAATTGCCTTACGTGCTTCGTCCAAGGATGCAAATGTAACAAATCCAAACCCTTTTGATTTGTTTAAGCCTCTGTCCATCACAATTTTAGCTGCCGTCGCATACGAAATAATAAATGCTTCAGTTGATCAATTTTCACAAGCACAAAGGAGACTGGTAATTCTAGCATAATAACAAAATGCACCTTCAATAACTTGGCCATGCTGAGAAAACGCCTGCGATAGTCCTTTCTCTGTAGTGAAAAACGATAGTCCTGCAATATAAAGATTGGGACTATAATCATATTCCATCCCAATGATGTGTAATTGTGCACCAGATATGAAGAAACAAAGATCAAAATACTCATTACAAAATCTGACTTAGTTGATGGATTTTGGGGGAGAGTTTTAGATGTGGTAATTCCCATTGGGTTCGTGCCTATACTGGATTTTTGTTGAAAACTGCCATTGTCACCTCCTTTCAACTGGAAATGCTTGGCCTCTTGATAACCCTCTTTATAATTTAGTTTGCACCCTCAATTCTTCTTGGCAAAAGAAAACCTATTGAAAGACAAACTTTTTGGTTCAGTCAGATTAAGTGGAACTTGGACCAATATGTTGAAGGGTTATATATTGGCTTTCAAAATGTGTCAAAAGGAAGGTAAACCACATGTACAAAGCAGCAAAAACAAAATAAAGAGCAAATGACTAACACCATGGATGCTACCTCCACCAGGAGCTCATAGAAACGTAATCACACAAGCTTCCAAGCAGACAAGTTTATAATAGAAGCTTCTTCTTTTCTTTTGATAACCAAGGAACACACTACCAAAGCCACATTATACCCACCCAGGAGACCAAACCCGGGAAAATCTGCTTAAAGAGAAAAAAGAACTCGGAAAGTAGAAATGAAGCCTATCCAAAGATCACTCGACTCCCTAACAATTCATCTATGCCTTTGTTAAGGTGATACTTCCGAACACCTTGATACTTCTTCCATCTAGGTAGATCCCCTTCAACTTTAGTCACCCTCATAGAATTTTGGATCACCCCAAAAAGATGGGCCCATGGAGTGTTTGTCTTAAAGCAATCAATCAATAAAAATGTCTTCTATTGCTTTATTTAGCAAATAAACCACGATGCACCAAAAGGTAAAACAGAGCTCCAGAGTATTCTGGAAAATCATTCATGAACTAATAAATGATCTTCTAGCTTTTACATACAGTGTATAATATGTCTTTCGCTAACAAGTGCCCCTGTGAGACTTGTTAAGCTTCCATTAATCGAAATAGGCTGCATTGGAAATCATCACCAGTAAATTTGAGATAATTCCTATTACATTGGTAGTGTGATTCCCAACGTAATAAATTTCCTAATTGGGGAATCTTAACAAGTGTCACTATGGCACTTGTTAGCAAGACCCATATTATTATTGAAGAACCAGCTACTTGTAAAATATCCTGACACCAAACACGCTTATGTTCGCAGACAGCTTGCTGCAATTATATTAACCCTTTTTTTAGCAAGCAAAAGAGATATATACTGAAACAGCGCCAAACAGGGGTGCGACTCATGTACACAGGAAGTGTACCAACCCAAGTGGCAAGTGATATCCACTTATGAGATCCATGGATTTGGTTAGAAGTTCATATATTTTACTTTTATGCTGAAAATTTGGAGTGAGCGTAAAGGGCTGAACCTAATTAAACTCGATGTATCCTCAGAATAAATTGTTTTTAAATGATTAGGGTAAATCCTTGCTTGAGGATAAGGTAACCTAAAATACTCTTGTAACACTATAAATAGTCTGTAAATCAATGAATATAATAATCTTGGATGATTTATGTATTGATAATAATCTTGGATGAATATAAAAATCTTGGATGATTTATTCTTACTGTCCTTGTTATCTAGAAGGATTAGAGCAGCAAACATTCTTTTTTATCCTCAATTTTGCATTTCATTCCAACACTAAACTCTACCCCATCAAGCTCAAACCTTTCACGTAACCAAACATACTTTAAGATTATTATAGGCAAAACACTTTCAAGATTAAGAAGAATGTTATCTGGCTTCTCAAAACGAATCTTTATCTGAACAAAATCATTTCAGTTTGGAATCCTTTGAAGGAGGACCCATGCAGGAAGCCAATCCTGTTAGTGGGAGTCCGACTCCTTCGGCGAACCAAAAGGGAGACACTTAGTTAGATTCCAAAGACAGGGAGGTTGAGAAGCAAGAGTCACACGAAGTCGGGGAGGATTTAGAGGCGGACATTAGTGACGACACAGTGGAAACGGTACACGAAGGCCACTCTACTATGGACAAAATTGGTGATGAGAGTACGGAAGGGGAGGGGAAGCTGGGAAGCCTTTCGAGGCAGGTATTAATTTGGGTTCAGGTAGTATGGATTGTGGTAAGGAAATTGTGAGAGTGGATGAGGAGCCGATTGAGAAACAAGCAGAGGCTATGGGCGAGCTACAAGATGAAGTGATTGTTTGCACCCCAATTTCCGTGGTCAGGCCTGAAGACTTTTTCGTGGACGATCCACAGCATCGTCCAGGGGAATTGGAGGATATCTTTAGTTGGGTGGAAAAAAGGGCCAAAGGCCTCGGTAGGTACTTGGGGTTATCTTGTAACGGTTTTGAAGATAAAATTTTGAACCTTATCCGGGAAATCGGGCAGGGTCGGGTCGGAAACTGGAAAAGGCGGGTGGCAAGGTCAAGAGCAAGAGAAGTCAGGGGAGGGGAGATGTACGAGGGAGTTAAAGCAGTTGGGGTGTGTTCTTAACTTTGATCAGGAGAAGATGGCAGATAAAGGGGGTAGGAGTGGGTTAGGGAGGAGGTGCAGAAGTGTATTGTAATTATGGATTTAAAAATCTTATCATGGAATGTGAGGGGATTGAATGACTTGTCGAAAAGAGATGTGATTTGTGCAGCAGTCAGAAGGTGGAAGCCTCATGTGATTTGTTTTCAAGAGACTAAGTTGGATAAAATTGATAGAAAGGTGGTGTTCAGTGTGGGGCGGGGAAGTTGGACACATTGAGAGCATTTAGCAGCAGTAACTGCTGGAGGAATTTTAATTATGTGGGATAGTCGGTTTATTTCCAGATCAGGACTGATGGTTGGTATTCATTCAATTTCTTGTTTGTTTAAAATGGTGTTACCTCTTGGGTGTTTTCTGGGTCTATGGGACTTGTTCGGATATTTTAAGAAGAAACCTTTGGGAGGAGCTTAAGGCAGTCCATGCCAATTGGAAAGTCCCTTGGTGCGTAGGAGGGGACTTTAATGCAGTCAGGTTTCCTCATGAACGTTTGGAATCAAAGGCGTATGCTCAATCCATGGTCGAGCTTAACGACATCATCAACAGTTTGGCCTTGGTGCACTTACCTTTAGCAGGGGGTCATTTCACCTAGTTTAGAAATAACAATAGGACTCAGAGCTCTAGGCTGGATAGATTTCTATTGTCTGCAGATTGGGAAGAGTGTTTCGGAGATTCCTTTCAGGTGTATCTTCCCAGGGTAACTTCGGACCACGTCCCTATTTGTCTAGAATGTGGTAAGTTAAACTGAGGGAGGTCTCCTTTCAGATTTGAAAAGATGTGGCTAGCAGAATCAGGATTCAAGGATTGGGTGAAGGATAGTGGTCCTCTTTTGCTGTATCTGGAGATCCTAGTTTCAGATTTGCAAACAAATTGAGACATCTGAAAAGGGAGCTTATTGTTTGGAATAAAGAAATTTTTGGGCGTACAGAGGAGAAGCTGACTAACGCCCTTGAGGAGATCAGAATTTTGGACGAAAAAGCAGGTACAGCCAATCTGTCAGATGAGGATTCAGTGCGACTTGCGGTGTTAAAGTTAGAATCTGAAAATCTTCTTATTCGTGAGGAGATATGTTGGAAGCAAAAGTCCCGCATTCAATGGCTCATTGATGAACTCAAATAAGTGTGATATTTAATATTGATTTTGTGTTTTAACTTGTTGTAAATGTTGCACTTTTATGGGTATTTTGTATGTTTGGTGATTACAGGTCTATGGGAGAATGATGATGAAAAAGTGGAAAAAAATATCCAGTTTAAAGAAGAAATTCGGATATCATGGTACCTAATGGGCATTCGCTATACATCTGAGGGGAGCTGGAGCTGAAGTTGGAAGCAATGTCACGTTTTTAAAGGAAATTTCAGACATTAGCCACTTCAGTAACTAAGGAATTATTATTTTCCTTAAAAGAAATTGTTGGTTATTCTTTTATTTTTCTCTTGTAATTAAGGTAAAGATTAGGTTGAAAGAGAGAGAGAATAGGTCTACAGACTTTGTTAACAACTTCCTGGAGACTTTCTAGGAGTGGAGATGGTTACCACTATTCTCTAGGAGGAAGTTATGATAAGGAGGGAAAATTCTCTTATATAAGAGATGGCGGGAAAATTGGTGGAGGGAGACCACATTGAACATCATAGTTCATACACTGGAAATTAAGGAAGAAATCTGAAGCAACTCTTCTCTTGTTCTTCTATCACACTGCAGGATTTGGTTACATTTTGGTTTTTTATAAGTAATCTTTAATTATGTTTAGTGGCTAGTTTTCTTTCTTCTAGTAAATGAACAAGTAATTCTTTATAAGTTTTTGCTGTGAAATCTAATTGTTTTTCAATCTCAATTGAGTTTAAGTATTTATTCATTCTCTATTTGTTTGTTGCAAAAGAAATTGTGACTTAGAATTATTATGCTTAGTTAATGTTTGTGGCCAAAACCTTAATTAACATAATAGTTCATTGCTAGTTATAACCATTGATTTGCAATTGTCATCGAGTTCTAACAAAGTAGCAAGTAACGCACCGTTTAGGCATCACAAGCATATTCGGTCCATGTTGTGGGAATGTGTAATCTAAATTAAATGATATTGCTTCAATATGCACTGTTTAGAATCGGGTCTCTCACTCTTAATGCTTTCAAAACATTAAATCCTACGAACGTCTCGGAGGTTGTCTTTTGATTAAGGAAATAGTTAATGAGTTTCTCTTAACACCAACGAGCTCTAGCTCAACTGGTACTGCTCACTTCTCCTAACGGAGAGGTTGGGTGTTCGAGTCTCACTAGAGACACCCTGGACTTTACAACTCTCAGTAGAGAGGTCGGGTGTTCAAGCGAGGCATCGTTGTTGTTAAAGCCTTATCCAAAGGCTGATTAGCTACTCACTTATCTTAACGGAGAGGGTTGAGTATTCAAGCCCTACAGGAGGCACCACGGGACTTAACTACTCTCAGCCCAGAGAGGTCGGGTGTTGAAAGCCTCCTCAGAGGCACCAATTGTTCGAGCCATATCAAAGGCATCATATATATATAATTGTAGCCTTTCAAGGCATTAAAAATAAAAAAAAATTAAGGGTTGGTGATGTGAATCCGGGTTCGGATTCGAGCCAAGATCGATTCGAAGATTAACGGACTCTTGTAAACGGACAAAGAACGCGGAATTGAAAAGGATAGGGAGTCTCCCTCGACCCGCTAGTCGCGATTGACTAGGAACCTTGGGTGCGGTAGAGAACCTTCGACGTGATTGCTTGGGAGACCACGCGACCACGCCACAATCTTCCGACTCGTGAAGATTGATAAGTTCAAGGTGGTTTCTAATCCAAGAAACTCAAATACTCTCACAAACTCAATTGTAGAGAAACACAAGTGTATAAGAACACTTAAACAAAGCTTATGCTTTAATATATCAACCAAGTTATCCTACAATGAGTTTAGAGCTGCCTTTTATAGGCTTAAAATGCAACAATTACTAAGGGATGAATCAAGTCTCAAAGCCGGTCCAAATTCGGAGAAGAAAACAAGAAAGATCAACTTTCGGACTGTCCAACTTAGATCAACTTCGCTTGTCCAACTTTAGCTTGTCCAACTTCAGATTCAGCTGTCCAACTTCAGGGCTGTCCAACTTCGGTCTTTAAGGTTTCATAATTATCAATTTGACCTTCTAACTTGCATATGAACTTCTCTTTATATACCGGATCATTGGTGACTTCAATTTGATTCCAAATCTCTCCCAAGTTGAAGTAAAGTTGCTGCGCACCCGCCTCACATAAACACGAGTGATTGGTCCTCTCTTTATGATCAACGGGTCTTGATTATCTTGACCCGAGCTATCTTGATTCCCATCATTCCCTCCCTCTTGAGAAGGATTCGACCTCGAATCATCACCTGAGTCAAACAACGATAAGTCAGTAACATTGAAAGTTGCTGAAACGTTATACTCACCTGGAAGGTCAAGTCGATATGCATTATTATTTAACCGTTCGAGGACTTGGAACGGTCCATCACCCCTCGGGTGCAACTTAGAACGACGCTTTTGTGGGAATCGTTCCTTTCTCAAATGCAACCACACCCAATCACCGGCTCAAATATAACTGTTTCCTTCCTTTATTTGCTTGCTTGGCATATTGTGCTGTCCTCTTCTCAATGTTCAACCGAACTTGTTCATGCAATTTCTGAATCATCTCTGCCTTGTGTTTTCCATCCATGCTAGCTTGCTCTTTAACTGGAATAGGAACAAGATCTAAAGGACTACAAGGGTTGAACCCATAAACAATTTCAAAAGGAGAGTAACTGGTAGCAGTATGAACAGAACGGTTATATGCAAACTCGACAAAAGGCAAACTCTCCTCCCAAGCTTTCAAGTTTTTATTCAAAACAGTCCTAAGTAATTGAGATAGGACACGATTGACAACTTCGGTTTGCCCATCCGTTTGAGGATGATACGAAGTAGAAAATAACAGCTTAGTTCCCAATTTATTCCACAATACTCTCCAGAAATGACTTATGAATTTGGTGTCTCGATCACTCACAATTGTTCTTGGCATACCATGCAAACGCACAACTTCTTTGAAAAACAAATCGGCTATGAAACTCGCGTCATCAGTTTTATGGCATGCAATGAAATGTGCCATCTTTGAAAACCGGTCCACTACCACAAATACCGAATCATGACCATGCTTAGATCTAGGCGTCCAAGAATGAAGTCCATAGAAATGTCGGTCAAGGAGAATGTGAAATAGGCAAAGGAGTGTACAAAGCCGTGGGGTTCCACTCGTGACTTGGCACGTTTGCAAGTTATGCAACTAGAACAAACACGCACGACATCTATTCTCATTTTAGGCCAAAAGAAATGTTCCTTTAAGGTTTCGAGTGTCTTAAATACACCAAAATGACCCATAAGGCCTCCGCCATGTGCCTCACGTCTGAGAGTAACTCACGCATAGAACATTTGGGTATACAAAGCTGATTTTCGTTAAAAAGATAACCCTCATGCCTATAGTATTTTCCAAAAGCCAATTTTTCACACAATGAGAACACATCTTTGAAATCGTCATCATTGGCATACAACTCTTTAATGAAAGCAAATCCAAGTAATCTAGAATGCATGGTAGTGATCAAAGTATGCCTACGCGATAAAGCATCGGCTACTATATTGTCCTTACCCTTTTATACTTGATTACATATGGAAAGGATTCAATGAATTCAACCCACCTAACATGCCTTTTGTTCAATTTCCTTGACTCTTCGTATTTGATTGACTCATGATGCGTGTGGATGACAAATTCCACTAGGTCTAAGGTAATGCTCCCATGTCCAAGGCATCTCATCAAAGCATATAATTCCTTATCATAGGTGGAATAATTCAACGATGCTCCACTCAACTTCTCACTAAAATATGCAACGGGTTTACCTTCTTGGTTCAAAACACCACCAATCCCAACTCCCGATGCATCACACTCCAATTCAAACATTTTCTCAAAATTAGGTAAAACAAGAATAGGTGCAGAAACTAAACTTTCTTTCAAAAGTTCAAAAGCATCTGTTGTTTTTCACCCCAATGAAATTTTACCTCCTTCTTAACCAATTCATTCAACGGTGCGGCGATTGTCTTTGAAATTCTTGACAAATCTCCGGTAGAAGCTTGCCAAGCCATGAAAACTCCTTACCTCGCTCGCATTTGTAGGAGTAGGCCACTCCTTAATCGCTTTGATTTTCTCTTCATCCACTTCTACTCTGCGGCACTTACAATAAAACCAAGAAACATTATTACGTCCATGGCAAAATCACATTTCTTAAAGTTAGCATATAAAGAATGCTCCCTTAAAGTGCCAAAAGCGAGCGAATATGATGTGTGTGTTCTTCCATGCTTTTACTATAAATTAGAATATCATCGAAGTACACAACAACAAATTTTCCAATGAAATCCCTAAGAACTTGGTTCATCAACCTCATGAATGTACTCGGTGCATTGGTCAAACCAAAAGGCATAACCAACCACTCATACAACCCAAATTTGGTTTTAAAAGCAGTTTTCCATTCATCACCTTCTCGAATTCTAATTTGGTGATAACCACTTTTAAGATCAATTCGAGTGTAGATTATAGCACCATTCAACTCATCAAGCATGTCGTCTAATCGTGGGATAGGATAACGATACTTGACAGTGATTTGGTTAATGGCCCTACAATCAGTACACATACGCCACTCACCATTTTTCTTGGGTACCAAAATTACCGATCGCACAAGGACTCGAGGATTCACGAATCTTACCATGATCGAGCAATTTCTCAACTTGCCTTTGAATTTCTTTGGTTTCCTCGATTTGCTCGGTAAGCAGTCGGTTTGGCAAAGTTGACCCGGGATGAAGTCAATTTGATGCTCTACCCTCGAAAAGGTGGCAAGCCACTTGGTTCGTCATTGGGAAAGACATCCTTGAATTCCCGCAATAAAGAAGAGACAAAAGAAGGCACGCAGTTCTTGATATATCATTAGTAATCAAAGTGTTTTTGAAAACCATGATAAAGACCTCTCTTTTATCCCCCAACTCCTCGAAACCTCACTTGATTTGACAAAAAAATTCTTTTTCACTCTTTGGCCCTTGGCCTTTTCAACTTCTTTATTTTCTTCCTCTTTCTCTCGTGTTTCTGACCTCATATTTTTCTCATTTTCCCTCTTTTTTCTCTCGACACTCTTATTCTCACTCGCTTCCATCAACCCACTCTTTTCATCTTTCCTCTCCACCTCTCTAACCTCACTTTTCCTTGCTTTTTGAAGCTGAAGTTCATGGACTTGTTGTGGTGTCAATGATTGAAGTGTGTATGATTTACCCTTATGTTTTAAGGTGTAGTGATTCAAGAATCCATCATGCATCACATGGCGATCAAATTGCCATGGTCTTCCCAATAGAACATGCCCCACTTGCATTGGAACCACATCGAAACATAATCTCGTCCTTATACTTCCCAATTGAGAACGAGATCAAGGCTTGCTTAGTCACCTTTAACTCCCCACAATCATTTAGCCACCGAAGTTTGTAAGGATGCGGGTGCTAATAATGACCGGAATGTTTAGCTTCTCTATCACTTCCGTGCTAACAACATTAGTGCAACTCCCACTATCTATTAACAAATCACAACCTTTTTCCTTAATGTTGCAGCAGTATGGAAAATGTGTTCTCTTTGATGATCACTAGACTCTTTGACTTGGGCACTCAACACCTTTTTCACGACCCGAATGCTTCTACTAGGGTAAATGGGTCCTCATCCTCACTCTCTTCCTCCTCTTCCCCTCATCGTCCCAGATACATACTCATTTCCCTTCAAATACACTATCCGTTTGTTAGGACATTGCGGATGCAATGTGCCCCCTCCATTACACTTGAAACAAACAATTTCCCTAGCCTTTGATGGATTTGGGTTCACACCCTTCCCTTTATCTACCACATTTCCCTTTGTGATTCCCCAAATGATTTGGTAGGTGTGGTGCTAGAGTTGTTGTTTCCCTCTCCCCAAGACTTGTTGGGTTTTTGGTAAGAAGATGATGAAGTGTTTTGGCCTCGTGTATGGGTTCCCTTTTTCTTCTTGAGGCGTCTTTCCCTTTTAAGGGCAGCATGGACAACATCCTCCATGTCGTCATATTCCCGTTGCTTTCAACAACCTTGGCTATGTCATCATTCAATCCATTAATAAACCTAGAAATGGTCGTATCAACTTCTTCGATCACATTAGCTCGGCGAGAGCCAACTCTAATTCCCTGCTATACTCCTCAGTGACTTAGTTCCCTGGGTGAAGTTATGGACTTTCTTCATCAAATCCGGTGGTAATAGTTAGGGACAAATTTCTACGCATTACCCCTTTCATCTCCTCCCAATCACGAATACGTCCTTCTCCATTCCTCCTACGATTTAGAATAAGTTGTTCCCACCAAACACTAGCATAGTCGGTGAATTCTAGGGATGCTAGTTTCACTTTTTGTACTTAGTGAATTGGTTACAACTAAAAGGACTTCCACTTTCCTAATCCACTCAAGGTATTCTTCCGGTTCCGCCTTACCTTTAAAAGGAGGTACCTTCATTTTAATATTTCTAATTTCCCTCTTACCTTGCCTTCTATCCTCCTCGTATTCCCCTCATCATCCTCATCATCATCTTACTACTTGTACTCTCCTCCTTGGTTGGTACCTAGGTGGATTTCCTTGAGGTGGTGCATTGGGTATTTCTAATGTGGCTACTCTTCGGGTTAGTTCGCCATCATTTCCATCATCCTATCCATCCCTCACGAAGGTCTATGGGATTTCCTCCCCTAAACCTCCATCATCCCGTTACCCCAGTTGGTGGAACCTCGTTAGTTTGTCCTTGTTGAGCCATGTTTTAGATTACAATTTTCAACAACCTCACAAGTGTATCACTCGTGTTTACACTCAACTCACACACACTCACACTCTAGTTTCCAAGATAGTCACCAATCCTTGAATAAATCAACAAATAGAGTCAAAGTGATTGTTCCGTGAGTGAATCAAGACAATTACAATCTAGGCTCCCTAGGATTCTTTGGGCTACGATGATAATTCAAAGCGAGAAACAATTCACTTGAAAGTAAGAAAAGAACAAATGCTATAGATGATTTATATGTAGGATGAACCGAACGGAATGAAAATAAGTAAATAAGTTCCCAAGCAACTGATGATATAAGTATGATGAACAAGATTGAATAAAACACAATTCCCAACTCGATTCCGTGTTCACAATTTTCAGATTTTGATTCCCAACAATTTCGGCCCTTCTCTCTTTTCTTTTTGTTTTGTTTTTTTTTTTTTTTTGAATTTCAGATTTCAAGCTTACGTGTGCTCGAATTTCAACAACCTTTTTTTTTTTTTTTTTGAGCAGGGCTTTTCAAGAACAAATTGCAGATTTCAATTTAAGAATAATAAGAACACTTTCCAGATTTTTGTAGGACAAAGACGAGAACAATTTCCAGATTTTTGTTTTTGTTTTTACAAATTTCTGATAATTTTGAAGAAGAAGAATATAACGACAAAAAAAATAGAGAGACGAGTAGAACGAATTCGGGTTACCTCTTCGATTGGCTCTGATACCAATTGATGTGAATCCGGGTTCGGATTCGAGCCAAGATCGATTCGAAGATTAACGGACTCTTGTAAACGGACAAAGAACGCGGAATTGAAAAGGATAGGGAGTCTCCCTCGACCCGCTAGTCGCGATTGACTAGGAACAGGGTGCGGTAGAGAACCTTCGACGTGATTCTTCGGAGACCACGACCACGGAACGCCACAATCTTCCGACTCGTGAAGATTGATAAGTTCAAGGTGGTTTCTAATCCAAGAAACTCAAATACTCTCACAAACTCAATTGTAGAGAAACACAAGTGTATAAGAACACTTAAACAAAGCTTATGCTTTAATATATCAACCAAGTTATCCTACAATGAGTTTAGAGCTGCCTTTTATAGGCTTAAAATGCAACAATTACTAAGGGATGAATCAAGTCTCAAAGCCGGTCCAAATTCGGAGAAGAAAACAAGAAAGACTGTCCAACTTTCAGGACTGTCCAACTTAGAGCTTCGGTTCGGGTTGTCCAACTTTAGTTCGGGCTGTCCAACTTCGGTTCATTTGTCCAACTTCGGGCTGTCCAACTTCGGTCTTTAAGGTTTCATAATTATCAATTTGACCTTCTAACTTGCATATGAACTTCTCTTTATATACCGGATCATTGGTGACTTCAATTTGATTCCAAATCTCTCCCACAAGTTGAAGTAAAGGCCGCTGCACCGCCTCACATAGACACGAGTGATTGGTCCTCTCTTTATGATCAACGGGTCTTGATTATCTTGACCCGTGCTATCTTGATTCCCATCAGTTGGGGTACGGTCTATGTCCCCTCCAACCTTAGAAAAAAAAAAAAAAAAAAAAGAGTTTCTCTTAACTATCAAGACGATAAGGAGAGATTGGGTGTTTGGCGGTTGTCAACAACTATAACCGATTTACTTGAAGCTGATTGAGTCATTTTTGCATTTATGATCATAGTAACTTTCAAGATTACATTAAGTTCATTGACTAGAGCTTTCTCCTATTGAATTCAAACATCGTTTTCTATTTTGTTTACATTTTAGTCATTTAAGTTCAGCTTTTAGTTAATTCACTCGTTAGTAATTAGTTTAGATTAAAAACTCCATTCTTTATTTTAATTGCTTTGTTAAAATTCTTGAGAGAAGTAAATTCAACGTTCCTTGTGGATACGATCCCTACTACCCTATACTCGTTATTTGGGAAAATAGAAAATTATTTTTTACGGTTTAACACACGTCACTCATGGAGGGGGACAAGAACACTAAGTTCTTCCATAGGATGGCTAATGCCCACAAGAAAGTCAATCAGATTCACTCTATAACAGTAGATGGTGTTTTTTCTTGAAAAGAAGGAAGATATCATGAAAGGCATTGCGGGTAGGGGTGGCAATTTGAGGCACGACACAATTGACCGACACGAACACGGCACTAAATTATAGGGTTTGGCCTTGGGGTTATCGGGTTCGGGCCGTTATAGGGCCAACACGATAAAAAACGGGTTGTTATCGGACTAGCCTGATAAGCACGGTAAGGCACGATAACTAAAATATATATGTTTTTAAAATATATTTTTAAAAATTTACTAGGGGTTATTCGCTTCTTTCGAACTATTTTTATGATTATTTCATAGTTTTATCATTTGAAAATTTATGAATTTTAAACTACTTGACTATTTATATTGATAAATTTTCAAAATATGTATTAAAAAATCAAAATTATATATTTTATAATGCTTATTGGGCTTAACGGGCCTGACTAAATAAATCGTGTTTTTTTTTTGCTTATCGTACCGTGCCGTACTTTTCGTGTTTTTATCGTGTCGTGTTTGGGTTTTAATATTAGGCACGATAAGCTTATCGTGTCGTGTTCGTGCTTATCGTGTCGTGCTGTTATCGTGCCGGCCATAACAGCCCAGCACGACCGATTTGCCACCCCTAATTGCGGGCTTTTATGAGGAGCTATACAAGGACAAAGGTGATGGGTTCCTGCAGCTAGAAGGGGTACCCTTTAACTCTTTAGAATCTTCAGAAAAAGAGTCCTTAGAAATTCCGATCTCGGAAGAGGAGGTCTTCTCAGCGATTCGTAACTTGAATGGAGATAAAGCCCCGGGGCCGCATGGGTTTCCACCGCTCTTCTTTCAGCAGTTTTGGGAGGTTATCAAGGTCGATTTGATGGACATTTTTCAGTTCTTCTACGTTAACAAGAGGTTCGAAAAGAGTCTTAATGCATCTTTTATCGCTTTGATCCCAAAGAAGGCAGGAGCAGCAGATATCAAGGACTATAGGCCTATCATCTTAGTTGAATATAGTTTCATGTATATTTAGGGTTATATTATATATTATTATATTTTTAGGGACCTTGATGTAACTTGTACACATATATATTGGTTTGCCGAACTGATATACAGTTATCGGAATTGTATTGGTTTTCTTCTTCGATAACATGGCATCAAAGCGAAGGATTTAGGTCTTCGTGATTGTGCGACTCTAGTAAAAGGCTGCATCAACCCTAGCATGGTATGGGTTCTTCATTTTGCGATGGACTTAGAGTCATAGTGACGGTATCAAGGTGTGTTTTCAAATTGAAGTGTTGGAATTGATTTAGGCCACACAATTTGCTCTGTGTAGTCGTCCAATGTAGGCAACCAGTCCTGTAACAATTTTTCTGCCGGCCGGTGTCGAAAAAGTACCTCACGCGCCTCACACGCCGGCACGTCTGCCGGAATTTTCTCACCAGACTTCCACAGACGAGTTCGCCTACTTGTTTTCATCTAGGTTTCAGCGTTACTTTTCTAGTTCGGTGATTTTTTCGCAGGTTGATTTACAAGTGCACAATTGGTTTGTTTGTTTGCTGCTTCAGTGCGAGTCTGTTTTTTGTCTTTAAGTTTTGGCTTTGGCGTAATTTTCCAAATAATATAATGACCACTTCTAGGCCCCCCGATGGTAAGGCTGTGGTTTATGAAGTTATCTTCGTTGGTTCGCGGATTACAGATAAACGACTTACGGGTAAGAACTATTTAATGTGACGTCGTGTTATTGAAATGAGTTTGAAAGGGCAACAAATCTTACTTCTATTCGTGAGAAAGATACTACGTGGATGCGCGACAATGCTGATTTGTATGGGAAGCTTATGAACTCAATGGATGAAGAGATTGCAGAGTTAGTCGCCCATACTACTAGTGTTCGTGATATGTGGGAGTATTTGGTTGTTATATACGGCAGCAAGGATAATTTGAATCGTATTTATGATCTCTTTGTGCGATGTTTCATCAGGAACGCGATCGCAATGTGACTCAATATTTTACTGATTATAAGAAATTAGCTGCGAAATGGAGTTCCTTATTACCGTTGAGTGTGGATGTTTGTCATGCAGGCACAATGAGAACAACTAATGATACTTGGATTTCTTGCTGGTTTGCGGTCTGAGTTTAGCACCGCTTGTTGAATTTTATCTGGCATGTTGGCTCTCTTCAACATGCATTTTCTCGTGTTCTTTGTACTTCCGTAGAATCTGGCACAAGTAATAATGCAACTGGCAATGCTAATCATATGCGTGAATCCTCTGCATTTTTGGGACACGAACCGCGCGGATTTGGCTATGGTGATCATGGTGGTAGGAGTCCTCCTAGAGGGGGTCATCCTTGGGGTCGCACTGGTGGTCGTAGTGGTGGTAGAGCGAGTTCAAGAGTCTCGTATGTGTTATTATTGTGGTGCTACAGGCCATACGATTCATCGTTGCTGGAAGCTGCATGGGAAACCACCTGCAGATAACTTTGCTCATGTTACCTCTACTCCTGAACATACTCCTACACAAACTCCGTCTACTCAGACAAGTCCGCCTAGTGAGAGTAAGATGGTAATGATGTCTGATGATGAGTTTGCTTGCTACACACAGTTTCATGCCTCCTCTTCTTCCTCTACTGCTACTTTTGTTCAATCAGGTAATGGGTTCTTGATTTCGGTGCCTCCGATCATATGACAACGTGGTCTCTTTTCTTCGTTTACTAGTGCGTTGGGTAATCCTAGTGTAACACTACCAGATGGTTCGGTTGCTCCTATTCAGGGGCGCGGTAATATATGTCTCACGTTTGTATATTTCGAGTTTTTCATTTAACCTTTGGTCTATTAGTCGATTTACTCGTGATCATAATTGTGAGGTCTTATTTTTTCCTACCCATTGTGTATTTCAAAATCGTGCAACGAAAAGGATTATTGGTAGAGGGCAAGAATCTAGTGGACTATACATTTTTGAGTCTGTGGCATCGACTCGACTGTATGTCTAGTTCTTCAGTTTCTCCTTTTCTGTCCCAGTTCTTTAGTTTCTCCTTTCCAAGCCATTGCCGATTGGGTCATCCTTCTCTATCCAGTCTAAAGAAATTGTGTCCAAATTTATCCTCTTTGTCTGATCTTGCGTGTGATGCCTGTCAATTTGCAAAGCATCATCGTATTTCTTACTTTCCTACGGTTAATAAGCGAGTAAATGCCCCATTTGATATTGTACACTCTGATGTGTGGGGTCCTAGTTCCGTTGTTTCTAAGTTGGGATATTGGTATTTTGTCACCTTTATGGATGATTATTCCCGAGTAACTTGGATTTATTTAATGAAAAATCGTTCTGAATTATTTAATATTTTTTCAGACTTTTGTGTTGAAATTGAAACTCAATTTAGTGTGCCTGTTAAACTCCTTCGTAGTGATAATGCTCAAGAGTACTTTTCTAATGTCTATTCTCGGTTCATGGTTGGTCGTGGTATGCTTCATCAATCCTCGTGTATTGATACACCTCAGCAAAATGGGGTGGATGTGCGTAAAAATCGTCATTTACTTGAAGTTGCCCATGCTCTCTCGTTTCAAATGTATGTACCTAAACACTTTTGGGCAGATGATGTCTTAACTGCCTGTCATCTCATTAATAGGATGCCTTCTTCTGTTCTTCTGGGCGAAATTCTATATCGTGTCTTGTTTCCTTCAGTCTCTATTCCGTTCCTCCACAGATATTTGGGTCTGTTTGTTTTATTTGTGATCATCGTCCAGGTCTTACTAAATTAGATCACAAGGCACTTAAATGCATATTTGTGGGTTATTCTCGTAGTCAGAAAGGGTATCGGTGTTTTTCTCCCGAATTGAACCAGTACTTTGTTTGTGCTGATGTTACATTTCACGAGTCTACACTATTTTATCCCACCTCTGTTGCACCTTCTGTTGATGTTGATTCCTTGACTGAGGATGATTTCCTTATTTATTGAGTGGTGCGGTCCACTTCTTGTCATCAAGTTTACTCTCGTCACACGTACAACTCAAAGAATTTGCCTCCTGATTATGCTCCTACCGAGCCAGTTCATTCGTCACTTGATCCTGCCATGGTTGATTCTTCTTCGGATCATGAAGTTCCTATTGCTCATCACAAAGGTAAACTCAATTGTACTTTATATTCTATTTCTGACTTTGTTAAATATAATGGGTTATCTCCTAAACATTGTGCATTTGTTGGTCTTCTTGAGTCTTATTCTATTCCGAAGTCTATCTCTATCGAAGAAGAGATGAGTGCTCTTATGCATAATCAAACGTGGGATTTGGTTTCTCTACCTACCCGTAAACATGTTATTGGGTGTAAATGTGTGTACACAGTTAAGGTAAATCATTTTCTCCCGTTGCTAAACTTGCTTCTGTTCGCTTACTCATATCACTTATTGCGTCTTATCATTGGCCACTTCATCATCTTGATGTGAAAAATGCTTTTCTTCATGATGATTTATAGGAAGAGGTGTACATGGGGCAACCACCAGGGTTTGTTGTTCATGGGGAGTTATCCGGTATGGTTTGCAAGTTGAAGCGGTCGTTGTATGGTTTGAAAACAGTCTCCACGTGCGTGGTTTGGCAGATATAGTGATGTGGTGATAGAGTTTGGTCTTACGAGGTGTCACAGTGATCATTCTATATTTTATCGACAGAGTAGTGCATGTATTGTTTTATTAGTTGTGTATGTGGATGATATTGTTATTACTAGTAGTGACAACGCAGGCATTAGTACACTTAAGGAGTTTCTTCAAACGAAATTTCAAACTAAGGATTTAGGTAATTTGAAATATTTCTTGGGTATTGAGGTTGCTCGTTGCAAGCAAGGTATCCTCTTGTCTCAAAGAAAGTATGTGTTTGATTTGTTGTGTGAGACAGGAATATTAGAAGCAAAACCTAAAGTCAGTCCTATGGAGCCAAGTCTAAAACTTAGGACTGAAGATGGTGAAGAATTTGCAAAGCGAGACAGATATCGTCGACTTGTTGGTAAGTTGAATTACCTAGCTGTAACCAGGCCAGATATTGCTTTTGTTGTTAGTGTTGTAAGTTAGTTTATGTCCTCACCACGGACTACTCATTGGGATGCTGCTGTGAGGATTTTAAGATATCTTAAACAGGGTCCAGGGCAAGGTGTATTATATTGTGATCATGGACATGAGAATTGAAGGGTTTGCCGATGCTGATTGGGCAGGTTCTCCAGATAAAAGATCTACTTCAGTATTTGTTGAAGGTAATTTGGTATCTTGGAAGACTAAGAAACAACCGGTGGTGTCAAGATCTAGTGCGGAGTTTGAATATAGGGCTATGGCTAATGCCACGTGTGAACCTTTTTTTTTTTTTGATAAGGTATAAGTAATATTGACAGACGTCAAAAAAGGTGACGCGTTCTTATACACCGGAAGTATACATGAACTAAACTACAAAGCCAAAAGACCCAAACCTAGTTACAAAAAAGGATCCTCTCAAGTTGGATCAGCGGTTAAGCACCAGAATCTCAAATACGAGAGGAGAAGTGGAGTTTTGATAGCTAATGAGACGGTGGATACGAGAATCAGAAGTGGAGATTCAGGGCTGATTTGTAAACATGACATTGAAAAAGCTTACTACCACGTTAATTGGGATTTCTTGTGCTACGTGATGTCTAGGATGGGCTTTGGTGACAAGTGGAGAGACTGGCATTCCAACGGTCAAATTTTCGGTGATGGTGAACGGAGAACCTGCTGGATTTTTCTCTACTTCGAGAGGTCTTCGCTAAGGAGATCCATTATCGCCTTTTCTCTTCACCATTGTCATGGAAGCCCTGAGTAAGCTGTTGAAGGGTGCAAGGCAGGAGGCTTTATCAAGGGGAGGTCTGGATCTCCTGAGTTGGTAGTGTCGCACTTACTATTCGCTGATGACACGTTGGTTTTTTGCGAGGCGAATGTAGCTCAATTCGTATACCTTCATCTGGTGTTATTATTTTTCCAAGCAGCCTCAGGTTTACGTATCAACATAGCTAAGACAGAGATCTTCGCGATAGGTGAAGTGGAAAACATTGAAACACAGGCTAATTTCTTTGGGTGTCAACGAGCTTCTCTTTCGACGTCGTATCTTGGGCTCCCTCTTGGAGCACACTCCAACATCAAATCAATTTGGAATCCAGTCATTGTAAAGTTTGAAAGGAGATTGTCAGGATGGAGGAGGCAACTTTTGTCGAAAGGGGGTAAGCTGATTCTAGCACTATGGCGAATCTCCCCACATTTTTTTTGATAGGGAAGTGTGACCCCTTGTTGGAATGGAGATTGGAATCAAGGACCTCAAGGTCATTGCTTGAGTGCCCATCTTCGCCCTAGAACAAATACATTTGGCGCGGATTACAATGGATGTTACTTTTTTTCATGCTGGTAGAAAATCTTTCGACATGATCTATTTCGAAGGTAAGGATGGTTCGTGGTTTCAATGGCTGGAGCGTAGTCGAGGTAGAGTCACAAAATTGCTTTATCCTTAGATGAAGTGCTTTGGGTGTGTGAATGGATGGCCAAGGCTTCATCCATCAGAGAGGTTTTTTAGAAGAAAAGAGCAGGGAAACTGCGTGAGGTGATGGTGGCAAAGGAATGGAACATCCATGGTTTTTTCCTGTGTATTTCTGCCAAAGGGCTAGGTAGTCCCACAAAGATCATCATTCCTGCAGTGACCAAGGATGGAGGGTGGGACATGGTAGCCGGAAAAATTAGTAGGTTCGCTCTTTCTAAGCAAGTACCTGTGAAGCAGCAGAGGTCGTACAAAGAAGCGGCGGAAATTCCCCCTTGGCCTGATTTAGAACTGGTTGTCTCTAACAGAGCAGTGGGTGTTGATACCGATTTCGAGATAGAAGAGGACTCTTGTAAAGGTAATATGGACTTCCTGGATAGGTGCCTTGTAGGGTGGGTGGATGGTTATCAGGGGTATAATCAGAATCGTGATGATGTCCAATGTTGGGTCGATTCTAAATGGAAGTCTCCTGGCGGTATTCGAGTTAAGGAGATGAACGTGCCTTACTTCCTCTTCGAATTCCCTTCCAAGGTAGAAGCCTCAAGAATCCTTAACGAGAGAGAATGGATGATAAACCAAGCTCCGTTAATCCTTGATCATTGGAGTCCGTCGGGGTGCTGTATTAGAAAGGAGCGTAAACCGAAGGAAATATGGATTAGGGCTATGGGTCTCCCTCTTCATTTGTGGGGAATGGAAGTTTTCAAAAGGATTGGACAGTTTTGTGGGGGCTTCGTGACGGTAGATGAAGCAACTCAGAAGAGACGGGATTTGAGATGGGCTCGTATCTTGGTGCGGTATTGCGAGACTCTGCCGGCATGTGTTCGTATTAAAATGGGGAATAGCGTATTTTCAGTTCCGATTTGGGCTGAAACTGGCGTTTTCTTCCACCCTTTTCAGCTGCAAGGTGACGACGGAAGTGGTGGTAGCTTTCCGACGGCGGCGTTAGGTGGGGCGAGCTTCGGCGACTGTGCGCGCAGACGGGAGTCGAAAAATCCAGGTCAACGGTCGTTTCCTGCAAGTTATCAGACGGACACCCACAGAAAAAGCTGGGGGAGCACGTGGGTTTCAGAGACTTTGAATTTTAAACCTTCTATGGCTAACGACGTCGTTGGGGGAAGTCTTGGTTCCCAAATGAAGCGTACACATGAAAAATACTTTTGGGCTGGAAAAGATAAAGGTGGGCAACAAACAGTAAGAGGCCCAGGGTTCAGTGCAAAGCCCATGAAAAGAATTTGGGTAGCCCGTAATAACAAGAAGGAGTCCGTTAAGGTTAATACTGGTGTGTCCATGGGTGATAAGGCTGGGCCTTCTAATTGGACTTCTAGAGGAGAGCTACCAGTATCTAAAGGGGTTAAATTTGGGCCCAGGCCAAATGAAGGAGAAGGAATTCGTGACCAGGGCAATTCAGTTCACGAGGGTTCGCCTTCTGGTTCAAAGCAAGGACCCCTCACTATTATTAAGGAAGACGCGGGTAAGCAGTCAGTCGCACAGCCAGGTCCCGAAGTCCAGAATCATCCCGATAAAGTCAACGGGTCTCAAGGGAAGAATACGGCGACGCCAATAGGAGAGGAAGGAGCACAAGGCGAAAAGAGTGGGGACAATTGTTGTTTCGTGGAGGACGATCAATCTCAGAAATCGCGCAAGACGGACAGTGCTGCTGTAGATGGTGAGTTCGAGGTAAGTGGTGAACCGAAGAACGACGATTCCCTATCTAGCAAAGTTTCGGTGGATACATCAAAGGAAAGGGACTGTCCAATGAATTTGCAAGGTTCGCCATCTCCCCCATATGAGGACTGTACAAGGACTAATAGTGTTGATGGACTGGAAAAGGATAAGGTGACGTTCAGAAGTCCTAATCCGAAGGTCAGACCTGAGGAGGTAGTGATTTGTAGCCCAATTTCGATGATCAGACCTGAGGAGGTTATGGAACAGAAGCTGCTGACTGATGGGGACCCTAACAAAAAGATGTCTGTATGGGTGAGTAAGAAGGCTAAAGGTGTCGTGAATTATCTGGGAGTCTACTGTAAAGGTCATGAGGATAAAATTGTGGATATACTACTGGAAATGGAAAAAGGTAAGCCGTCAGTTAGTAAGAAGGTGGGAGCCAGTCGAATTAAGGCTCGGGGTGCTGAGAGTAGGGAGGTAAAAAATTTATATTGTGACATCAATTTTGATGGGGCTGCGGGGAGGATTGGCAAGGGGTCCGGGAAAGAAAAAGTTAATTAGTTTGTGATATGGATTTAAACTTAATCAGCTGGAATGTATGGGGTTTGAATAATTTCAGGAAAAGGCAGATAGTCAAGGCAGCTCTTAGAAGATGGAAGCCTTCGGTAGTATGTTTACAAGAGACCAAAATGGACTATATGGACAGAAACCTAGTGAATAGCATAGGAGGATGTCGGTGGATGGACTGGGTTCATTTAGATGCAGTTGGAGCTGCGGGGGGTGTTCTTGTTATGTGGGATAGAAGAATTCTAACTATTGAAGATCATGCGTTAGGGGTTTTCTCAGTTTCGTGTCTATTTAAGCGGTTAATTAATGATTCTCGTTGGGTTTTCTCTGGAGTTTATGGTCCTTGCTCGGACAATCACCGGTCAAATTTGTGGGCTGAATTGAATGCTGTTAGACTTAAATGGAATTATCCGTGGTGTGTGGGAGGTGACTTTAATGTGGTTCGTTTTCCCCGTGAGAGAAGCCGGGGTCAATCGTATACCCATGCTATGGAGGAATTTAACGATTTCATAAATAACAGGGAGTTGATGGACTTGCCCCTGGAGGGGAATACTTTCACCTGGTTCCGAGGAGGGTCGGACCGGCAATGTTCAAGGCTTGACAGGTTTCTTCTTAGTTCTGATTGGGAGGAAAGGATAGGGGTCTTTGTTCAAAGGACTCTTCCTAGGGTTGTGTCTGACCATTCCCCTATCATTCTTCAGTTTGGGGGTGATAATGGTAGAAGAAAGACTCCATTCAGGTTTGAGAACATGTGGCTGAAAGCTCCTGGTTTTAAGGATTGGGTGAGGTCAAAATGGGATTCTTATGAGGCAGTTGGTAAACCGTGTTTTCGAATTGCTAAAAAATTGAAGCTTCTAAAGGAAGACCTCAAAATTTGGAATAAAGAGGTGTTTGGGAGAATAGAAATCAGAATTAAGGAAGTTATGGAGGAAGTCAAGTGCCTGGATGCAAAGGAGGGGGAAGGATCTTTAGAGGAATCAGAAGTAGCACGTCGTGAAGAGCTTAAGCTGGAAATCAAAAGATTGCTCATCAGTGAAGAGATAAGCTGGAGACAAAAATCCAGGGTCTTGTGGCTTAAAGAGGGCGACAAAAATTCCAAATTCTTCCATAAGATGGCTAATGCGCACAAGAATTTCAATCAGATTAATAGGCTGAACATTGATGGTTTCGTGACGGAAGATGAGAATCAAATCAGTAGAGGCTTTGTAGAGTTCTACCAAAAGTTGTTCTCGGAAGATAGTGGGAGAGTGCTGGATATAGGAGGGATCACGTTCAATAGTCTGATTGAGGAGGACAGGAGTTTCTTAGAGCAAAGTTTTAATGAAGAAGAAGTGGTGGAGGCTTTGGGCAGTTTGAAAGGTGACAAGGCCCCAGGCCCGATGGTTATACCCTTGAGTTTTTTAAACATTGCTGGGAAGTGGTTAGAAATGATGTTATGGAGGTCTTCCGCTCTTTCTTTGAGGAGGAAGGATTCGAGAAAAGTCTTAATACATCGTTTATTGCTCTTATTCCCAAAAAGAAAGGGGCAGAGGAGTATAAAGACTTCAGACCTATAAGCCTCATTGGCAGCATATATAAGCTGATCTCCAAGGTACTGTCCAACAGAATGAGGAAAGTGATTGGCAAAGTAATTTCAGATTCGCAGCATGCTTTTGTGGAAGCAGCTTTGATTGCTAATGAAGTGGTCGATTCGAGGGTGCGGAGCGGAGTGCCAGGGATTCTGTGCAAGCTGGATGTGGAGAAGGCCTACGATCATGTTAGATGGGAATTTTTGATTTATATCTTGGATAAAATGGGTTTCGGAGAAAAATGGAAGAAGTGGATTTTATTCTGCATTTCTACAGTCAGGTTTTCGGTTCTTATTAATGGTCAGCCTGAAGGTTTTTTCTCGAGCTCGAGAGGTTTGCGTCAAGGGGACCCACTTTCTCCATTCCTTTTCATTGTGGTCATGGAGGCCCTCGCCGTCTCATTGATAAGACAAGCGTGAGGCTTCATTAAGGGCTTCGAGGTGGGTAATGTTCATGGTCGGAGTGTCACTATTTCTCATCTCCTTTTTGCCGATGATACCCTAGTTTGCTGCGATGCAGTTAGTGATCAGTTGGGCTGCCTTCGTCTTATTTTGCTGATTTTCCAAGATCTATCGGGCTTGAAGACTAATGTGTCGAAATGTGAGTTAATTCCCATAGGTGGAGTGGATAATGTGGAGGCTTTAGCCTCGTTCTTTGGCTGCAAAGTTTCTAATCTTCCTACTTCATACCTAGGATTACCTCTTGGTTCGTCTTTTAAAACGTAAACGGCGGAATTCAATATTGGATAGATTTGAAAGGCGGTTAGGTGGTGGAAAAGACGATTCTTATCAAAGGCGTGAAGACTTACTCTTATTAAGAGTACTCTTTCTAACCTTCCCACTTATTTCCTATCGGTATTTATAGGCCCCCTGTCCTCGCTTTAAAAAGGCTTGAGAAGTTAGAAAGAGATTTCCTTTGGGAAGGAGACAAAGAGAAGGGGAATTATCATTTAGTCGAGTGGGAATCGGGTGTGCTCTAACAAGGAGAGTGGGGGTCTTGGAGTTAAAAATCTCAGATTGTTCAACAAGGCTCTGTTGGGCAAGTGGCTTTGGAAGTTTCTAGTGGATAAAGAGGCGTTATGGAGGAGGTTAGTGGTGAGCAAATATGGTGCGGGTGATCACCTTTGGTTCCCAAAGAAAGTTCTGATCTCTCATGCACTAGCTGCCTGAAAGGAATTATGGGAGTATGGAATGTCACAAAGTTCATCAAATTCGAGGTAGGGCAAGGGAATCAAATCAGGTTCTGAAGGACTTTTGGTGAGGTACAAATACCTTGTGCCTGATGTTTCCTAACCTTTACAACTTGGCAGTCAATAAGGAGGAAATGGTGAGTTCTTTGTGGTCAATCAAGGGGGTACAGATTTATGGAGTCCTGTTTTTTGCCGCAGAAATCTGCATGATTGGGAGATTGACGGCAAAGACAGCTTCATGGATCCGCTCCAGGTTACAAGAGACAGATTTGAGTGAAGATAAAATCATCTCGGAGGCTTCTAATAACGATTGTTTTCTGTTAGATCTTTCTACTAAGTTGATTGAGAAGGAAAAAGTTTATTCCTCGAAGGTAATATGGAAACATAAAATCCCTCGATAGGGTAGCTTTTTTGTTTGGGAAGCACGGGGTGTCATATTGACGGGGAAAATTTGAGATCGGGGTTTGACTTATGTTAATCGGTGCTACATGTGCAAAAGTGAAGAGGAGGATGTAAATCACTTGCTGCTCCATTGCTCTATGGCTAGTGAGCTTGGAACTCCTTTTTCTCTCTCTCGCTGATGTTCCGTGGGTTATGCCTGTGATCTGTATTGATACGCCGAGGATGGCCTTCCTTTACCCTGAATAGAAGGAGTAATTTCGGAAGTATGCCCCTCGCCTATTTGGTGGACCATCCGAAAGAGAGAAATAGAAGGGCTTTTGAGAACATTGAATCTCGATCTTGTAGAAATCAAAAAGTCTTTTCACTTGTATTTGAGATTCTGGTGCTTAACTGTCGACCCAACTTTAGAGGATCCTTTTTGTATTTAGGTTGGGGCCTTTTGGTTTGTAGTTTAGTGTATGTATACTTCCTGTGTACAAGGTAGCGTCTCCTTTTTTGACGCCTGTTAATAATACTTATACTTTACTTATCAAAAAATATATAGTATCCCTGTTTCTCGTACAGAGGCTAGAGAAACTGAAAGATTTTTTTGTGGGACATTCGTGGAGGATGCTCGTAGGTTTCACTTGGTAAAGTGGAGTTCAAGATGCTCAAATTTGAAAGGGGAGGGTTAGGGATCAAAAAGCTAAGGGTTTTCAACTCCGCTTTATTGGGTAAATGGTTGTGGAGATTTTTGGGGGAGAAGGAGGCTTTATGGAGGATAGTAGTGGTCTGGAAGTATGGGGAAGGTGAGCATGCGTAGTTCCCTAGAGAGTTCAGTCGTCGTATGGCGTTGGAGTCTGGAAGGGTATTGGTAATGGGGAGAAGGTAAGTTTTTGGCAGGATAGGTGGAGCGGTGAGAGGGAGTTATCAAGAGAATTCCCTTCCCTTTTCAATACAAATTGCCAACAAAGGAATCGGTAAGTTCACCATGAGCGATCTAATGGGGTTGTTTCTTGAACGCCTCCAGAGAGACCTT
Source organism: Codonopsis lanceolata (assembly GCA_013146195.2). Classification (NCBI taxonomy): domain Eukaryota; kingdom Viridiplantae; phylum Streptophyta; class Magnoliopsida; order Asterales; family Campanulaceae; genus Codonopsis; species Codonopsis lanceolata. The sequence goes on along the minus strand of CM028380.1, from coordinate 105,509,321 downwards.
TTTATTGGGAATTGAATGAGCATAGTTGAAAAAAGCGTTGCTGCCTTTGCACGAGGCGAGGTCCGCAAGGCCCGAAAATAACCAGCGATGAGCGCCTTTTTCGCCAAGCCTTTTGTTTATCGCCTTTTTTGCGCTTTTTTACGCCTTTTTGCGCCTATGCCTATAAATGAGGATGATGAAGATTATGGAGATGATGATGAGATAGATTATGTGGATTTTTAGCTTCTTGTTGTGTTGTTAGTTGTTAATTATTACATTTCATGACTTTAGTTCTCTTTTGCATGTCTTTATTTTCATTTACTTTAATGACTATTTATTTTCTTATTTGGAACTGTCGCCCGCCTCTCGCCTTCCGCTTTTTTCAACTATGTGAATGAGATGTGCCAGTTCTTGAAGTTTTTATATGTGCTAGTTGGACTTTATATAAGAAGCGAAGACGCAGCTCCTTTGGCAGTCTGCTGGACAGTTTGGCTTGAAAGAAACAATAGAGCTTTTGAAAATGTAGAGACGTGTGGACAATCTTAAAGAGAAGGTCTTTAGGTCTGTTAATATCTCTTTTGTTGAGTTTTTGGATAGCTTATCTTTTAGATTTTCATGATGTAGATCGTAGTCTTCCTAGGTAAATAGGACGTGTCACATGTTTTGACGCTCATTTTATTTTATCTTTACTTATCAAAAAAAAAAAAAAAGATTAAGACCCGAGCGCTTTTACCAGGAACACCAGTCCACTCACATTGCACTAAATTTACATGTTACTCACACACAAAGCTTGCTAAGAGAGAAGCTGTGGACGGCACAAAGATAAGTTAATGGTGTACATACTCAAAACTGAGAGGCGGTTCAAATTAAAGACATCATGCTTTGAACTATTTTCTTTTGGTGTTCAGAGTTTAAGGAGACTCTCTCTCTCTCCTGCTAGTTATTCTTTTGTAGATTTTGTTTATAGTTTTTCTATTGACTAGCTCTTTCTGTTCTTTTGAGATCTCCCTTTTCCTACAAAGGTTGCGTCACCTGTTTTGACGCTTTTAGTATATAATACTTTACTTATCAAAAAAAAGGAAAACATTTGACTAATTACACTACATTAGTTTTGGACTAATCATTTCTTGTCAGATTTAAACTAATTTTCATTAAAAGAAAAATACATCCTTATACTATTTATAAGTATATATATATATATATATATATGTTTGAAAAATATCAAGCCAAGTCGAGCCCAAACAAGTAGAGCTAAATGATTTGATCCCAAGCCTGACTCACGAGCTCATGACCCAAGCTTGCGTGACTCGAGCTTGAGCTCATTTTTCATGAATTGGAGCTCGGATCATAAACTCACTCAAACATCACAAGGCAGCATGTTATTTGTAAACAAAGTAGCCAATTAAGCAGGGAACAACTATGAATTGGAAATACTAATCACGTTCATAACAATTTCAACTCAAGGACAAAGCATAAAGACAAGTACAAAATGACAGAGGCATATATAATGATTGATTATGATGTGGGACAAGATTGGAGCAGTTTATTCTTACGTTTGATTATTTTTACTATTATTATAAATTTCGAATTTGTAATTAATAGGGTAGTATGTTTTTATTTAGAAGTAGATTTAGATCTCTAATTGATGAATTTAAAGTCCTAGTTGGTTACTAGATAAGTTAGGGCAGTTTTTTTTTGAAGTTATAAGTTATGGCAGTTTTTTGGAAGTTATTACTTCCTTTCCAACCGCTATGAACCTTACAAGTACAGGTTTGTTGTCATTTCCAAATGGTTCATAAAATTGAATAAAGTTAAGGTTTAATCCTTTTTGTCAAGTGGATTCCAGTTGTTCGTTCCTAGTAGATTCTAGGATTAATAAGGTTTGACTTGTTCAACCTTAATTTAAAAGGTTTTCTCGTAGTAAGAGCCCTTGATTAATCTTTCGGGTTTAATCTAAAACCTTTCCCCGTATCAAGTGGCATCAAAGCGAGACTTTTCCTTGGCAATGACTTACAAAGATGGGGACAATGATTCTATCGTGAGTGACAATGATGTTGTTTGAGAGGCTTCTAATCTTGGCTGAGTGTCTTCAACAAAAGGAGGCAAGGATGCAAGCCACACGGGTTGAAGATGGGGGCACAAAGATTACTAGAAGATCAGATGAAAATATAAATTTTCTTGAAGCTCATTTTGGGAACTTGTCTGATGATGTTGCTCAATTATTTATCGAGAGGACTATGAACATCATGTTTTTGTATCTGATGCAAAAGATATTCTGATTGCAAAATTATCTGATACGGATGATATGCATATATTCATGGTTGATAAGGCATGCCCACGTTTGTTTGGTATTGCAACTGATATGGTGTTCCCATGTTCTATGCAAAGAGGGTTGTTCAGTTCTACTTTCTTTCAAGTTTTTGAGTCATTTTCAATTACGGAATTGTTCAAGGATATTGAAGAATCAAAGTTATGGAAGAACCTGTGCTACTCAAAACATCTCTTCATTTGGCAAGGAAATAATCAAGTTTGTAGTATGAACTCGAGGACGAGTTCATTTCAAGAACGGGTGGATGATGTGGGACAAGATTGGAGCAGTTTATTCTCTTACGTTTGATTATTTTTACTATTATTATAAATTTCAAATTTGTAATTAATAGGGTAGTATTTTTTTTATTTAGAAGTAGATTTAGATCCATAATTGATGAATTTAAAGTCCTAGTTGGTTACTAGATAAGTTGGGGCAATTTTTTTGGAAGTTATAAGTTAGGGCAGTTTTATGGAAGTTATAACTTCCTTTCCAACCGCTATGAACCTTACAAGTCCAGGTTTGTTATCATTTCTGAATGGTTCAAAAAATTGAATAAAGTTAAGGTTTAATCATTTTTTTCTGGTGGATTCCAGTTGTTCATTCCTAGTGGATTCTAGGATTAATAAGGTTTGACGTGTTCAACCTTAATTTAAAAAGGGTTTTCTCGTCGCAAGAGCCCTTGATTAATCCTTCGGGTTTAATCTAAAACATTTCCCCGTATCAAGTGGTATCAGGGCGAGACTTTTCCTCGGCAATGACTTACAAAGATGGGGACAATGATTTTATCATGAGTGACGATGATGTTGCTAGTGACGATGATGTTGCAGTATCTTTAGTGCTTAAGGATTTGGCTGCGAGACTTCTAATCTTGGCTGAGCGTCTTCAACAAAAGGAGGCAAGAAGAATGCAAGCCACACGGGTTGAAGATGGGGGCACAAAGATTACAAGAAGATCAGATGAAAATATAAATTTTCTTGAGGCTCCTTTTGGGAACTTGTCTGATGATGTTGCTAAGGTAGTATTTTTTTTTTATTTAGAAGTAGATTTAGATCCTTAATTGATGAATTTAAAGTCCTAGTTGGTTACTAGATAAGTTAGGACAGTTTTTTTTAAGTTATAAGTTAGGGAAGTTTTTTGGAAGTTATAACTTCCTTTCCAACTGCTATGAACCTTACAAGTACAGGTTTGTTGTCATTTCTGAATGGTTCAGAAAATTGAATAAAAAGGTTTAATCCTTTTTTTCTGGTGGATTCGAGTTGTTCGTTCCTAGTGGATTCTACAATTAATAAGGTTTGACGTGTTTAACCTTAATTTAAAGGGTTTTCTCATAGTAAGAGCCCTTGATTAATCCTTCGGGTTTAATCAAAAACCTTTACCCGTATCAGATTAATTTGGAAACTGAGTAGTGACCACAAAATCATACACCACATAAGATTTAACCTAGCACAACATAAGGAAATGACCACAAAATCATACACAGCACAATCTATAACTGAGTAGTGAGTACAAGGAAGGCCTAGAGAGGAGGTGCTGGTGGGCAAATATGGGAGTGGAGAATCTGGAGATCATAATTAGGCTCCTAATGAGGTCCAAACCTCGTATGGGACGAGTGTCTGGAAGGGTATTAGGAATAAATGGGAAGTAGTGAAGCGGTTTATTACCTTCGAAGTTGGAAATGGAGAGCTGATCCGTTTTTGGTGTGATAGATGGTGTGGCGATAGGGATTTGTGAAGTGTTTTCCCGTCTTTGTATAGTATCGCTGCTCATAAGGAGGAAATGGTTGGGTCTGTTTCTCATTTTAATGGCGGTGGGGTGAATTGGAATAGTGTCCAGAAGAAATCCTCAAGACTGGGAAGTGGATATCATTGTGCAATTCTTTGAGTTGCTTTACAAACAACAGGTGATTGGCCCTGGGGAGGATTCTGTTGTGTGGACTGACGAGAAGAATTCAATCTTTTCGATCAAGTCCTTATATCAAAAGTTAATATGCACATATGGTATATTCCCTTGGCAGATTATCTGGAAGTCGAAGGCCCCTACTAGGATAGGCTTTTTCATGTGGGAAGCTGCTAACGAAGCTATTCTAACCGGGGATAATCTGTGAAACAGGAAGAAGATCTACGTTAACTGGTGCTACATGTGCAAAAGGAATAAGGAAAATGTCAATCACCTCCTGTTACATTGCCCAATTGCGAGGAGCATATGGGATTATGTGCTGAATCTGATCCGGGTTATGCCCAGAACAGTGAAGGAGTTGCTGCTTAGTTGGTCGTTGTATAAACGCAAAAGAAAAAATAGTGTTTGGGAAGCGACTCTATTGGCCATTTGCTGGAGCATCTGGAAAGAAAGAAATGCCAGAGTTTTCGATAACGAAGAAAGGAGTGTTGAAAGGCTTAAAGACGTGATTCTCCAAACTCTGTTTTTTTTGGTGTAATGAGCTGATTCTCAGGGGGTTGATCCTTTTGTAGATTTTGTGGATAAGATTGCTAATAGGTAGCTTGGTTTTTGGTATACTCCCAATGTACATAGGTTGCGTCTCCTTTTGACGCTTATTTATATATAATATTCTATCTTTACTTATCAAAAAAAAGTGCACCAATGGAACCCATAATTTACTGAATGCTATCGGCCAAACATCACAATGCATAATCCACGGAGCCACCGACTAACCAATTACATGGAAAAAGTTGTGCAACCGGACCCTAACATAGTGCAACATGAACAGTGCTTGCTTGGTGCAACTAATTTCTCTAGCTGACTAAAATATTTAGCTGTTCTGTTGTAGCTGCATATACAAATTAAACGTGCAAAATGTTGAGTGATGTAAAAAAAAAAAAAAAACAGTGGGCGAACAATGGAACCCATAATTTACTGCAAGCTGATTGATTAGGGTCAGGACTCAGGAGTGGTACTGTAGTCCGAGTGCACCAGATTTTATTATCACATCCCCACAAATTAGATGGAAAATTAGGATTAAATAGCTCCTAATTTCTACTCAACCAGACTACCCTATCCTTAATCCAAAAAGCCTTCTAAAATCAATGTTTTAAGAAAATATCGAGCTCATACAGGATGCATATACATGTGTTGAATGTGGGTGTGTGTAAATTTGTGCTAATTAGAATGATAAATAGGTACCTCCGACGAAGAGCTTGGAAGCTATGCCTCTGCGCAGTATGAGGGAAGGAGAAAGTAAAAGGGAAGAAGATGACGACGATAGAGAGGTAGGCACAGGAGTTGACTGTGAGAAATGATAACCCATAATGGTCTTTGAGAGTCTTCTAATGGCCGCCATGAGAGTGAGAAATAAGGGTTGAGAAAGAAGTTGCAGGCGTTCTGGCTATCTAGCAGTCGTAGCCGGCCCCTAAACTTAATTCTTTTGAGGGCTAACCACACACCAACATTTTCTCTCTACTTGACCCCAGTTATAAGATTGCAAAAATGACATTGGTGAAATGAATAAGCCTCAACCTAAAAGAACACCCATATACTTAAAAACTAATGTATTTCTACATTTTTAACATTCTACCATACCCAAACTTGATCTGACTAGCTATTTCTTCCTTTCCCACCATTCTTCCTTTTTTAGTTCTCCACAACCCTACCCTACATCATATTGTTAAAAAATATCAAACATGGAGCAAAAAGAAGTAATTGAAACACATAATGTAAGTATTACTTGTATTTTATTGGCAAAACACACAAATGGGCCACCCAACTTTGGACCATATTGCAATTCGACCCTCGAAACTTTGGTTCATCTATTTTGGCCACCCTACTTTTGTTACGATGCAAGCCCATTTTTGGATGTCAGTTAGATTTCGCTTAAATCATGTTAAATGTCTATTTTACCCCATGAAATATCAATAAAAGAACAATTATATTTAAAAGGGGTGAAAATGTAAATAATATAATTTGTGTGTTT
>CM028380.1:105430488-105503006 GCA_013146195.2 Codonopsis lanceolata | reverse complement strand
GCCCCTCTTAAGGTGTGTTCGGCAGAAACCACACAAGGATTACTTGCCGAGTGCAGCGGAGGGTGTGTGGTAGCCATCGGGGGGCTCGAACTTTGGCCGATGGGTCATTTTTCCGCGGATACTATTGGCCGAGCGTTGAGAAAGGATGCCGAGGCATACGCCAGAAAAATGCGACAAGTGTCGAAAGGTTCGCTAATATCCCAAGATTACCGGCACCTCAAACACCGTGTCGCAGGCATGGCTTTGAAATGTGGGAGGCGGACCCCTAATCGGACCATTCCCTCAAAGCATGAAAGAACAAATTTGTGATAGTGGCGTGGACTACTTCACGAAATGGATCGAGGCCAAACCCTTAGCAAGCATCACCGAACAAAGGGCCATCGACTTCGCTTCGTTAGAGACAATGTCCTCTCGGTCAGATACGGACGCCAATAGCCATTGTATCGACCACGGCACCGCAGGTTTTCTAACGATTCAGGCATTGCGAGGAAAGAGGAATTCGACATTGGAAGTCCTCTGTAGCACACCCCCAAAGAGCGACGGCCAAGCGAGGCCGAAACAAGCAAATACTTCATGCCTTGAAAGAAGGTTAGGCGACAAAAAGGTGCTTGGCTCGAGGAGGCGATCGTCCCATGGGCAATCCGAGCCCCACCGAGGTTCAACCGAGGAAACTCCTTCTCTTTGACATATGGGCAGAGGCCATGGCCCCTGGTCGAAATGGCTCTCCCCACTGCAAGAGTCATCCATTTTAATGAAGAGGCGAACACAGAATCAAGGACTCTGGACCTTGACTACCTTGAGGAAAAAGGCTCGAAACCCGGATGAAGGCAATCAACTACAAAAAGCTCGCCAAGGCCCATCATGACAAAAGGGTGAATCCTCGCACGTTCTCGGTCGGCGATATGGTGCTAAGAAAAGTCGAGGTGGAGCAGTGCCGGAAGAAACAAGCTTTCTCCCAATTGGGAAGGACCGTATAAAATCACGACAAAGATTCGAGCAGAACCTACAGCTCGCGAAACCGCACGGAACTCCTCTGAAAAACCCTTGGCATTCAGACCACTTGAAAAAATATTATCAGTGATCTGTAATCTTCTTACATATATGAAAGGGAAATTTCCAAGCGAAACAACTTGTTCAAACCATGTACTCGAGATCACACTGTCTCGCCGAAAAACGAGGCCGCATTGCCTCGCCAGAACGAGATCGCATTATCTCGCTAAAAACGAGGTCGCATTGCCTCGCCAAAACGAGATCGCATTATCTCACTAAAAACGAGGTCGCATTGCCTCGCCAAAACGAGATCGCATTATCTCGCTAAAAACGAGTTCGCATTGCCTCGCCAAAACGAGATCGCATTGTCTCGCCAAAAAACGAGGCCGCATTACCTCGCCAAAACGAGATCGCACTATCTCGCTAAAAACGAGGTCGCATTGCCTCGCCAAAACGAGATCGCATTATCTCGCTAAAAACGAGGTCGCATTGTCTCGCCAAAACGAAATTGCATTATCTCGCTAAAAACGAGGTCGCATTGCCTCGCCAAAACGAGATCGCATTATCTCGCTAAAAACGAGGTCGCATTGCCTCGTCAAAACGAGGCCGCATTACCTCGCCAAAACGAGATCGCGTTATCTCACCAAAACACGAAAAACACTTATATATATAGGCAGAAAACACTTGCACCCTACAGACGAAAATATTTGCAAAAACTAAACTGACTAACAAAACATACTTACAAAATTACACCAAGGATAAAAGATTACATATAAACCATTGTTCGAAACTATTGTCATTAAAAAGATGATAAAAAACCCTAGCTAAACCCCCTCACGGCCTCCTCCTCGCGAGCCGCCGCCTGCTCGGAAATATATTAGCTTTTTGAAAGCTCCTCCCTGCTCGTTTTCTGGCCTTCTAACTCGGCCATCAACTGATCCCCCACATAGTGTGCCTGTTGAGGGGTAGCCTGCCTCGGCACCGCAAAGCCACGATAGCTCTCTTTTATGTAGGCATTTTTCTAAGCCAGCAGGGCAAAAAGGTTGTTCGCCTCGGCAGAGGGGGCGCCCACTTAGAGCTTAAACCCCAAGATCTAAGCATCTTTATCCGACCAAGCTCGCCTCATCAAACCGGATCAAACGAAGAGACTCCTCGGCATTCCGGGCCAAAAGAGGCAAGGTCCGCCATCTCCACCACCTCTGACACCGGCACACCCTTCGCCGCCACCGCTCGGAAAGCCTGAACTCGGCCCGTCTCCATATAGTCCAGAGCCTCTATCTCATAAGCAAGCGAGCTCTTATATCTCGCCAAAACTTGCTCCTCGCTAGGCTTCGCAGAAAGCTCGGCCTTCAAGTTTTCAACCTCATCCACCACTCCCTTGCTTGGCCTCGAGCTCGCTCACCTCGCCCTCCCGCTAGCCTTGTCCTTCAAAGATGCCTCCCCGCCCCAAGCCGTCTTCTCAGCAGAAAGTTGAGAGACCTCTTCATTCTTCAAAATTAAATCCCCTTCCAGGGACTTCACTTTTTCAACACTAGAAAAAATCTCCCCTTCTCGCTTGTCGAGCCTTCTCCATCGCAGACGACTAGTTTTGCTCGCCTTGTCATGATATGCAGCGATACCGACCCCAAGCTGAAGAAGCAAAATAAACGTAAGCAACACAAGCAAAAGGAACAAAGATGCGAGAAAGAGAAATAATGAAATCAGTTTACCTCGCTCAAAGCTAGCCCGCAAAAATCTTGCAGTTGAAATAGCTGGGCGGGCCTCATCGTCGTCAAAGCCGCGACCGGCACCCCCTCGCCAAATAGTCTTCGCCCATAGCCTGCAAAGTCGGCAGGGAAGTTGTTTATCACCTTGACGACGTGGTTGACAACATGCTCGCTATCAGACACCACGTCGCCTGCCGAGGGGGGAGATGGTACAGAAGTCGCCTCGGTAACGACGTTGGCGAGAGGGGGCGGAACTCGAACCTCGCCTCTTGCCCCTGAGCGCCGCCGCAGTCGCTTACCCTTTGCCTTAGTAGGAGGAGCCGCCGAAGACGGAGCAGTAGGGGCCATCTTGGTAGGATCCTCCAAAACACCGACAGTAGGCAACACTGCCCCTATATCCTCCTTAGCCGCCGAAGCTCTAAGCTCGGGCTCCTTCGCCTCCTCCTTCGCTTGGCCTTCGCAACAAAGATCTCGAGAGACGCCCATCTCTACAAAAATAAGGAAGGTCGCATCAATACTCAAAAAAGACGAATTTAGCAGAAAACCGAAGGAAACAAACAAACAGGAATAAACAAAATTAACCTGATGTTGGGCACTCGAGCCCATCTATACCCTCACATCTTGGACACGCCGAGCCAAATATCCAACCCTGATGCAGGGCCCAGCCCTCTCAACTCATGTATTCGAAACCAGAATACGCCCTTCCACTCCTTCAACCTCAACCGCCGAAACCCAAAACCTTGATAAAAGACCCTCATTCTCCACAATGGCCTTCCAATCAGGACCGAACCCGCACCCTTCATCGTCGAGGGGGGGCCTCGATAAGAAGCCTCGTAGTTTCGTCAAGATCATTCAAGGTCCTGCCCCGATGCATCGGGGTTTCCTATTAGGAATCTCGAAATTCCACCCGCGACTCGATTCCACAAGGAACCTTGTCTGACCACCTATGGTCCTTATTCCCAAAGTCGGCCAAAGTGGGAACCTCGAGGATGCCTAAGAACGGTCAATCGGTTCATAGAAACGCCGACCTTATAGTAGTAACAAAAGAGGTCCAGTGAAGGCTCGAATCCCTTTGCTCGGCAGCACGCAAAGCTCACCAATGATCGGTCGATTGGGCGAGAGGTCCAATGCATGGACTCGTCGAGTAAGAAACTCAAATAAACGGATCGAGAGGCAAACGCAGCCTCGAGAATTCGAAGAGGCCGGAATAAAAAGCAACATGACTCTGACGAAGGCTCAGCGGCTCGGAAACCCCGAACCTCGACCGAACGTAACCTCGGGAAAAATCGAACCGCACATCCGCGACCAAGCCTCCACATCCGCCAAAACTATCTTATTCTCGAAAGGCCTCAAAGAACGAGACACCCTCTCGCCTCATCCCCGTCTCTTCCCGAAATGTAAGCCTCCGCCTCCACTAGCCATCCTATCGAGTTGTCGTTGCCGCAAACTTCTTTCAATCTGCCGAAAGTGCAAGACTCGCCTCGGTAAAAAATTGAGCAATCGACTTAAGCCAATACGAACTCCGACGAAAACACTCTCATAGGGGCATCGATGGATAGTCCGGGGCGTAAAAACTTCGCCAAACTTCCGGTCGCGGGGCTAACCTTCACCGAACTCGCAAGGAGAAACCTCGCTGAGGAGTAACCGCCACCTATCCTCGCACTATACATGGGACCACCGCGAGGAGACTTCCTAAATACCGACTGATCAACGAAGAGGCCCTCGCCATCCGAAGTCTAACGAAGAAATCGAGCAAGACCCGAACTCTCCGAACTAAGAGGCCCACTCTGCCGTCTCCTTATAGATCACGGTATCCACCACAATCTCCTGGCCAAACAAACCCTCACCTCTACGCCTCCAAGCGGGACCACGAGGAACTCGTCATTGTTTGGGTTGCCCCTCAAAACCGCCAAGGTCTACATCCTCATTATTCTTGGCCGAAACCGCGAGGGCATCCTGCTAAAGCATCCTCGGCTAAAGGATCTGGACTACACCTCGGGGTACGTGGCACCAGAAAGATCCCCGGCCACCGTGAGACTCACTCAAACGTTCTCCGAAGCGTAAGCCTCAGCAACGTTGCTCGGAAGGAAAAGTGGAAGGACTCCTAACCGAAAGCGGGTATTCGAATCACCGGTTCAGAATCTATCGCCCATGGAGGAACCGCTAAAGAAGACGAAGAGGATAAATAAGAAAAAGGAATCCTACGAGACATACTCTAACTAGAAAGAAAAGCAAAGGAAAAGAAACCCTACCAAACGAGGACAAATGGAAGATCGCCGGAGAAATCTACTTAAAGTAGAAAATACGCCGAAAAAAGAAAGAGTGACGCCTTAGGAAAAGTCAAAACCCGAAAAGGAAGACCCCAAACCCCAGAACAAGTCGGAAAACACGAAATCACCGCGAAATCACCCAAATAGACGAAACGTGGAAGAAAAACAAAAACACTTACAGTCGCAGATAAACGGCGATGTAACGGATGGGAGCAAGCGGAATGCAAATGAAATCGCCTAATATCGGTAAGAAGATACGCTAGAGAGAGAATGAGAAAGGTAAACAAGTGAAAACACAAAAGGGATTTTTATACCCCCCGCCACGACGTCGCTTTCGACGGGCCCCTGAGATTTATCGGGTCGGCCCACGTATTTTTTCCGTGTCCGCCCAAAATTACGCCACGTCATCATTTTCTCGATTTCGAGAAGCGGAAAAGGCAAGAAGAATAATTTTTCGAAATTCAAAAGCCGCCCAAAACGAAAACCAAGAAACCGCCAAAACCCGCATTTAATGAACCGACAAATGAAAAGACGTAACGCCCCGAATGCAGGATCTACGAGAAACGCCCCATAAACTTCCAACCTCGGCTTGAGCCTCGTCCACGGCGAAAAACCCGTAAACAAATCGAATCAAACCCGTAAGTCATCCTCTACGAAAGCATGACGCCGACCTCCTACCATCCGGTGATAGATTACTTTTGCCTCTCGCATCGAGCGACCAAAAAGTAGGGGCCACCGAAAGGATTGAAATCGAGGGATTAACCCCGGCATGAAAAGGACTCGACCCTCGGCATAAAGAGGGTCCCACCGCAGGCCACACGCTTGCGAGGACAGACCACTCACCCCAAGATAAATCACTCCAGCCTCGGCATCACGACCCTCGGCTACTACGAGCCCAACACGACCGACTGACGATCACGGGCTCCCTCGGCCCGCCACCAAATCGGTCTTCATAAATCCTCAACCTCGACGAATAACAAAAAGCTTTAAAACCACTTCGGCCTCGGCCTCGATCAATCATTCACCCCGACAAACCATTTCCCTAGGCCCGAGAAAACCGCCACGCTAATACCAACTCTCTCGACAAATGCACAGTTCACTCATTCCCGACTAAGCCCTCAACGCATTTAATAACGGCCGCTTTATGCTCCCCAATAACAAACTGCCACGTCACCATCAACTTCAGGTATAAATATGAGAGCCCATATTCAGGGCAAAGCAAGGAATTTCAACGATAATATAACTCTCTTATCACAGCTCCCTATCAAACAATTATCACGGCTCATTTATTACCAACATTCTACCGAAAAGCGATTCATACGGAGGGTTATAGTCGAACCAACCCGACACCTTAATCTGTTTATATTGTGCAGTTAACCGTGGACGAACAAGAAGCTGCCACCTCATCCTCGCTCACACGTGGACGTCAAGACAAGATCACCACACATTTTGCGTGATCAACCGTCTTACGCAAGTTTTTGTCTTCTTCAAAAACAAGATAATATTTCTTTTTACGTGTCATGCAAAAACAAAAAAAAATACTACTTTCGTTTCTAATGTATTGTCTTATTTGACTTTTGTGAGTCAAACCAACTGTTTCTTAAATCAAAATGTAATGTTTTTTTTTTATTTTTTTCAAAATCATAGAAACAACCCATAATTATAACTTTTATTTCTAAATAAAAAGTGTAGATTAGATTCAAAAAATATTATTTTTAAAATATTACTCAATAATACAATCAAAGACTATGTAATTCTTATAATTTTATGTTCATTTCCAATAAAAATATAATTCATGACTTTGAAATCTTAAAAGTTAAGGGTTAGAGCATGGTTATCGGAGATTCTTATGAGAATCAAAACCCAATCTTTTCATGCGAAGGTTGAATAAAAAAAAAAATCAAATGAGCATCTAATTTGATTTGTATCAATATATGATTTAAATCAAAACCAAATCATACAACTACTTATTGATTTTTATTCCCTTTTTGACATTTTAACAATTCAAAAAATAATTTTATTTTTTTATTTTTTTTAAAGAAAGAGTACATATTTTTATGTATAAATATAAACTTGTTTTGCTTCATTTGGACACCAAACCGATTTTTAAGATAAAGCTGGTGGAGTATTTAAAAGTGTCGGAGTTTGTGTTACTGTTGAAAGAGTTTTTTAGTTTTGAATCAAATGAGTATAAAATGAATTAATTTATTAATTTTTAATTGATTGTGTTTGATTTGATGTTTGATTTGATGGACTTGTTGTTCATGCTCTTAGTATTGTCTACATGATATTATCTTATATAAATATAGTGGATAAACAGTTATAAATTTATAATACCGAAAATAGACTTCTCCAAAAAATAAAATATATTTTTAAGTTGATTCAAGAAAAAAGAAGGTAAAATAAATTAGGATAATCAATTATTGTTATGTGTTTTATAATTTTAAAATAAATAAATAAAAATATACATTGAATTATCATCTGAAAAATAATTTGTTTGACTAAAAAAAGTAAAACATGATAAGAGCATCTCCATTGTGGGAATTCTTCCCACAAATTCTTAACTGGGTCCCACTGCCACCTACACATTTTTCTCTTTTTCTCTACTTAAGAATTCATCTTCCCATTGTATACGATTCTTAACATATTCTTAACTAGGTCCCACTGCCACCTCATTAACTTTACATTTCATTCTTATTTTTATATTTCTCAACAAATAAATTTATTTCACGTTATTTTATATATTTCATATTTAAATATTTCATATAAATAATTAATTTATAAATTAAGACAAAAAATAATTTAAAAATAATAAATTACATTATTATTTTTAAATTTTATAATTTATAATTTATTTAATAAATTATCTATAAAACACATATTATACATAACTCGTACAATAACATAAATAGAAAATTACATAAAAACGTTAAATACATAAAATGATAAAATTACATAAAACATAAACACTTAAATTATATTCTTGTCAACGTCAATAATTAAACTCTATCACTAGTTGTCAACGTAACGACGTCATATATGCTCAACCAAGTTCGATCGAAGAGCATGATGGGTGCTTCTATCACGTATCTCTGAATTTCGCTGCATATATTCTTGAAATGCTTGAGTTGACCAATGGTTCACTTGTGGAGAGTCATAAACGACATCATTAGCCCAGTTCGTAACGTGATCACCCTCGACCTCCACAATCATGTTGTGTAGAATAATGCATGTGAGCATTATTTCTTTCAAGTTATCTCTATACCAAAACCTGCTAGGACCTTTGATAATTGTCCATCTTGATTGGAGCACTCAAAATGCTCGTTCGACATCTTTTCTTGCAGCCTCTTGCATCTCTTTGAATTTCTTTCGCTTAGCATCCGACGGATATGAAAAACTTTTTACAAAAGTAGCCTAATCTGGATAAATTCCATCTGTTAGGTAGTATCCTTTTGTATACTGTGTGCCATTCACTTCGAAATTGCACGGCGGTGCATTTCCTTTGAGTACGTTATTGAACAAAGGTGATTCATATAATACATTAAGATCATTACGAGACCCCGCGACCCCAAAAAATGTCTGCCATATCCATAAATCTACAGACGCAACTGCTTCGAGCACAATTGTTGGTTTCCCATGACCTCTTGCATATTGACCTTGCCAAGCGACTGGACAATTTTTCCATTCCCAGTACATACAATCAAGACTTCCTAACATACCTGGAAATACGTGTCTTTGCTCGTGCATTTGAAGCAGACGTTGTGTATCATTAGCATTTGGCCTTCTCAAGTATTGACCTCCAAACAACTCGATAATACATCGACAGAAGTTAAACATGCAGTCGATAGCAGTTGTTTCTCCTAATCGGAGGTACTCGTCGAGATGATCGGCAGCAACTCCATAAGCCAATTGACGGATAACTGCTGTGCATTTTTGAAGTGGTGATAGACCTACTTTTCCGTATGCATCAGGCCTTTGTTGAAAATAATTTGAATGATTCTCCAATGCATTAACTATCTGAATGAATAAATTTCTATGCATTCGGAAGTGTCGCCGAAATATATGATCAGGATACAATGGCTGAGAGGAGAAGTAGTCATTAACAAGTTGAGTATTTCCTGCTACACGATTTCGATTTATGTAGCTCCTCTTTTTTCTTTGGCGACGCCTCTTGATGTTGGCTCTCTCCATTTCAATCATCTGGTGTTGTAATTCAATCATCTGCAAAACAATTTTTTCACCTTTAGACATGTTGGATTCTTCGTTGGATTCAGACTTGTAGAATTCTGGGGTATGACTGTTTGTATTAGAGCTATTGGTAGAAGAAGAAGAAGTAGAAGACATCTTTTCGTGGCAAAATGTAGGACAATGACAATGGTTTATATGCTGAACGTTTGTAGCTATTGGTAGAAGAATAAGACATCTTCTCATCTATATATACTAGTTTATAACGGCTAGTTTATAACGGCTAGTTTATAACGGCTAAACGGCTAGTTTATAATGATTAGTTTGCAACTGCTAGTTTATAACGGCTAGTTTACAACGACTAGTTACGTTCAAAACATTAATAATGAAAATTACATAAAAAAATTAATAATGATGAATGAACTTGTAAAATAACATGAATAGAAAATTACATAAAAACGTTATAATTGAAAGTTACATAAACACGTTAACATTGAAAGTTACATTAAAAAAAAGTAATGAAAGTTACATAAAAAAAATTCATAATGAAACTTACATAAAATTATTGGTGTTGATACAAAGAGCACTAAAATTCATATCCTTTCTTCCTCAACTGTACCTTTATTTGCTCACATCCTTGCTGATACATGGCAAATTGTGTCGGATTCATGTGGGAAATATCTTGAGTAAGAAAAGCAATGTCTTTCACGAGCCTTTCGCGCTCCTTTCTGTCTTCTCGGGTCTTTCGAGCTTCCGCATCAATTTTTTTGACTTCAACTTCTTTATTTTTCCGTTCTTCCTCAAGTTTTTTAATTTCAAATTCTTGTTTTTTATTTCCGAGTATTTATCTATCGAGAACACCATCCCAGAAGAAATCGTTTGCAAGTTATTTCTATCCGGAGATGTTTCGACGTTGCCTTTACCTTTAGCTTTCCTCTTTGCCGCCTTTTTTCCAATCGGACGAGTACACAAATTGATTTCTTCCACATCTTCAACATCCACACTAGTCTTAGAATGATCGCCGCCCTCAGATTCAGACGTCTTAGACTTTTTATTGGTGTGACCCAAATTTGTTTGTGGAAAAAAGGAAACAGAAGAATTTTTTAACACTTCCCAAACATGATCAAAAATAAAGTGCTGACCTTTTTCTTGATGGTATAGCTCCCTTGCATTTCTCATTAGAATATCATCGCTCCAACCGTTGTGATGAGCATTGAGAAGCCTATTATAGATTTCGTTGAAGCTTCTCACTGATGGAGCAATTCTATTTGACCAACGTGGTGACAACTTCGCTTTATCTCTCGGCATTGAATTACTTGGGCGATGTTCGTTGTAATAATCAGCTACACGCTTCCAATATTGCGTACTCTTTTGACCATTACCAACTATTGGACATTGACCAATAGTCTGCACAGCTTCCATAAGCGCAAGATCTTCAGCCTTGGTTCATTTTGCACGTTTAACCTTGTCTTTTCTCGGTTCCTGGTTCCGCTTCATCGTCCAAATCAATTGTTTCTAAGTTGATTTATGCTTTCGAACCGATGACGGCGTTGCCGGAAAATTACCGGATGAAGTCTCATCTACACTTGTTGGACGTGAATCATTTGAAGATATGTAAGGTTGATAAAATGCATGAGACGTACCTTGCGGAGTGAAAAATTGATTTCCCGTTGGTTGCCAATAATTTGGAGGAAAAGAAATGTTACCAGATGAATTCTCAATTGTGTGAGGAACTTGAAAATTCTGAAAATTTGGAAAATTTGGAGGCATGTAGAAATTTGGATAATTTGGAACATTTGGATTGTTGGAAAAATTATGCGGGTATTGGGGGTATTGGGGAGTAGATGAAAATTGAGAATGTGGAACATTCTCGGGAACACGAGAATTTTGTGAATTTTGATTTACTTCAATATCATGAGAATTCAATAAATTTTGATAAAAATTAGTACCTCTTGGATCCATTTGGAATAAAAGTATGTAGAGAAAGTGATTTTAAAGAAGAGAATATGGAGAAATAAAAGAGGGAATGAAGAAGGTTTGGAGAAAATGAAGAAGGTTGAGGTAGTTTATTTATAGGGAAGAAAGAAGATAATTAAAATTAAAAAAAAACGTTTTTTTTTAAAAAATTCCGTTGCATTGCACCCCTCCACCCGCAGCCCGACCCCCCAACGGTTACAATTTGATTTTTTTAAAAAAAAAATTTTGAATTTTTTTAAGAAAAATGGTCAGAATCCTTGGTTTTTTTAAAAAAGTAAAAAACGTTTTTTTTTATTTAGTGGAGCAGCCACCGGGACCCACCGCCTTTTGCCTTGGACGCGCCTGTTGAGCGCGTGTCCTACACATGCCAGGTTTGAAGAGAAGGTGCACCACACTCTCCTCTCTCGCGGCTGTGATTCCTCCATGATCAAAAAATTCTTAACAAAGAAATCAACTTTCTCTCTTTTCAAAAGAATTGCACAAAAATTGGACAATGGGGGGGAATTAATGGATTCTTCACCAAAGAATTGGTGAAGAATTGGACGTTGGTGGTGCTCTAATTTAAGAATAGAAGAGCAGTGGCGAAGGCACCATCGTGCCAAAAGGGGCCATGACCCTTGGGATCTATTAAAAAAACTCATTATTTCAATGTACAAAGTTATCGAGTTTTGGTTATTTTTGGAAAAGTTTGTACTATGAGCCCCCTTGAGTTTTTAAAGCCAAAATCTGGAGTATAAACTTTTCCTTATATGCTCGGTAAAAGAAAATAAAAATTGATTTAATTAAATATTATTAATTTATTAGTATAGTAGCTAAGCATAATTAATGGAAGTAAAATATTATTATTATGGGTATGCTTGTTAATATTTATTAGTATAAAGAAATACTATAAATAAATAAGAATGAATGATTGTTAATCACTTGAAATAATATTTTTAACTTGTAGGATGATTATTTTTAGACTCATTGATTATTGATGAATATTTCCTGATATGAAACAATCTCATGCACCTCTTTGATGAATTCTATATTCAAGAAATCAATTTTCTAGTAGATTTTGGTACTTTTTGTCAAATACTGAATTGTTATCCGTCCGTCCCATAATTAATTATTGTCTTGTTTAATCCGATATAAAGATTAGAAAAAAAAACAACAAACTTGATTATTAATATTAGTATAGTATGTAGTTTTCTTAAAAACACGTGTATATATATATATATATATTTATATATATATATATATATATATATATATATATATTTATATATATATATTTATATATATATATATTGTTTATAATTAAAATAAGAAGAAAAAATAAACGTAAAAGGGTAAAATTTATTTGTTAAAAAAATTCAAACAAGATAATTTTTTTAGGATGGATAAGAAAACAAAAAGCAAAACAAATAATTTTAGAACAGATGGAGTAACAAACTGTGAATTTGAACTTTGAATTCGTTTTGTCGAAACAATTTTTTTATATATTAAAGTTTTGACCTCGAAAAAGCAGATTTATAATTTATGTTTAATGTGGTGGTTCTTTATATTTTAGTATATATTAATACATGGCTACAGAACTTTAGCTTAACCACCGAGAGAGAGTAATAATTTAAAAATAATTATAAAAAACATAAATAAAAATATGATATTTAAAAAGGTTGACGATTGAGAAGTTTTAATTAATTGAAACATTGTGATAAAATCAATCCATGAAAATTTGGAGTACAAATTTAATATATACTCTCATCCGTTTCTAAATAATCATCATGTTTTGTTGGAAACACCGATTATTGAAAATTAATCATTATATTATAAATTTGAATAAAATTTTTGAGATAAAATTTATCATAGCGGTGTATAAAGGAGACTTTTTCAAATCTATCGTATTTATTTTATAGATATATTTAGTACACAAATAGATTTTGTTTTATTTGCAAAAATTATTTATAATAAGATGATTTTCTAACATTAAATAATTTTTTAAATTAGAATCATAATACGTATCAATCAAAATCTTTGTTTTGATTTTTTAAAATTTTGATTGATAAAAACTTAATTTTTCATTTAAAGCCCTAATACATGTCACAATAATTAAAATAGGGAAGAAAATTAAAATTAACGTGGTAAAGTGTTTTTTGAAAAGAAATTACAAATCAGATAACTATTTTGAACGGAAGAAAAAGAGACGCAAAAAATTATGAGTAGGTCTCCTTTAATATAATATCGACCTTTCGGATCTTAATTAAATCGAGTCTCTTTCTCACAATTTCACCATGCGATATATATTCGATCGAGTAAAAAAGATCTATCTTACAAAAAATATTTATATAACCCCAGTGTACAAGTTTTTGTCTAAAAGGAGTAGGGAACGAGGGACTATTGTACGGCGATCAAAAGAGAGATGCCAATACATCTTTACCCCCACAACTCGCAGACTGTACACTTTCTCCCCTCCGCCGTCTGCCGTGCGTAAGAATCGACCATAAAAGTAGCCACCAAACATGCAGAGCACGTCTCTGTAAACATGGTAACATGTCCATATCTTTCTTTTTACCATAAATACCCTTTTCCCCCCACTTTCTTAGGAAATAAAATTTAATGCACCCCCCTAAAACTACTCTTTCACACTTTATTTTTAACAGATTACATCCACAAGATCTCCCTCCATCTCTCTTTCTCTCTCTCTCTATGTTAGAAACCCTTTCCAACTAAAACTTACCTCCCCTCCCCCCCCCCTCTCTCTTGTGATGGATCTTCACCTCTCAAACCATCAATTACCCTTACCACAAAAACTAAATCTCTTCTCTCTATCAATCTTGACAAGAAAACAACGAACTTACACCTTCTTCTTTCTATCTCTTCTCATAACATTTTTTCTGTTTTATTACAACATCGTAACCCCTTTCAACCCACACTACAATCTTCTTAGCAATTTTGGTTTCTTATCCCATCTCTTGCCACATAAACATAATGAGATTTCTGGCTCAAAAGCTTGTGATTACTCTAATGGTAAATGGCTTTGGGACGAAAGCTACCCGCTACGATCGTACACGGAGAATTGCTCGTTTCTCGATCCGGGGTTCCGATGCCGGCATAGTGGTAGACCAGATATTGACTTCCATAAATGGCGATGGCACCCACAAGGGTGTGATGTTCCAAGGTATGATGGCTTCGTTTTCTAGGGTTAATTAAATTGCATATACAATATTACATGCATGCATGTGTACTAGTAAATTTATTTAATTATTTATTTATTTATTTATCTATGGAAAAGAAGTGCATGGGTATATGAACTCATGAGGAATCATTTTAATGGGTCAACTCAGCAAATAATTTAAGATATTGAGGAATTATATCACCTTTAAACTTTTAATGTATATAAGGGACTTGGCATGCTTAGGACCATCTTTGGATAAATATTTAGCTTTCTTTTAATTACAATGATTTTTGGTAATTTGAATTAAAAAGTTTAAAAAGGAGTATTAATAGAAAAATGGTAAGACCAATAAGTAAGAAGGTAAAAGGCAAGAAATAATACTAGTAAATACAAAACCAAATATGTAAACATACTAAATTACTATTAAGGTTGTTGGTCAAGATTTTGACCGAGCATGAATTTCAACGATTTCAAGTCTCCTTTTGACTTAGAAAGAAAATCAAGATTCGCTAAATCAAGTAAATATATTGAGTAATGAGAATTGGAGATGAAGAATGGGAATGGCATCACCTATAATTTTTCATTCATGTATTTAGTTAAGGTAATAAAATAAACAATTTAATGAATGGAGAACACCTAAGTTGTAGCGAGTCCAGATCTCATGTATCACTTGTGTGTATCACTGATGTACCACTTTCATCTCAACCATTGCATCCCAACTATTGCATCTTAACCAATGGTTGAGATGAAAAGTGGACACCGGATACTGTAGTGGCGAGATCCGAACTCGCTTGTAGCCTAGTGGCAAAGCTGGAATTTCGCAAAAGTATGAATTCTCAAATCCAATCATTTTTCTTACTCCAGTTGAGAACCAAAAATAAAATAAAATTATTAGCCTTGCCACTAATATTCACCAGTGTTATAGCTTGTTTTGAAAAGTACATAGTTGACTTTTCAATTTTTGTCTTTCACTATTATAACACTAATGTAGGTTTAACATTTTTTATAAAAAAAAATCCCATGTGGAAAAGTGGAGAGAATGTTATAGCAAAAACTTGTATAAGACGTTCTTACGGATCCTAAATCCATAAGGTAGAGCCCCAAAAATGATAAAAATTAGACTTTTAGAGCGAGCAACCTAGCAAATAAGACTGCAAGTTATCAAGTAAGAAAATATGTCAAAATGAAAAGGGAAAGGGCTGAAACCCGTGGGTCAAACCCGATTCCAGTTCAAAACTCATGAGTCGGTGGAAGGAGGGACGGGCCACGTGGCGCATGCTGGTTGAGACAATACATTAATGAAATGTTTGTTGTTTTGCTCTAGTGCCCTTGTTTTTCTAAGTTCCTACTTGAAGTCCTCTTCCTTGCGGTTCTTGCGATGTCATCATCTGTCAGCTTCGTTGGTCCTTTGTTACCCCATTTGCCTTGGAAAGTTTGACGGACTAAAAGTGACACATTTAAGAGTAAAAGTGAAACATTTTAAAGTAAAAAAATGACATAATTTATAATGACTTACACATTGAGGGACTAAAAGTAGTGTATTTAAAGGCAAAAGGGATAGACTTTCATATATAACAATTTACACATTGAGAGACTAAAAATGACAAATTTAAAGAAAAAAATGACACATTTAAAACAAAAATGATACACTTTCATACCTAATGACTTATAGATTAAGAGACTAAAAGTGACACAATTAACGAAAAAAGTGATACAATTAAAAGCAAAAATGATACATTTTCATACATAATGACTTACATGTTAAAACACTAAAAATGAAACATTTAAAGGCAAAAGTGATACATTTAAAGGTAAAAGTGACACATTTACGACAGTAAAAAAAAGTGACACAATTTTCATTTAGAAAATCCGAGGGGTAACATTATAACTTTAAAAAATTAAGGGGTTATACTACTCCATCTTACGGATTAAGATCCATACATAAGACCTACTCTAATGTTATTAATGGAGAGATCGGATCACCGTTTACAAAGGCAGAAATAACCCACTTTGGATGTCCATATCCTTGATCCAATTGCAAAAGGCTTGGAAGTAGAAATCCATGAACCAATTGCCCTAGTTCTTTCACTTTTGGAAATTTGAATTTCGTAACTTTAAAAAAAAAAAAACGGAGGAAATGCCACCACAGTAGGGTTACATTGAACTCGCCAATTTCATAACCTCTGTCTTGAAATTACAGGTAATTTACCTCTGAAAATTAAATATTAAATTCTAAAATTAGTGAATTAAGACTTAAGAGCCAGTTTGTTCAAATGTTTTGGGCGAAAACGTTGCCCAAAACGCTGCGTTCTTCGTAGAAATGTGATCACTGTACATAAGTAGGAACATTGCACTAACGTGCATGTGTAAATTTTTGTCCATCATATCTTCATGCAACACATTTGGAGAAATAGTTACCAGATTAATCTTCTATTTGAATCCCCTAGGTTCAATGCGACCGATTTTCTAGAAAGGAGCCGAAATGGGAGAATAGTTTTTGCCGGCGACTCCATAGGGAGAAATCAATGGGAATCTCTCCTATGCATGCTTTCAACTGGAGTTTCAAACCAATCTACAATATACGAAGAACATGGAAGCCCCATAACCAAACACAAAGGCTATCTCTCTATCCGGTTTCAAGAATACAACTTTACTGTCGAGTATTACCGGGTGCCTTTCCTCGTTATCATTGACCGGCCGCCAAAAGACGCTCCTAAGGAAGTACGAAGCGCCATTAGGGTTGACAAGTTGCATTGGTACTCGGATAAATGGGTAGGAGCAGATGTTCTTGTATTTAGTGCTGGACATTGGTGGAATGAAGAGAAAACTGCAAAGATGTAAGACCCTATAGTCTTATAATAGTATGTATCGATCAGGTCTGACCACAATAATGTATTCACGGTGTTTGTTTGGCAGGGGATGGCGATTCCAGGAAGGAGGGACTCTGAACATGACCATGAATTTCATGGAAGCATTTGGGAAGTCCCTGCAGACATTGAAGACATGGGCTTTGCAGCGTTTAGATCCAGAAAGGACTCACATTGTCTTTCGTACCTACTCACCTGTGCATTACAGGTTAGTACAGTGTAACAGAAATTCAACTTTGAATTGCAAAATATGAATAATCTCATATCCTAAACATTTTAAGCTGATAGATTACAAATGTACAGTGATCAGTGAATTTCCACTACCCACTTTCTGTCTTCTTTGACTTGCATACCCAAACTACAACTTGAAGTATTGTACTAACTACACAAGTAATTTGATGTAACTTTATAGGGATGGAGCATGGAACGACGGTGGTCATTGTGATACCAATACAGCACCAGAAACAGACTACACAAAGCTGGAAACTGAACCATTGAATAATCAGCTCCTTTTCCATGTAGTCAAACAGATGGAAAGTGAAAAAAGGAGAGTTCAGCTCTTAAACATCACATATCTAACGGAATTTAGGAGAGATGGTCATCCTTCAAAATATCGTGAGCCAGGAACTCCACAACCCGCCCCACAAGATTGCAGCCATTGGTGTCTACCTGGTGTTCCCGACACTTGGAATGAACTTCTCTATGCACAACTTTTGGCCAACGGATTCAGAACTAGGTCAAAATGAAAAATGGTGTAACGTTGTATTGAAGAAATTTCACTGAAGTGTTTGGTAATGTTTCTATGCGGACTATGTTTCATCGGCAGAGTCTGTGGGGTTCACCTCTGTTGTTTCCAGTTCCTTAACCTTCTCAAGCTGTCTCAGGAGATCTAACCTTTCTGGCCCATATGTGGATGGTATCTGCACCAACATAAACACCATAATGATAAGCAAGGGTCAGGCTGAATTCAGGAATCAAGCTGAGAACATTTTGAACCTGAACTCACCATTGATGGCACATATCTCTGAATAGCAGCCAACATAGCTGCATGCCCAACTGCAGTAACCTGCAGGATATACGGTTGCTCAGATGAAAGTTGAAATCAAAGAGAGAATGATACATCCATCTTTTCTTCCTCATATAATCCTAAATTATGCCTAAGGCATGAATTGGAAATTTCCATGGAAGTAACATAGTTTTGTAGTTTATATGAGGAACAATAACAGATGAGAACAAGCTAATTCTAATTTAGACAGCCAGCAATGGCCACTTCAACATCATGCAAGTGCATTCACAAACTTGTCCTTTGTATTTTGTCCCAATCCCATTTGCACAAGTTTTAAACACTTCTATGATATAAACGACATATAAGTTTAAAATTAAATATGAGTAAGCAAATAATTTTCTCTTCACCAATAAACTATGAATCTGTGATGGAACCACCAATATCTCTTGGTTTCAATAAATGATAAAATAATATTAAGATAAGACACCATAATATGAGTTCTCCTGTTAAGATATTAGAACTCACAGGAAGGAGCATGAGAATGCCAATTGGAATTACTGATGCTAAATCTGTTAAAGTTCTTCGAAGAGCTTGCTTTTCTTTCTCAGTCAATTCATCACCTACGATCACCCTTCTAAGCAACCCCGAAGCTGCAGCAACATCAATAGCTAGAAGTTGAGTGCCTTGCAAGACATCCTGTTATTGACAACATACAAACCCACACACAAGTAAACGTAAACACATTAGCAGAATTTATGAAAATAAAAAAATCTGCCATGTGAACCAAAACCTGTTCTCTTAGCCCAGATGCTAGATGCGTAAATAGGATGAAGAGATGCTAGTCCCCACTTAATATTGTTGGTATGGTGCGAGTTTCAATGGGTCAAAAATGCCCAAAATTTTACTATGAAGCAAGGAGAAGTTTTATCCAAATAAAGGGTACCGTATGTGTGTATGCTTGTGTATATATAGTATTCCGTGTGTGAGTAGACAAATGACAAGAACAAATTCAGTGAAATTGCAGAGCATATCATGGGTAATTCATCAAGGTGGTAGATGTGCAAGTATAAGCCAGTCGACAGAACGAACTTTAACTGATCGTGGTTTCAACATTGAAGGGATACGAGATATATACCGTGGTGGTTTCTTTAAACTTTTCCAAGGATCTTGCAATAAAATTCTCTTTCTTCTGAACCTGAACCAATTGAGAGCCTCGAGTGCCTTCAGCTTTATCAGAATAACTGGGAGTGTCATCTCTCATCTTAATTTCCTCCTGAAATGCACATATGAAATAAAATTGACTACACAGTGAAGGCAGTTACCCATACGGAGAGATCAGAGATGTGCAAAATAAGAGACGACAGAAACTGAGAAAGACCAAGTCATTTCGGCTCCGAGTTCTGCTATCCCAGGACTAAGTACCCTTACGCAGGGTTTGTTTGCTGCTGTTATCCTTTTGTTTTCATTTTTCAAACTCATAATGTAAGTTTCACTTTAAAAATATTTTAGCACAAATGCCTGCTTATATATAGCTTCCGAACATTTTGACATAAGAATAACAATGAACAAAACCACTGTCAAAAAAAAAATCTTCAAAATAGGCACATTACTTTGCAGATTTTGAAAATGAAAATTTGAAAATACAAAACGACTTAGGTCAAAGAAATTAACGTGACTAAGCACCAATGCAGTAAAACATTGATAGAATGATTGCTTCAGGTGGCAGCAGGTGAAACTATAGCAAGACCATGCCCGCCACTTAGGTTTTCTCATGCAATTAGGAAACTACAAATTAACCACAGAAACATGACTCAAATACATCAAAACATTAGATGAATATCTAGTCTAACCTCTGTAACACCTTATGTAAAAAGAATCACAGGATTCATACAAACCCATTAATTTATGGTAATCACTCTTTTTCGTAGACATGTGAAACAGAATCACATCCCATCAGGTTTCCTTCTGCCATGTGGAGGATGTTTGTGGCTTAAATGTGGGGCTATGTACTTTAAAATTTAAAGAACTCGTTTAATGCACATGTGCGGTTGTACAAAAGCACATCAGAAGTATATATGTTAAATAATTCCATCATGGATGTGCACCTGGTCCCTTCTGCCCAGTTCTTTTCCGCTCAAATGAGAGTAGGTCCATGGATTGTTTTGAAGTTGTGAGCTCTTATGATTTAAAGTGACCAGCGGTGTTAACAGAATAGGGTTGAGAGATGATTTTTCAACCTGTCAATAGGACAATGTCATTGGCATTCAACATCACAATTTTTCATCTAGTATCTGACAATCCTTCATCTCTTAAGGCAAAAAGATATGAGCTTAAAGCTGATCATGGATGAAGCCCTAGCCTAATTAGGGGCTGACAGGTTTCTGTTGCTATAGTTTCAACTTCCAACTTAGACGTAGGTCCATCATCCATCATGTCCTTGAGATATCTCTCAACTTACCTCCTTTTTTCTGTAATACCAAGTAAATAATCTCTTGGTGCAAACTAATCATAAGCTTCTCAAAGTCAACGAAAATTATATGAAATCCTTGTTTTCGTCTTTACATTTTCATTGATCTTCTCAGGAAGAAGATGGTCGGTCCCATAGTTGAGCTCCCAAGCATTAACCTCCAAACTGATTATCAATACCCATAGCATCATATTACCCTTATACCACAAAATGCGTAAACCCTACGACTTTGGTTTCTACTGCATTCTGTAAATTGGAATGATAATGTCATTTCTCCATTCGTCCCAAGTCTCTTTGACATTACAATCTTTACTAACTATTATACAAGCTTAGATACTTCTAAGCATCTTCAAGCTTCAACGCAAATTCCAATTGGCCTTGAAGCATCCCTATTTCATTTTCCAGATATTATCATCTTCGATGCATAGATTCCATAGAGATACTTAATATCTTTAGTTTCCTCAGGCTTATTTTGTCTTATATAGATACTCTTCTTGTATACTCTCCATTTAACAATTGCTCAAAATAAGTTTTCACATTTTCTTAAATAATT
Organism: Codonopsis lanceolata; assembly: GCA_013146195.2. Classification (NCBI taxonomy): domain Eukaryota; kingdom Viridiplantae; phylum Streptophyta; class Magnoliopsida; order Asterales; family Campanulaceae; genus Codonopsis; species Codonopsis lanceolata. The sequence goes on along the minus strand of CM028380.1, from coordinate 105,481,828 downwards.
TCATATTTGGTTTAAATGATGTTAATTAGCAGCAGGGAAAACACCTCACTCAACCAATCCTTAATTATTTTTGTCTTTTAATTGGGCCCTTGAATTTCAGTAGGATTAACTTTAACTGGTTAGCTTCCCTAGTTTACTTGTCCATAATTAGGTAAAGTATGTATGTACTCTTTTCCCAGAATTTCCATTTATATGCCATAAACGAATGGTTAACTATTAAGTTGGTAAGTTTTGTAGGGAAATCAAAATTCTACCCAGGCACTTACCTTTTTCTATAGTTGACATATCCTGTCTCTACTTTCTATGTGAGACCAATATACCCCACTACAATGTCAAATAATAACAAAAATTACTACCACTAACAAAAATGATACCAACCATTTTCCCGTAACGCATATTATAAATGAAAAAAAGGGAGAATGATGAGGAAGAGAATGAAATTCAACAACATTTGGCAGAGGCAAAACAAACAATATAATAACGTCTGAGATAGTAAAGAAACCTCGTCATTATCAGAACGTTTAGCACTTTTTTGAACTCGATTTTCAAGTTCTATCAGCTCATTTCTTAATACTTCGAATCGCTGAAACTCGTTTGTTTCTGAATCTGGTGCACCCAAACTAACACTGGCCTGTTCAAAAGGTTCTCCATCCTGCATATAAGAGAACGATTCTCATTAACTTTTAAGCAGACAAAATCCCAACTTCTAAAATAATCAAAGATAATTGGACTTGCACATACATGTTAAGTAAGCCCACACACCAAGTATGACACCACAGGAAACAAAGCCCTTAAGCTGTTAGATGGGATTGGCGGCCAACTAATACTTTATGGTAATACATAGACTCGGATGCTCAGAAAGCATTTTCTTATTCAAAGAAAAGAAAGCCTCATGCGTGCCTAATTCACTGTCCAATAAACTCTTTCAGCAATATAATTGAAAATTTATGGAGCAGTTATCACAGAACAAGACCAGATCTGGAATCTCAATGTTCCAAATCTGACCAACCGTCCCACCCTATAGGGTCAGCAGGCTTTTACAAAGAATTTAGGAAAAAGAAAAATCATATATTTCATATGACAAGGGAAAACGGCTCTCTCGGTGGCAAGTAGCGCTCACATCTGCCCCGGTATAATGTTGAACTACTATATCAGAGCAGAATACTCCAGTCCTCTTCTACCTTGCAGCCTGAATGGTTTTAACTTTCAAGCGGTAGATTGCAACAACAAAAAAGCAAACAATGAAGAAACACAAACAAAACAACCAAACAGAAAACAAAAAGATCTAGTCACGAAAAGAGTGATAATCACGGAGAAATCTAGTATATGCATGTAATTCAAGCACAAACCTAACCAAACCTAAAAATACTACACATATTGAAGAGATTAAGAAGTGATGGCACATCTGAGGCAAACCATGAGGAACCTGATTCAGACCCCATACCCATATTGGTGCCACATCGTTCGACACGGGTAGGTGGCCTATAATTACGAGTCCTTGATAGAGAAGGCATCTCTTTACCAAATTCAAGGTTCCTCGAAAAGTTGTATGGAGGCTGATTCCTATTCACAATCAATGGATTTAAGAACTACATTGTAAAAATAGTGTAGAATGTGAGTGTCCCGGAGGGTGTGATGTGTGCTGGAGTAAAGAGTTAGGCGTGACACGTTGCTATCAAAGAACCTCAAAGAGTGTAGGATCGGGGTAGAAGCCAAGACTGATCAAACAAAGAGAAAGAGGGCAAAGGCTGATGCCAGAGAGTTCTCTCTCTAGTACTCACTAGGTTCTCAATCAAGTGAATTCTATCAAATGATTATCCATCCTTGAAAATGAGGTTTTCACCTCTATTTATAGTGAATGTAAGATGACACGGGGAATATTCTCAGCTAGGTGTCATCGTCCTATTGATCATGCAATGATCGTAAGACAAGTGTCCCATAAGTGGGAACCACAATCAGCTCTTTCTCTCTTAGTGATCAGGTCACACGAGTCGCACGTGCGTGGTATCGCATGCGTAGAACGGGTGAGACTTTCTCTTGACTTCAACCACCAAACCAATAACCCCGAGGTTCCCAAAAACCGGCTCGGCCGCCGTTGCCCTTAGAGTAGATCGCCCGGTAGTGCCCTAAGTCGGGTCATCCCTGAGGGATGCAAGGTGCTAGATGTAAGTTGTTGCCCCTTACCTTAGGTATAGAGTTAATTCCTCGAAACCCTAATATTCAGAGATCGAAGCTCTAGGGCCAACTCGATTCTCATAGGGTCAGGTCAAGATGTCATCCTGACGGAGCGTTTTGACCTTCGGCCAGTTTGCTCGTGGAGACCATTAATAAAGCCGGGGTGCGGCTGTAGAAGTCTGGGCATCATTACCCTTAGGCTAAAAGCACTCAACCTCGGTCCCCCTTTAGGCTATTTCCTGGAGCCTAGTACGTTCTCGTACGGTAGGTCTTAGTTCGGGAATACTAGGTAATTACGTGGCAATCACCTGGAATGATGTGGCATAACCCATACTACAAATAGTAAAAGAGAACTTTTTCCCCACAAATGGTAAGGCGCCGCTGATAACTAGAAAAAGATTTGTCTCTGCTTTTAATCCTCTTCTCAATTCTTTTATTAGTTTCACAGGAAAACAACCCACACAATTTTCTATTGTATGATACATGAAGCTTGTTGTACAATGACGCAAGTGATTCTTAGCACATAGAATTACTATCACTTTACTTTCCTTGGTATCAATAAGAGAATAACGTATAGTTAATAGCCATTGTCTTTAAAACTTCTTAAAGACTTAGACATGCTGCGTCGGTTCCGTGCAAGAGTCACCGTTTTAAAGACCAATAGATAACCAAGGCTGCGTACCATCTCCCGGCTTCCTAGATGGAATGTGTTCAAGGTGATTGAGAAGCAACAATAAAGGAAATAGATATAGAACAGATAACTATTTCCAACGCTTCCCCAAGCGCTGCCCCCCCCCCCCAAATAAAAAAATAAACTAAAAAAAATAAACACACACGCAAAACCCTCACGGACAGTCAGACAGACACCAAACCAAATTCATCAAAATCCGTACAGAATCCCATCTCATACCCCAACAATGTTTTTATGCTACTTTTATGCATCACCTTTTTCCCACAGAGAGGGGTGTTGGTGGGGATGGGGTGGGGGAGAAAGCGAGTCTACAGGTTGTCAGTTAGGCTAGTCATATTTTACGTCTTCAACCTTTTGCTTCTCTGTGCCTGGACACAACCCTACAGTAATACAAAGGTGCAGTGTGTTACTTATAGTTTCCGATAAAATATAAACTTACGGTACCTTGATCCTTCTTTTTTGCCAAAGTAACCGTATCCAATCCTTATGGCATGGGAATAAGTAAAGGTGTGGCAGTTTACACTACATTTAAAATCTAAAAATATTGGCTGGTCAGATACTCAGATCTTTCCTGTATCTGATCCTAATAGGCTAGTCCAGGTAACATAGACTCAGACAAGTACCTTGAAAGTTTCATGTCATGAGGTATCTATCAACAAAAACTCTATATGCAAATAAATTGAAATTCAAATAATTCATAAGCCAAAGAGTCATTGAAAGGCGTACTCTTCTATATGCAGTTGACCTTGGGCCAGATTTCATGCTTGGACGCCGTAGAAAGAAGTTCCATAAGCCAAGAGGATTACTGACAACTCAAGACAAAAAAAGAACCATATTAATAAAGTGAATCCAGGTCTGCAATCCAAGTGTTCCAAGTAACATTTAGTTGCAGGCTTATGGCAATAACTCTATATAATCTGAAAAAGTCTCATCACCTGCCAGACCTCTTTGCATATACAAAAGAGCCCATCCAATCCTTGCCTCTAGGATATTGCTCCTGCTTCTCAACAGAAGACAGGGTACGGCTACCATCATCTCCCTAGTTCCTCGTAAAGTAAAATCAAGTCAGACAACGGAAAAATTGGCTATTACAGCTCACAGATAAAATTTCCTAATAAACACTAAACATCATATTTGAACCTTGTTAGGCAATGTGATTTAAAAATTTATGACTTGAAAAACCATTAATCCAAAGGTAAATGATATTAAAAAATTGGTAAGTAAGCGAGAAAATATATTAATCACAGCGCCAAAACTGGTGGCATGCCTTTATACAGGAAGTATACCACCCAAAAGAGCTATACAAACTATAAATTATCCACTAATCCTACCACTGAATCTCCTGTACTTTGATGTGCTTTGATGCACCACAGACGAAGGGTACAAAAGATGTCCTCCTTTATCCTAACAAGATTCGACTCCAAATTATCAAAAACCCTTCGATTACGTTCCTTCCATATTTTCTAGCAAATAACCAGTGGAACTGTATCCCACAAAATACTCCTTTTTCTCTTGAATGGAGACCGGCCCCTGAGGAGATCTTTGATGGATCCTGGCATAACCCAATACACATTGGCTAGACAAAACAAAGAATTCCACAGCTCCCAAGCTACAAGGCAATGCAGAAGTAGGTGATTTACGCTTTCCTCATTCTTTTTGCACATAAAGCACCAATTTACATTAATCCACTTCCTTGCCCTCAAATTATCTCCCCTTAGGATAGCTTCCCTCGAATCTTCCCAAACAAAAAAGGCCACTCTACTTAGAGACTTAGACTTCCATATAGCCTTCCAGGGAAATGAGATGCCTCTACAACCAATTTATAAATTTTTTTATAGGAGATGCCTCTACAACCATTCTAGGCTGTGTAGAAAGACTTCACCGAAAACTCCCTGTTCTTTGTCCCCACCCACACCACTGTATCTTCGCTACTCCCTAGAATCTGCTGTGAATACAATCTTTCAAAAAGATGATCAATTCCACCGAGTTCCCAATCTTGGCAGAGCTCAACGAAAAAAAGGATTCCAAGTAGCTCTACCATCCATTACCACTAGAAACGAGCTCACTAATGCTTCTTGGTACCACAACATCCATTACATACGCTGATTAAGGTGTCGGGTATGTTCAGTTACGTCAGCAAACCCAAAATAAAATTCATCCAATTTCAAACGGAAGTCAAAAGTTGAAATCTAATTGGACAGAGAGAGGGTAAATGGTGAAAGATGACAAGAAACCCTCAAACTATTAGAAATACAGAAAGAAAACAGGAATAATACAACTAAGAATGTAACAACAGAGAACCGCACTCCAATTCTACTGAAAGTCCTAAGTTGCTACCTCCAGAAACATTGTGATCACGGGGACCCATGAAAGAGCAAGAACTCCTATCTTTTCAGCCAGAAAAATGGTGCAAGAGACGTATATGGAGCAGTCTTAAGGATTCAGTCATTCAGGTATTCTATCTATTATTTATTTAAATGAACGAATAGTATAAAAACCGTGAGGGTGGTGCAACCCATGTACACAAGGAAATACAAAGAGATAAGAAACCTGCATCCAAGCAACCAGCATCCAATTTCCAGCCAAAACTCTCCAAAAAAAAGTTATTATACTATATACATGTAGAGCAAGTTCACCATTGCACTAATGTAGTGCACATGGTCTAAGGTTCTAGATTCATCTTGCGGGATCTAAGAGAATCAAACAAGTTCTTTGAATCTAGTTTGGTCCTAATTCAGTAATCTAGGTTGAGAGTATCTAGTATATACACAATGAACCGGCTATAAATCATGTTCTTGTTCTACCGAATGGTTAATGTTATGTTCAGAGGCAACCTATAAATAGTCTAGTTTAAGGAATTAGAAAGAGATTTCGATGTATTTTGAATCAGTTCATATGAAAAATAAGTAGGCTTGCTCCAAGTCCATTCCCCTTCTCTTTCGTAGTGTTCATTAGTAATTGTACTTTCTTTCTTTTTCCTCATATTCCCCCCTGCACATTGCATCACACCACACCAGGGAACGAGGGAGACGAAGAAAAAACTATAATTCAAGACCAGTGCGGAAGAGAAGGAGAATAAACTAGGAGCACAGCTCAACTAACTTCATATTCGTATGAAATATCCAACATACATCATTATCTCCTCTCAATTCCTTGAACTAGACTATTTATAGGTTGCCTCTAAACATAACATTAATTATTGGATGGAACAAGAAGATAAATCATAGGATATTCACTGTGTACATTCTAGACAATCATAACTTAGATTGTTAACTTTGGACCAAAAATAGGTTCAAAGAACTTGTTTATCTCTCTTTACTTCCCTCGAGATGAATCTAGAACGTACACCATGTGCACTGCATCTCAATAGAAAAGAATTCGACTTCAAGCAAATGTTATCGTAAAGGACTTGATCTAGTTGCACCACATTTCGTCTATTAGAAAGTGCTTGACCCGTTATTGATAATGAGTTCTGTGTCTTCCAACCTTAACTCTGTTGTGCACTAGTAATGTAGGAATGATTTGATGATGAATTCCAACATTGTTCCATACTTCTCCCTTTTAACTCATTGTTACACCCTTCTCTCTTTAAACTCATTGCTTCGTGTATAACCTAAGTGACGCACATCCTCCAATTTTTGAATAAAAAAGTTACTCGTATGACACTTGAAGTTGTAGTCAAGATCATACAATAGTCATCATTGCAATCATCAAATATTGTCAATGAATTCCAAAAGGTGGAATTTTTTAAATCTTCAAATTGATTAAACCTCATAAGAGGTCAAAACCCCATGAAATATAGGGCTTCCATTTTCTTCTCGTGCAAAATCCTTATGCATTGGCATCCACATGGAGCTTCAAATGGATGATGAAATTATTGTAGCTATCATATATTGGAGGTTTATTCCAATCAAATTGATTTAAACTATCGAACACTGAAAATGCCCAATTAAACCCTTCCCAACATGCATGGATTTACGGACTTTCGGTGGAGTGTTTCTGATAGAGTTGAAATCACAATTGAACCTCCTCAATCTCAACTCATTACGAGTTTAGGAAAACGTATCAGCATTGGATTCACATTACAAGACCTATCGCATGGCAAGTTTCTCACTTGTCGTTGAAATGCATAAATACCATCATCTGTTTGATATCTCAAATCTCCCATGAGCAAAAAGTGACCCTTTCTTCTACCTCCGCTTACCATTACTAAAGTAAATCAAGAGAGTCAGATTGAGAGCTTTGCGCGCATCTCTAATATGACACGGTGATGGGGGGATAGAGAGGGAGGAAGAAAATCACATGGAAACGAATAATACTACAAAAGAGGATGATAAATTAGGAGCAAATTCATATTCAAATTTAATTTTAAAAAAAGGGTGAATTCCCCAAATGGTCCCTGGACTTTTTGTCATTTTTGTGATTGGTCCCTGAAATTTGAAATACTCAAATCCTTGTACTATGCCATTAAACGCAATTGGTCCTTCCATCCAATTTTGTCAAATTTGTGCCGTCAAATACGTAGACGTGCCTCTCACGTGTTTTTGCCCAGGGATAAAATAGTCAATTCCTTTAAATTAGTTCAGGGACTATTTGTGAAGTTGCCAAAATTTAGCCCCAATATGAGTATTTTGTTAAAAATGTAGGTTGCAACTTGCAATAAAGAGGGAATTAATGATTTATCGTGGACTAGAATCACTTATTATGTATTCCATATCATTGTCATCGCCGACACGCTTGTTGCTGAACTTGGGGCGACTGTCGCTGGTGCTATTGGGTGGGCTTACTTTGAAACGGAGGACGAACTGGTTGTTCCGGTTCACGACCCAACCCGATTAGGTTAGGTTGGACAGAAAATTGTGTTGTTGATGAGGTCTAATTACAAATGGACGCTCGGGTCGTTCCTGCTCGTGACCCGATCCAACAACGTTCGACGGAGAGAAAAAATTGTGATGCTATTGCTGCTGTTGTGGTTGTTGATGGTGCTGCTACGGTTGCTAAACCTCACGGGTAAACCCGATAGGGTTAAACTGCTGGGGAAATTAAGCTCACTGTCGTAAATCGATTTCTGCATAGGGTTTGGGAGAACGGACCAGGCCTCGGACACCAGCTGGAAGGCTTGATCGGCGTAGGGAAACTGGCTCTTGCTGGGATTTAGAAAGAGCGCGAGTCTCCTGTACTGACTCGCAATCAGCTCCGAGTCGTGAGTCAAACGAACGAGTTGAAGGATTGAGCACCAGTCCGGCTGGTTGTTGTTGTTGCTGCCCACCCGCTTCTCTGCGGATAAGAGCGTGTCGGTGATGGCAAGGATTTGTTCAGTGGGTTCAAGTCCCTCTACTTTGTCCAAAGAAATGATTTTTATACCCTTGACAAAAAAACACATGCCTCGCACGTGCTCAAACTTAACGGAAAAATGGATGAAATTGGATGGAGGGACCAATTCCTCGAATGGATCAGTACAGGGACCATTTAGGTCGATAAAGGACCAATCGCAAAAATGACAAAAAGTTCAGGGACCATTTGGGGAATTCGCCCAAAAAAAATCCAATTCCTTGAACTAGACTATTTATAGGTTGCCCTTAAACAAAGCATTAATTATCGGATAAAACAAGAACATGAATCAAAGCAAACTCCTTGAGTATATCCTAGATACACTAAACTTAGATTGCTGATTTGGACCAAAACTAGATTCAAAGAACTTGTTTGTGTCTCTTCGCTTCCCTCGAGATAAACATAGAATTTTAGACCATGTTCACTGCATCAGGCACCCATTAAATGCTTAGTTTTTTTTTCGATAAAGATATATTATAAACAAAGAGCGACAAATCAGGTTCGGCGTCATGTGTACACTAGGAGTATACTCAAAACATTATGTACTGCTAATACTATCCACAAACTCTACAAAAGAATTAACCACAGGCCTAACTTAATCAGTGCACCGAGAAAAACAGCAAAAAAGAAACAGCAGCTGAAGAATAGCATTCTTCAAAACAGACAGAGGCCTTTCCTCACTAGCAAAAGCTCATCTATTTCTCTCCCTTTAAATAACCCAACACACTCCGAAGGGAATAGCTTCTCAGACAACCCGTTAATTATTTAGTTCAAAGCTCAAAACTTTCCAATTCTGTTTCCTACCATCCGAATGCTCCACATGGAACTAAGAGCAGTTATCATCCATCTCTGATTTGAATTTCACCAACACCTGCCCATGATCACATTAACAAGAGGGTTTCTGCATAACCCAGCTCACATGGGAATTTACACTTGGCGTTATGCCCTACCCCCAACTAGTGATGAGCTTGCCTTTTCCATTTAAATTGTCTCAAGAGAGGATTTCTTCTCAGGCTGCTGCGTATTAAAAAAAAATGCTACATTGACAGGAGCCCTGGAACTCCAATCTCCTCTCAAACTTAACTCTCTTTTGGCTTAGCATTTATGACCATAGCAATACTTGGTCTAATAGTCAGTCGTTATATTCTAGCTGTCAGAATTTGGAGCTTATCATTGGATTTAACTGGACAAAAACTACATCACATGCAAGCTTCCATTTCAATGTGTGGTATTCACTTCTTGGAGTACCCACATCATATTAACAAAAATACTTAAGTTCCTCAAAGTCAAACTCCCGATACTAAACATCTTCTCATGAATAGAGGACGCCAGTCTGACCTATCCAACTGTTACACAAGTATACTGTTTATTACCTTTTTATTCCATTTTCAAGGATCTACTTTTTTGATATATAACTACAGTGTATATATATATATATCTTCATGAATCTCATCTTTGCTACATGGACTCTACATTTAACCTGAAGTACCTGAGTTGACATGACACAACTCAGACATGGGTGTGGGAGCTGGACACCAATATACAATGTAAAGTCCTAAATTTTTTATGAGCAGGACAGCAGCAAAAATACCTGCCCCCAAGTTCTTGTGACGTAACTTCTCATAGATGTTTTCATCAGTAATAATTCTCAAATATAGAACATGTGTAGGTTTATATTGATACAAAACTAGGCAACAATGGGAGTACAGATCTCTGGTAACACGGTTTCTCTCAATAGCTACTTTAATAAGTAAATATCTTAGCATCAATGAATCACGTCACCACTGACCACACCACAATTGCTTTAATCTATTCCAACAAGAAAAGACGATAACGGAAACATCCAAGTTTCAAAAGATTTTGCAATAAATTGCGTAAGCAAGGAGCTGCAATCTATAATACAGCACCATCAAAGTTAAGTCTGGAATTTTTTTTGATAAGTAAATGTAATATTAACACAGCGTCAAATCAAGTGACGCGTCCTTGTACACAGGGAGTATACAAGACCAAAAGAATTAAATCTACAAACTATCCAAGATATTAACATTAGAGTCCCCTGAACTTGATGCCGCATCAGAATGCCAAAAATCAAGTAATTGATTGCACTTCCATCTTTAGCCAATCGACGCCTACCTCCTCATTGTCAAACACCCCATGATTTATCTCCTTCCAAACGCTCCACCAAATCGCCAAAGTTACGTCTGGAATTTAGTACTCCATGTGTGGACAGTTCATTTGTTGAGTTCTTAGATAGGTTCACTATTGTATAGTATTTTTGGTAGGAGTATATTGTTTGTATACAAAGGGTGTGACCACTGATTAGTTGCTCGTTTCTAATATATCTGTACTTATCAAAAAAAAAAAAGATTTGCCATTATTTAATGCCAATAGATACCTGCTGAAGGGAAGCTGCTCTTGCTTTGAAAGATGCCTCAAGAAATTCAGCCTCTTTCTTAAGCGTCCTTATCCGTTCAAGGTCAGAACAAGCAGCTTTCAGATGCTCATTTCCGGAACTAGAGCTTGATACATGCAGTTCTTGAAGTAACTCCTCAAGCCTTATCAGAGCTTCTTCGACACTCTCCAATGCCTAAATCAAATAACAAGTAACTGATTCATCAGAAGGATTACAAAATTCATAAGAAATGAAGGCATGCAATAAAAGGTAAATGATTACTTCAAAAAGTTGGTCATGATTGAAATAATCATGAAAATATGACAAGTTTGAGAGAAAAAAAAAGGCTGATATTTGTGCTACTAAAATGGGAAAAAATATAAAAGTACATGTATCACTCCAAAATAATCATCCTAACCGCAAATAGCAGGGGCAGTAGTCAATTTTTGGTAACACAAGAATTCACTAGTTCCGCATGAAGACAAATCACATCAATACATAAAGAAGCTTACCGAAAGTAAAACATGAGATGATACCTTATCGAAAGAATCCGGCTCTTTCTCAGACAGGGACAAAGTTGCAGATCGAGTCATCTCTCTAAATTTTGTAGGACTGCTATCAATCATTTGATTCCTGCATTATAGTTTCTTTAACCAGTAAATCATGGAACTCCACAATTTCCCATTCTCCATAAAACATTCAACGCTACACAGACTTCCTTTAATTTAATACGAACCATAAGTTCACTGGAAAGGCACTACCAAATGAAATTTACTGACTCCTGCTTATGGTACAATGATCATGAGTAACAGTATTACAACTAAAAAATATTAAGGAATAATATATCTCTGATTGAAGTGAAAAGTATATATACAAAGCAATTACAAAAGATAATATGAAAAAGATTAAGTTAACTAGAACATGTGATGTCCAGTTGACTTTGAGCAAACACAGATAGTCAATATAGAGATGCAACAACCAGCGGTTTGCCTAAGACTTGAAACTGAAGGAGTCAACAGCACCATACTATGAGTTATCCAATTATATGTACGGCGTTCATAAGAAAAGGGAACATAAAGTAAATTTACTTTTCCAATAAACAGATAATTTGAATTCAAAAAAAATACATCTGACTGCCCCATATTAGCAAGGATTCTGTTTATCCAGCAGATTCCCTATACATGGATCCATTCAGAGCACATAAATCAAAGGAAGTTTCTCATACACTATTAACTGCATAGAGTAGTTTGTACTGCAGCTACTCCAATCACAGTTCAACATGATGCTGATAGTGTATGCTAGTAATCACCACAACTTGAAAGACAGAAGTAAAAAAACCGTGCTTACGTCTGTCTAAATTCTAACATAATCCAATAATAAGAAACCTCCCTCCAGCCTCCCTCACCCATAAGGAAAAAGAAAATTCTCCGGTCATTGCATTGCCCTCTCTGGTAACAACAGAAGGAAACATGAATAATAACTTCTTATTTTTTATAGATAAGTGTGACCCCATGTTGGTATGGGGATTGGAACCAAGGACCTCAAGGTCTTTGCCTGAGTGATCTTGACATCTCTCCCACCCTTTGGGAAGAGAGAAAACAAGAAACATGAATAATAACTTGAAGGATGATTAAATACTTTTGTCCCTCAACTTATTTGAAAATTTTAGTTTGGTCCTACTAATTTTTTTTATTCGTTTGGTTCTTTAAGTTGAATATGATGAAAATACCCTTACTAAAACAGTGAATGTTAAACAAGGGTATTTTTGTCGTCACTGATTCTATCTTCTGCTTTTCCCAATGTCTGTGGTGGGAAGAGAGAAAACAACGTAAAAAATGGAGAGGAGGGCGAAGACCAGAGAATTTAAAAGAATTTAATCAAACCCAGTGCGAGTGAGAGCTTGATGGATTCTATTTTTTCTAGCATTCTTTTCCTGCCTTCCGCCATCACCCACCTCTCTAATCGCCACCATGTACTCCATCTTCACTGGTTCTCAAGATGTTGGGAAACCCACCTGCCACCACCATAGCACCACCCCAGGAAATCCATTCAAGAATTGAAATTGAACAAGAAAATCATTTATTTTCACTGTGAGACGCCCACCAAATCTACCCCCACAATAGACATCTTCAAATCAACATTGAAATCTAAGCATTTTGGCTACATGAGCAAGATATAGAGCTTGGATAACTGGAGAAGATGAAGAAATTATTAAAAAAAAAACATAGGGAAGGATGAGAAATGAAAACCCGGATCAAGAAATCGAGAACGCGGACTTAATCTTCGTTTTGAAGCCAAGTTCCTCTACTTAACTCCAAGTTCAATTAAATCCCAAATTGAAATAAGCCAATTTGATCTTCAGTCTAGCAAGCAATAATTCCTTTCCCCCGATTTAGCTTCACCATTCCTACTCCTACCATTCCAAGTTCCTCCACCACAAGGCTGCTACTTCAGCACCGGTGTCCTAGCACGTCAATCTCCACCATCAGTTCCCCATCAATTGCCCGGTTGATAAATTTGGACTTTGATACAAATGTACTAGCAAACTGATATCCAACCGTTGATGAAACCGATCTCAGGAAAAACCTAGATCTGCAGAAAAATCCCTAATCATAGAGAGGGAGAGAGAGGAGGAAGTAGTGGGGGCGACCATGGGGGAAGGGATGGGGAGATGGGTTGGGGAAGAAAGGGAAGGAGCAACGCTGGGTTCAAGAAGAAGGAAAAAACCAGGGAGTAAAGAGTGAGAGAGAAATGGGTTTCTAAAAGGCTGAAGATGATATAATTTTTAACCTGGCATATTAACCCGCTTTATTTTGCACTTTTTGAAAAGTCAGCCCATAGAAAACTTCTTAGTAAGGATGCTTCTGTCATTTCAAAAAAAAAATAGACGGCAAATGCAACGTAACATCCAGTGGGGGGAATCTGACCCAAAAAACCGACTTGAAAAAAAATAGTACGACCAAACTAAAATTTTCAAATAAGTTGAGGGACCAAATTATATAATCATCCTAACTTGAAAAATGTGATACACTTTCAAAGTACCCTTCTATTTCCTACTATGAAGGGGTGAACGCAAATTTGGGTGACTTTAAGGATGTATAAAAATCTTCTTTTTTTTATAGGAAAGTGTGACGACCCCTTGTTGGTATGGGGGATTGAAACCAAGAACCTCAAGGTCTTTGCTTTAGTGCCCTTAGGTTATGATGCCCAACTCGAAGGAGTCAAGCTGTACTTTTTTTCTTCTCTTTTTCCTGATGAAACTAACAAAATAAATATAGGGAATGAACTTAAATGTTTGGAAGTGTTTGACCAGCTACGAGTGATTAGAGAAAAGATAAGAACGTATCAATAATACGTGATTGCATATTTATTGTTTTCTTGCACAATATGATATATTTTGCATTAGGAACAATTCTCTTTATTTAAATGCACATTCTCAATAGAAAATATATTTAAACATAAATGATTAACAAGTGCTCTGCAAACAACCCTTAGCAATAACATTATTTTGCGTTAAATATTTTGCGTTAGGAACAATTCTCTTTATTCGTACTTTAGATTTGATATTATAGAATTGAATATTCATAAACGGGCATACAACCACCATTTTGTTTCCTTTAATCTGTAGCGAGATCACAATACTTGACACAAACATAAGCTCAGTCCACGTGACGGTTTTGAAAAGCAAAATAGCCTCTCAGCAAGCAATGTAAGCCCATGTAAAAGCTCTACCCTCCCAAACCCCACCACTGGAAAGAACCTCAGGCATCGCCGTCCATCATTATGTACATAATTTGATCTAAAAACTACCATTGAATCAATACCAACATGCGGTGGCATGTGTATCTAACAGAAGATAGCCGCACATGTTCCTGTGTGTGTGTTAAGAGAAATAGAGAGAGAGAGAGAAAGAGAGAGAGGAGGAGGTCTTTGCCTCCATTAACTTACTTTGATATTCCCAGTTCTTCCAATGACTCCACTAACTTGTTGTGCCTGAAATGAACAGACAAAGCAAATAGCTTAGATAGCTTGCTTCAGACCTGGCCTTAGTTTGAAGAATCCATAGCGCAAAATTATGTACCCTCTAGAAAGGAATCTAGCGGCCTTGACATTAGAAGGGTTCTCCAGCCATTTACTGTATTTAATAAAGCTCTGAATCCAGTGAGAACAGACATCTAAAACTAGGGGAATAGCTGCAGCATTTGGAGGACCTTCACGTTTACTCTTATGGCCATGGGAGCGTTTGGAGGAGTCACTGTCACTTGGATAAAATGGAAGCCAATCGAGCTCTTCACAGACAACCTACAAAACAAAGTTGCTTTTTCAGATTTTACAACATATACTCGATCGATGCAAAATATAATCATTGCAAATATGCTAACCTCCACATACAGTTGATAAGAACTTATTGATGAAAGCTGAGGATAGTACAGCACACTGCCACCAATAAGGTACCTACCTTGAAAAGGAGGAAATTAGATGCACTTAAGAGTTGAAAAAAAGGAACAAGGACCTGTTTTTCAAAAGCTATACCTAATAAATCCTTCAATGGGTTCATGTACAGCCTCAAAGCCATTTGCATATAGGAATGACTGAGTTCTTCTTCCTAAGGCAATGAAGAATCCAAACATTGCCAAATCCTTTTCCAAAACCTGCAGTGCATAAGAATAACATGTTAAATGCAGGATTTACATGATCAACCCATTAGGGTAGCATGCAGAAGAAGTGGTTAATGCCACAAGTGCAGAACATTTACCTCAGCAGAACACATTTACATTTTTTTAAATAAAGAAAAAATTCATTATAGAAAGAGAAAAGAATGTAAAGTGGACAATGCGTCCAACAAACCAAAGAGTCAAAGACAATACAACCAAAAACAAGGCATCAAGGCAAACTGCTTTCTCCCTAAGGGGGTGGCCCAGTGGTAGAGATGGGGCTTCACAAAGTGTGAGGTCTCAGGTTCGATCCCTTCCCATGCCTCCCTTAGGAGGAAAAAAAAACAAACAATTTTTTTTAAAAAAAGTCAAACTGCTTTCTAATTCCTGTATAAAATTAAATTGTGACTCCCTGGAAAGGGCCCATATTCTTAAACCATAAAGAAACCAAACAAACAGCCCTATCCAGAACCAATCAGCTAATATTTGATCCCTGAAATTCCTAGCATTATGCTCCCTCCAAATGCTAAAGTAAGCACGCATCAACCACATCTTCCTCTCGTTATCACAGACCTCAATAAATACCAGAACCATATTTGCAAATGAGAATGGTAAACCCATGATTCATCGAGAACCCCAAATAAACCAGGCCACACCAGCCAAGCAAAAAAGATAATGCAGAAAGAGGGGATTACTCGTCATCCCACCTTCATAGAAACAAACTTCTGTGGAATAGCATTATAAGGCCCACTGTCATGCAGCTAGCTATGTGTTCAACTTGTATTAAACTATGTCCCAAGCAGAAACCTTCAATGTGAAAGACTCCTTCACATTCCAAAATGAGACCCAGCTGAGGAAAAGCTTGACAAAATTAATGAACTAGCAATAAAGGTGTGAACACCCCAAACTATTTGAAACAATTTAAAATTATCATGCATAGATATTATAAATTTACTGAAGAAGGGTTGCTAGCTCGTCATTTTCTCTATCATTCAGATTCCGAAAGAAACGAAACTCCCACAAAACATGCATCTCTTGCAGGATGATAAAATTAGAAATTGGGGTATCATGAAGAGTTGACAAGTGAAAAAGCCTTGCATAAAGAGTGAAGAAAGGAACTTGCCCATATCAAGCATCTTCCCATAAGCGAATCCAAGATCCACCCTTCGCCTGAGGAGGATATGAGCCATGAGGAATGAAAAAGTTGAGAACCTCAGCAATGAATCGAGGATTCATTCTTTGGAAAATGCTAAGGATGAGCCTGTTCTTTTTGTTCGCTCTTTCTTATATTCCTTTTTTTTTTCTTTTTTGACAGAAAAATGGATTGTATAAATGAATCATAAGGAACAAAGGGTTATGAAAAGTTGGATGAGCAGTCCATCGAATCAAAGACAAAACATAAATTCAAGAGCTACAAAATAAGAAATCTAAGCTGCCCAAACTATAACAAACCTTAGAGCTTTCAAGAACGAGGAAAGGAGCATCGAGGGGCTCAAAAATCAGATTATTCAGACGTATTTTTGGTGTTACGAGGCGGTGTCGCAGGGATCTAGTCCCTTTGTAGAGCTTGTGGATAATATTTTTGTTGGTTAGTAAGGGCTTGGTTGTATACTTCCTACATAGGATGCGTCACCTGTTTTGACGCTTTTATCTATATATACTAACTTAACTTGTCAAAAAAAAAAAAAATCTTAAATGAGCACCCCTCTGATACACATGTTCTTCTATTTACTTTCTATCCCAAATTATTTTGCTCATCAAATCTTCATGATGCTACTAATTTAGTTATATTGCCCGGGAGAGGGAGAGTGTATCATCGGATTTTCATTTCTCTCGCAACCTAAGTGATAGTACATTCTGGCAGCCCCTCTTGACTCGATTCATAAATTCTCTCCTTCACAAATTCCTCATAGACGTTTTGAAGGTCTCGACCCTTCACCGTTATTCTTTCAGACATTTTAAATGACCTATCTCACTTGTTCTTTGAATCCATCCGTTTCTCTATGGCGGGGTCATTTGGGACGCATAGGTTCTTTTCAAGATTAAGGCTTTTGATTAAACCCTTGTCTATAACTTGGAGAATCATAGGGAATAAGGGTCCTTCCACGAAGATATTGTGTTCTTTTTAGGCAACATGGTGATTCATTTAATCACCTAACTATGTATTATTGTTCTACTGGGCAGGTTCAGTGTAAATTATTTGGGTTCATGATTAACTAAGGTTCACCACCCTTGTCTGCAGTTATGCTTTTTGTATCAATCAGGGTTTTGGGTCACTATAAATAGACAGTTTTTTGGAAGCGTGCCATTCTGAGACCTGAGCCTTATGGAGCTTTGGAGAAAGTAGAATCCTAGGTTTCTAGATACATGCTGGTTCAGCTGGCCAAGGATAGGAATGTTTAGTTAACCTCTTTATGGTCTTCGGCAATGGGTGCTATTTCAAATTTATGCAGAGACTAGAAGGCTGTCACGTTTTGATGCTTTGCTTCTGGTTATGTAGTATCCGTCTCTTTCTTCTTCTTTTTTTGAGTCTTTTTCCACCAACTCCCTTGCCACTATGTCCATCCTTTCCTTTTTGTATTCAGTCAAATTTCTTCATTATCAAAGGAAAGAGAAGGGAAAAAGAAAAGTGCATCCAAGAAAATCTCCAGCTTTCCATGTATAATGCTTAAAAGCAAATATCTGTATCGAATACATCAATGATTACCTCGATACTTTCGGAGGTTGTAAGTCTGGACCATATTCTCTCTCTATGAATAGCTCGCTGCAGTTGTTTTTGTACAAGACCCACCCAAAATAGGACCTCTTCAGTGCCTCTATCATCGTTCACTCTACATGTGGCAGCTCGAGGACCAAAATGAACCAGAAATTCTCTGCGTAGGCCGATATCCTTTATGGAATGATAAGCTTGGCGTAAAGGAATGAATTCAACCAACATGTCCATCACTCTACCAGTAACATCAGGAATCATGGAGAAAAATTGTGCACAAGAAACTTTTGCCGGGCCTAGTTTTGTTATTGCAGCAATGCAACTCAATGCAAGCATGAGTAGTGATTTGTCACTGGCATCCCCTGAACACAAGGACAATCCTTTTCTGTACCTGGAAAATAACAAGTCAGCAACATTTCCTAAGGTAGTGTCGCTAAACACACTTACACACCTGCACAAAGAATACTTAATTAACTACTTACACTGCAGTAGCAGCAGCAAAGCGTTGGTCCTTTTCAAAATAATTGACAAAGCTAGTCACCACTGCTGGGACTTGCTCAGACCAAAACCACTCATAAACTTCCGGTTGCTTGGCGGATAATTCATCTTTGATTACGCTTTCCAGGGGAGCGGATTGCCGAAGCAGACTGCATTCATGCTATAATTAGAACAGATAAAAGCTCATTTAAATAGAAAAGTAAACATTAAACGTAAAACCTTAGAACAAAATATTGATAAACTAGTGAGAATCAACTACCTCAATACTTGAGTGAAGATGCTTCATATAAACAGAATGACAAGAAAAAAGTGAAAAGAAAATAAAGAACACAAAGAAGAAACAGAAAACGATGACAATTTCTCGTAGCAAACATAGTTGTCAAAGGCAAGCCTGGCGAGAGGCGAGAGGCGGGACAAGGCGAGGGTATGTCGCCTACCTAGCAACCCCAGGTGAGGCCATGTGGCAGAAGCGACCAAAGATGTTCACCTTTGTCGCCTTCTCAAGAGGCGAGAAAAGGCGACCAGCAGAAAAAAACACCCTTTTTAATTAATACAACGTAGGTTCTAGGTTATTTTAAAGGAGAAAAATGAGAGAATACCCTAACCAAACATCGCACCTTCGCGATTCGCAAATCGACGATAAGGCTGGGATTCAACCTAGGGTTGGAATCAACTTCGTCTGCGACCTTCGCAATTGATGGGTTTAGTTATTTCCTTGAAATTAAAAAGTTCACAATTATTTGTGTTTCTGTCTTTCTGATGAGATGGGTTTAGTTATTTTCTTTTAAATAAATATTAATACCCATGTAATTTTTTGTTTTCTTTTTCAAAGGTTGCTTCATGGTTTGAAATGTTTCTTTTCACTTGCCTTGATAACTTGTTATTTTCTTGTTTGAAGTTTTAGTTAAGTTCATCAATTGCATTCGAATTTCAACTATGAATGATGAAATTTGTATTATTGGTATTATCTTAGAACTAAGTTTCAAGTATTATGCTCACTTATGACATGTTTTGTTGAGATTTGTTAAGTTATATGTATTTTAATCAGTGTTCTAAAAATCGGCCTAGGCGCCACCCCGGCGCCTAGAAATTTGGCAAATCGGCGAAAAAATCGGCTAGGCAGGCTAGGCGCTCTAGGCGGCCAACTGCTGATTTTTCCTATTTTTTTAGTTTTTTTAAAAATTTTGGCCCTAAATAATGTCATTTTGGGTTTTTAAAACAATAATAATAATAAATATCAATTTCAAATTATTAAATTATTTTTGTAAATTTGTAATTGTCAACAGACCTATGGATAATTGAAATGTTGACTATTTTTGTAATATTTTGAACCGTAGATGATATTAAATTTCTAGTTTTATTTTTAAAATTTAACATCATAATGTAATTATTACTTTTAAATTATTAGGTGATATTTAGTATTAGTATATTTAAAAAATTTATGTTTAATAATTAGGTTTTAATAATTAGGTTATAATACAAAATATATTAAAAATAAGATATTATGTCTTATTTCTCGACCCCGCCTAGGCACTCTAGGCGCTAGGCCCTGGTCTGGCGCCTAGCGCCCGCCTAACGATTTTTAGAACCTTGATTTTAATTAATGTTTCCGTGTTAGCCTTTTGCTTGCCCGCCTCTCACTTTTCGCCTTTGACAACTATGGCAGCGATCCCCATACACCTAACAGTTAAGGAAATCAAACTGATACATAGTCTATGACTCATTTAGATTCCACTACTAAATTGAAATACAAGTTCACAACTCAACTCAGGCTTTGTCCCAATCACTTAGGGTCTGCTACATGAATCCTTTTAAACATTGATCCAACGTAATTGATATATCTATCAACGGAACAAGATATTGAAGACCCAGTTTTGATACTCCCTCCGTTCCACCCAAGAAGTCCATGTGTGAAAAGTAATTATTAAGGGATATATAACTAGCATTATAGTTGGTCATAATTACAAAATGCTTGAGGATAACCAATATTTTCATCAAAAGTGGAGGGTAAAGTTGAAATGTTATGGATATAATAAATATAATTTTTTGAAAGTGAACTCTTAAAGTAAAACATCCCAAAATAGTAAGGTGGTCTCTTTACCCGGAACAGAGGGAGTAAATAGTAGGACAACAGAAACAAAAACAATAACGAAACCATGAATGTTGTAGTCATCAAAGGTGAATACAAAGGATAAATGACAACCGTTGATACAAAAATCAATATACATAGATTCTTATGAAGGTACGGGTTGTGGGATAGACCTCTAACGGATATTTTTATTTTATTTTTTGTTGTCCCTATCTAGAAAAGAATGAGATAAAATTATTTTATTTTATTTTATTTTATAGGTAAGTGTGACCCCTTGTTGGTATGGGTATTAGAATCAAGGACCTCAAGAATGAGATAAAATTAATTGGAATCACCATTTGAAGCCATTGAAGGGTGGTCCTTGCAGAAGGCTAGAAAGGTAAAAGGCTGGGTATAGTTTGGCATCACACACTGCGGCCCACCAAAAGCAGAGGAAGGAGGGTGGAAATGTGGATTAGCTAAATTGTAGAGAGAGGATAACACTACATGCAGCTGTAATTCCCAAGCAATGCGGTTCTCTATGAACATTGATCCCGGAAGAACCATGACTCATACATGATACGAGGAGCTATTTACAGCAAACAGTAAATTGCTCACGTGAGGGCAGTACAATGCGGTGGCATTCCCTAATCACTTGGTCCACACTTGCGCGTATGTGATTGGAGAGTGTCACCATGTGGGGACCTGTTGTAGTTCTCACTTAACTACCTAGTTGGACCATGTGTCCCCTATTGAGCAATTCGTGGTGAAGCACCATACTACAACCCAAAATCCTTGGTGATCCCAAGTGGTGGGGCTCATTCGCACTACCTTGGCATGTCCTAGCACACCAACAGAAATAGTAGTGGCAATGTGTGGGACTTCCATGTGAGATTTGTCCCCTTGCACTTTTAAGTGCCCCACAAGGTTTGTTGAGAAACTTGAGGGAACATTGTCATTGAGCACAAGCCCATTTTCTAGCTTGTGCCAGTCATGTCTGACTTGCAATGCATGGTACACATGTCGGCCTCAAAACGTGTGGAGCGGGGCACAGGTTGGCCTAAGGATAAAATCCTATGCCACAGAAGCAAAAAATCTATCAAAGTTGGGACCTTCAAATAGTAATTGCAACACTATAGTGGCTTTGGACTATTAGCTACACATCATAGCAGCTCCATACATTTTGTGCTATCACTCAGCCAACATGAATTAGTTTACCACCAACTTTTTCACTTCCATTCTCTCAAGCATTAGCTACTTTTAAATGCACAAGTATATTGATCCAGCATTCTTTTCTTTCTTGTCTGCATCCATCTCAACATTTGCATAACTACAAACTCTATCTATTGTAGAGATCTTCAGCTAGCTCATATATCTCCAGAATAGTTTCACAAATGAATGGCCATCTTGGAACAATAAATAGCATCCACCCAACCCTTCCTCCAGATGCACAGTCGAGGATAGGCCATAAGCAGGCAAAGCAAGACACTTATCTCAACTTACATGCTAATAGAATATCAACAAGACCTGATTATCTTTCATAACTTTTTGATGTGAAATTTTGGTGAAGTCAAAGGAGTGACAAAATTAGTATCGAGAATGTTATCCTCTACCTTCGTTTCTAACAGAGTGAACTGTTGAATAATCTTGAGGTTGAGGTTTTGATGATGGACTAGGGAAACCAACACCTTAAATACTTGACCAGAAGAAGTGTGCACACTGCACAATCCTTCGTCCCAATTTGGTACTACAACAAGGAAAAAGAATAGATATAAACTCAACTCAACTAGGCCTTTGGCCCTATTACTTGAGTCAGGAACATGAATCCATTTTTGCAATTCTATAGAAAAGGAAAAGATATGTACAATAAATACTCTCTTGCTTAGCCTAAATTTAATTAACAACATTTCCGTGGACCATGGTCATCAACTGGATTTCTATACTTCCGTCCCCTTGTTTTCCTTTCCCTCAAAAAAATTCCATGAAACGGGCATCGCACTGGGAGGGACACCTTGTCCTCCAAAATTTTGCTGTTATTCTTCCTCTTTTTTTTTCTTCTTTTTTTTGAACAGCCAAACAAATATCATTGATTAAAAAGAAGCATACCAGGTATACAAAATATAATCCTAAAAACTAATACAACCAAAAACACCCACGTGCTAAACTGATAAAGCTGACTACTCTTCCTCTTGACTTTATCTGGTACCACCCCTCTGTGACTTACCACTAGCACTTACTTTACGCCTGAGGTAAGTAGATTAATCGAATTAAAACTAAATTGACTTTATTTCATCCACAAGGAATTCATTTCTCATACACCTTCCTTATTGGTAAGGATCAGCAGTATTGTGGGTCAGGATCCACGAAGCCTTATTAGTAGAAGGTCATGTAAGTGGGTAGGTCTGAGTGGAGCTATTCTGATAAATGGAGTACAATGTGCTGCATTGGAAGGAGAATTTTGGAACTGAAGAAGGAACGACCAATTAACTCGTACCCTTTATACCAAAATCGAAATAGTTATAACTCACTCTCTTCCTAAAAACAAGTTCTGCACACAGATTAAGAAAGTCTGATTTGACACTCTTATATTAGGAGGTTGTGTGTTTTCCAACTTTGGAATGTGAGTGTCCCGAAGGGTGTGATGTGTGCCGGGTAAAGTGTTAGGTGTGACACGTTGCTATCAAAGAACCTCAATGAGTAAAAGATAGGGGTGGTAATCAAGACTTATCAAGCGAAGAGGAGGGCAAAGGCTGATGACAAATAGTTCCCACTCTAGTACTCTCTCTATTACTCACTAGGTTCTTAATCAAGTGATTTTATATCAATAATTTTCAATCCCTGAAAACGAGGTTCGTGACCTCTATTTATAGTGAATATGGCATGACACGGGGAAGATTCTCTGCTAGGTGTCATCATCATATTGACCATGCAATGATGACAAGTGTCCCATAAGTGGGAACTACAATCAGCTCTTTCTCTCTTAGTAATCAGGTCACACGCATCGCATGTGCGCAACATCGCACATGTACAACGGATGAGACTTTCTCTTCACTTCTGCCACCAAACCAATAACTCGGAGGTTCCCAAAAACCGGCTCGGCCTCTTGAGGGTTCAGGGACCCTAGACCTGCTGTTGCACTTAGAGTAGATCATCCCTGAGAAATGTAAGTGCTAGTGGTAAGTTATTGCCTCTTACCTAGGCTTAAAGTTAATTCCTCGAAACCCAAACGTTCGAAGATCATGCTCTAGGTCAACTCGATCTTATAGGATCAAGCAAGATGTCATCCTGACGGAGCATTTTGACCTTCGGCCAGTTTGCTCGTGGAAACCATTAATAGAGCCGAGGTGCGGCCGTAGAGGTCTGGGTGTCATTACCCCTTAGGCTAAAAACATTCAACCTCAGCACCCTTTAGGCTATCTCCCGGAGCCTAGAACTGGGTAATTATGTGGCAATTACCTAGAGTGATGTGGCACAACCCCCGCTACACCAACGATCCCCATGTGGGAGTGAAATCCATCACTTAATTAAGAAGCAAATCAAGGGTAAAATGGTAAAGGTATCATCCCAAAAAGGAATGAGTAGAAAGCAGACTCTTTCTTGGAATAGGCTAAAAGGGAAAAATGGACTGTTTTTTAGGGACGGAGGGAGTAGCTTTTATAGTGTCCTTAAAGGTATGTCACAGTTCGAATGTTAAAAATCCGAATAGTGTAATTTGTGAAATTATCCCTTCTTTAAAGGAATACCGCAAAAGTCAAGAAGATAGAAATGTCGGAAGATAACCTGGAAATGGTTTTCTAGAGTTTAAATTTCTACAATGAATTTCACTCACTTCCGTGATTCCCATGCAATTGGCAAAAGACGCATTCATTTTGGTATCGGGGAGGAGTATAAGCAGTAGCAAGTGGTTTTACCTCAAGCTAAAGGCCATTGTTGATTCGTTAAATATCAATACAAAACAGTACATTATTGAAATCGAAAAACTTCCCCTCCAGCTTATAAAGCATTAACAGAAAATCAAACTTTGTTTATTGAATATTTTATCATGTAAATGATAGAAGATTCTAATGAGCGTATGTATGTCTGCTCCAAAAGTAAGTAAATTAGCTGCCGAGGCGCACTAGAAATATATCCTGTCACTGAAAAAAAAAATGCAGAATATAATCTTACAGATATATCTTGGTTGCACATTTGACGTAACAATCTAGATATCATACCTTCTCTGAACAAAAACATTGATATCTCTGTCCCTTCCATCTCCTCGGGATGAAATCTCACTTCCAGCTTGCAGTAAGGAATATACTGCCGCCTGAAGCAATTGCACACTTTTAGCCAACTAAAAAAGGTAGAAACGGGTGATAAAAAAAAAAGAGAACAGCCAACTTACGAGGTTAGGCAAGTGTTCACAACCAGAGAAGTCTTGTGCAAAAATGATAATGGCAGATACAATGAGAAAGGCTTGGTATTTCAGTTCGCTTTCGAGGAAGAAAGCTAGCACATAAATAAGTATCACGTATGGTTCTTGATGGTTATGGAGCAAAAGGGGTACTCATATTTTCAAAGCTAAACTACAGAACAGGAAAATGGTCAATTGAAAATACTGAAAAATGTTCAACTTAAGAGTCACCAATGAAAATTGGCTCCCAGAAAAATAATGAGAATCTGTTTCAAAGTAAAGCCTGGAGAATATTCTGTACAAGTTATGGTTTTATCTGCTTTGGGTTGAGGAGATTTGCTCCTTAATCATATTAATGTTTGTTGAAATGTTAAAGTGAAATGTCCATATCAATTATATTCACTGTACCAGTGTGAATGCTCCTCTTTTTCTGCCAAGGTAAAGTATTTTCGTATATGAATGTTTGTTACCGTAATGTATGCTACAATGTTCATCATCTTATTCAAATTATCACTTAGTGGAACCCAAATGCAGAAGTGAAATATATTTCTACAATCATTTGAAAGGAGTTTCTAGAAAAAGGAGACTTCACATATGTACTGGATAATGAACAAATGAAACTTATACTGCTCAGAAGTTGTCTGCCTAGAAGCCACTGGTCTTTTAACCTTAAACAGTAGCTTTGCAATGTCTCGGGGTCTCTGGGCTGCTAGGATCAAGGTTCCCAAGACTAGAGTGATTGAGGTTGTTAAAAGATAACAGATTCCTCTTTGACTTGTGTGAATCCTGTGAAGATTATCCACCAATTCCTATCATCAACCCCTTCCCTATGTTTCTTGGCACAAAACAGTTCCTTGGCGGGGATGGTCTTCGCTTCTGGGAGAATCATTCAGCAGGGATGCCCTTAACTTTCCTTTTTCTCACCTCTTTAGTATCTTTTACTTTCGTATAAGGGAAGGAAAAGCTAATTCAAGGGAGCCACAGGTTTAGGCAGTGTCAACAATACAAGGCAGAGAAACTCCTTCACTTGCAGTTACTTTTCTTGCCATTCCACAAACCTCCCTGATTCCATTCTTGGTAGTGGAATCTTTTAGTTTCTATTCATGTCAGTCGTGGCTTCTCCAATCAAGTCTTTTTCTTCTTCTTTTTTGTTTTCTTTTATTTTCTTTTGTTTGGTTACATTTTCTTTTCTTTCCTTTCTTTTTTGTTTTAGATCAAAGTAAGAAATCAAAAGGCAGGGAGCAAGCAATCTGCCAATCAAAAAAAAGTAGAAGGCAAAAAGGACAGAAGAAAAATGAAAGCTAAACGCTAATACGGAGACGCCCTCAAATCAATCTCAAGAACGATCTGCAACAAGCACTCCTCTAAAAGCCCCTTAAGCTGGAGCCAAAAGAGGAAGAAGAAAGTCTCTCCCACAACGGAGAAAATGTAAGTGTGTGATCTTGAAAACTGCGAGCATTCCTCTCAGACCAGATGCACAATTAAATACCAAAAGCTGTGCATTGCCAAATCTATGCATCCTTGCTGCCCCTAAAAACCTTTGTAACTAATCATGAACATGGCGACCAAGTCAGGGCAAACCCACCCCTGTTTCTGGCCTCCACTTCTGCCGTCGATCATTGGTACTTCACCGGACGAGCACGAGACAAGGCAAATGCCTTTAACTTGTAGGGGACCCTGGATTTCCAAATTAAAGTGGCTATCCGAAAAGCACAAGGAATATGGGATCTGATTGTGGTACACGTAAAGGACCTAACCAGAAAAAGACCACAGGATCCAGAATCCACGATCAGGCTGATGATCTGATGGATGGAAAGATTGAAGATCAATCAGTCTCATAACATCCTGGGCATCTCCGTAATTCATGAGCAACTCATGTGCGCATCATCATCTTTCTTCCAGCTTGAAAATAATTCTTTTGTCTCTCAACATGGTATTAGAGCTGGACTGTTATCATGAAAATATTACTCCACACATGGCAACATTACCTTAGACCTAGAGAATTTTAAGAGAAGGCGAGGTTCTCCAACTCATCTTTTGTTAACACAAATAATGAACTCCTTTCTTCCACACTAAACAGCCAGAAACAGCTTTCACTCTTTTCAGACAAGTCATCCTGGCCCTTTGTTGTTTTCTGCCTATATGACCCCCACTTCAATCACTAGTAACTCAACAAGAGTGGTGAGTGTTTGTCACAAACTTACAATTTATTATATGATGACTTCCATACGATATGAAAAACCTCAAAACTAAGCTTTTACATATACAAACCGCAAGAACCATCTTTTACTCTTTCCAAGCAATCATATTGTTCCTCTATTGTTCTCTCAATTAGTTTCATGATGAAACTGAAGTACTCAGTTTCATCATTAGTGAAAAACAAAAGATCACAGATGC
This sequence comes from Codonopsis lanceolata, assembly GCA_013146195.2. Classification (NCBI taxonomy): domain Eukaryota; kingdom Viridiplantae; phylum Streptophyta; class Magnoliopsida; order Asterales; family Campanulaceae; genus Codonopsis; species Codonopsis lanceolata. Next base: position 105,454,518 of record CM028380.1, on the reverse strand, counting down.
AATTATTAGCAGCAATTACTCTTCGGGAAGCAAAAATTGTGCCAGAAATAGATTATCGTGTAGCATCAAAGTAAATGGATATGTCAACAACGATTGTTGCTGTCTCTGTGCACTTCAAGAAAACAGAACAAGGCATGTATGTTTCAATGTTTAAAATAGGATAGACTGTTTAACGAATTTCAAAATAACTAAACTGCAAGAAGTCCTCTGGTACAAAATTCTTGGATCACTTCATCATACAGTTTCTATTAAAAGCTACTAACACCTAAAAAAAGCTCTCAGGTTTTTGTCAGACAAAAGGCAGCATCTATCAAGACAATTCTGATAGAACTAGAGGGAAAAAAAATCAACAGGTGTAGTTGATTATTTAGATCTAAGTTTACTTCTATAGGAAGATAAAAATCAGAAAAGTGTTACTTGTATAATAGAAAAATAAAATAAATAAAAAACACTTGAGCTTCATTGAACTTTAATATGTTTTCCAAAATGTTACATGCGAACCTGATAAGACAATGCCTTCACCCACGCATTTTGGTCTACACCAAGCCAGGCAGTTGAAAACCATGATTTCTTTGATTGTGACCGCTGATCTTTAATTGCCAACTCAAATACCCTTGCTGCATCATGCAATGATTGGACAAGTGCACTGCTATAATCTTCACCTTGCAATGATTGATCAAGCTTGACCCTCATTTCCTCAACATCATCACTGGCACTTGCTCTGCCATTAACTGTTACACCATCATCCGCTGAAGCCAAGGGAATGAGACATCCCATCTTTCTTGATTTATGATGGACTAAGCAGGCCGACCGTGAATCAACTAATCTGCAACTAAGACTAATATTGTCATCTTCTAGTAAAGAAAGCTTTATCCGGCATCTCTTCCTTGAATAAGCCCGGTTGAATAGCAAGTGATCCAGGGAAGCTCCCCTTTTTTTGTTGAAAAACCATGTTCTGGTATGTTTACTGCAAACAGAAGATACAAATGAGCCACAGGGTATATGTGCATTGACATACATTGTTAACTCAAATATTTAATGAGCTAACGATGCTTTTTTTTTATTAAGTATCAAACTAATATTGAGTTATAGAAGAACTTGCAAGTCTTCAAATCTCATAATCCAACAGAAACATAACAAGTTAAATACCTTCTAGCAAGTTACTTGAGCTAAAGATCTGTTTGGGAGAATGGAGTTCCCGCAGATGGGAGTCCTGAAGATACTTATTCTTTTCTTTTGGCATTTGGTACCAAAAATTCATCAGAAATGAGGATCAGCTTTACAGAGATCAATGATTAACCAAAAATAAAATTTTCTCTGCAAATGGGTTATTAATCTCTCTCTCTCTCCACACACACACATCCATTGTAGAACAGGGAAGTTCCATAATTGTCCAGAAACAATTTGGTCATACATTCACAACAATTAGCAGCTAACCTTTATGCATCATATGCCTGATACATCATAAGATCATGTTTAATATTCCTACCATATCATTGACAGGAATATACAGATATTGTAATTGAAAGTTATAACGATAAACAACATTGAGACAACAGTTAAATTTGTAGGATCCAGAAGTTGCCAGATATATCTGATATCATGTAGGACTATCGTAGAAAAAACAGTAAACAACAGTGAAACCAGAGATCTTGACTTGAATAAGTGGTATCCCGCATTTACCCTATGAAAAATTGTTTCTTAATTATTTTCTTTTATCAGCAGAAATTTTAAGTTTCCAGGTTCAAAACATTGACCGATGAAACTACTACCTCGCTGCTAGCCACTCACACATGCAGTTATGCTTGTCTGAGAAAGTTGCTATGCCAGGCTTAATATTATCACATAAAAACACATCACACATGTTACAATCCTGAATTCCATTTTTGAATCTTTTCTTACCAACTGATATAAGAGATGGAGATCACAGAGAATTACAAAATTGGTTACCTTAAGGGTAACTAGAGACTAGTGCATAATTGATATCAATTAGTTACTATGTATGTTCAATGTTATTTCGAGACTTATCTGGTCTTAATGAATTTATGCACGTTATGCAGGTGGAATTTAATTTTATGAGACGAAATTTATCTTTTCTCCATCAATGTCTTTAGAGGTGATAGTTTGTTCCTATAACATGCTTCTATTTTCTAATTTTTTGTCTATTTAAAGTAGAAACTAAGATTGTAACCAGTTGTACCAAGACCAGTCATTAAACTGATTCATGCCCTGTTTCTGATGCATATCATAGCTGCTTAAGTTCTACTAGGCCCAGAGTAAAAAGGGTTGACTATTTCACTACTTTAACTATTCTAAAGCCCTTGATGCTTCGCATCAAATGTAAGTGACATTTGGAAAGGGAAAAAACGAGTGCTATTATATCAACTCCTCTTTTAGATGGCTTCCTAAGGAGATGTCTAACATAGGAAACAGTTAAAATGTGACTTTAATAAAAAAAATTGATAAGAAAAATGTGACTTTAATAAATATATGTTATATACTGTAATCTGGTAATTTTCTAGGAATAAGTGCCAGCAGTCCCCTTTTCAATGTTTTCAATCGGTTTACTCCCCTTTTTTTAACCGTAAAAGGGCTCTTTCATAATATTGTTCCTAAAATGCCCCCCAACAAAATCCCAGCCAACATCACCAATTTCGCCATTGGCAAGCAGATTTCGCGTGATGCTAAGACTTATCACCTTCACTCACCGCCCCATTAATGTTGTGAATTAACCTTGGTGCTTCCAATCGTGAATTTCTGACGTGATACCTTTTAGGTAGGTCGTCCCTTTTAGTTTTCTTACGGGCCTATCCCCTTCGAAGTAATATTTCACTTTCGTTCAAGCCATAGGTGGAGAACTGATGAATCTTAGAGGTTGGTTTGTTGTTGAAACTGATAAGCAGGGATCGAACTCGAAACTGCAGTAATTAGCTGCAACTTGATGATGATTACATCTACATATACCATTAACACGTGTACACTACTAACATCATTTCCAGCCTTCCTCATCTTCATAATCTCTTCAACTTCTTTCTACTCAATCTCTTTGTGTTTCTTTCTCGTTGTTAGTTATTGGAGGGTATTTGAATCCACTGTCCATGGATGGATGGACATAAATTAGTAGTGAAAGGATGAGCTTCGAGATAAAATTAAGACACATATATTTCAAGTAATCATTCAAGAGTTGTTATGCATGTAAACTGCTCGATGAAATGCCCAAGGAGGAACTTTTTGGTTCTTGGACTCCTTTTAAATCGCAATGCATCTATTTTGAATTGTGATGCAATGAATTTCAATCACGATGAATCGATTTGGAATCGCGATGCATCGCAATGTAATGGAAATGACAGTTACAAAATTTAATAGTGATGCCGAAATTAAATCGTGATGCATGATTTTGTGCATCATGTATATTGCATTCGAGAGACAATTGCTTCATGCTCGTGTTCGATTCATTAAGGGAATAGTCGACATTTTGCTACAAAAGTGCCTTTTACTGATTTTTTTTAAAAAAAAAGTATAGGAGACTAAGGCAGTTGCAAAAGTTCCAAAAGGGGTCGACCCGAATTTCACCCTATTTTCTAATGTATTTATATATACATAATCACAAAAAAAAAAAAAGTGACTTTAAGAATTTACACCAATCAAATACAGAACAATGACGATAAATACATAAATTGCCAAAATACCCCACAATAGGTACTACCCAATGCACAAGAAACCCCGACAAACACCGCCTTTTTAGAATGACATAAACAAGTTGGGGAAATTCCAAGTACATATTTAAAAGACATATCTATATAAATGGAAGTTCGCATAGTCCTTTTACCTTTAACATTTGAGAAATGCACTCCACCATTAACTTATTCTTTCTTGTCCTACTGCATTTATAGAACATGATTTTCTTTTTCACCTTAAAGTATATATGAACTACCTCCAAACGAAAATGAATGTTTTAGTACTCTCCTCATACCTTTCCAATCATAAGCCTACAGAAAACATAAATTGCAATGTGTTAATCTTTTTCTCTACAATCTAGTCCTAGCAAGCACAATTTTCGAATGGTGGTAGTTTTTGGATGCACGTGCTTCGCTTCTCATGATGGTGAAATTACTTTGGGATAATTCTACTACAGTCAATTCTTTTAATATAGATATTTATCAAGTAAATAAGGTATAATATTTAATAGATTCTAACTTTATTCCACGTTGAACAAATAACAATTCTATTAGCTCATAACTAATATAGCTTTCAGAAACCATGTCATAAAGATAGATCAACAACTATTTTTCACATTAATGAGGTGTACTACAGCAACTTTCGTGAAGACACCGAGATATATTGAGAAAGGGTATTCTTTTAGTATCCATTTGCATATACTTAATTAATTAATACTTCCATTAGCCAAGCAAATTTCAACCTCCGATGAACATTAATCACTCCCTCCTCTCTAAATTGAGTGTCCTTTTTTTGTTTATTGTAGAAATTAAAAAAGTTGACTTTTGAGTCATTTTGATAGTACATACACACGAATGCCCTTAACATTCATGGTATAGTGTTGGAAGTGCTCATTGGGACATGTAGATAGTAAAAGGGTATTTAGTTACTTCGTAGAAAAAGGGACACTCATTTTTGGGACAAAAACTTATTTGAGAAGGAACACTCAATTTGGGACTTATTTAAGAGTCAACTGTGTCTATAACATACAAGGTTGTCATTTATATGTATGAAAAAAGCCAGCGTGTGTCCTTAGGAACCTCTTAATAGTGTGTTTTATATCAAAATCCTCTGGTAGCATTGGAACTTGTACATGGGTGATCATCGAGGCAAAAAATACTCATCTTAATCTAGTCTTTTAAGATGTACCGTTAGAGCACATGTTAACCAACCCTTATACATATAACTATATAAGTATATATACACGCACACATAATTTGCAACTTGGCTAATGTTATTTGTCGAGTACCTTTGGCATTTATGAAATCAAATCCAATTGTTGAGGAATTGTTTGATGTTACAACACATGTGCATTATATTCGCATAAGTCGTTGCTCAAAACTAGGATTACAACAGGAACAGTTTGGGGCAAGGCCAAGACGAATCCGACTCAACCTGCCCCCACCTGACAGCATCACACTCGACCATGGCTAATCACATAAAATGAATAATAGCATCCCCAATTCAAACCAGCCATTGAATGAACACACAGCCTTTCTCATTACTAATTAAACTACAGCACAGAGAACAGCATAATTGTTCCATAACACCTAGTATAATGGTAATTTTTTTCTCGATATACCGTGTTAACAAGAGCAATGCAGATGTCTCGATATTCTACTACTTCGTCTATTTACAGCCTGTTTCACTATGTTAAAAATGAAATATAATTATGCAGCTTCACGAAGTAACAAAGGTACAAGATAATGCAAAAATCGACATCAGCGAAATTAATTTTCCACCAAACAGATATTTCAACGCAACAGTTGCCTAGGTTCAATGGAAATGGAGAAGAACTCACTCTAATTGTGAATTGGAGCTGCAGCAAGAAACGCTGGAGAGAGCGTGCGGTTGAGAAATGGCCATGGACTGTATCCGCTTTCGATGGTGATGGCGATTGTGAGGAAATGAGTAGCTACGCGGTGGTCTGACGATGGCGGTGACGGTGACGGTGACGATGAGGGAGTTGGTTTGGGAGAGGGAGAGGGAGGAAGAGAGAGGTGAGGCTACGGAGGTTGAGACGTGTATAAAGTAAGAACGAGTATTCAATTGTACAATGCCTTCGGGTTAAGTTTTGGCTGATGGCTTATAGCGGAATTGGGCACAAAGCCACAGTCTTCGGATATCAAAAAAGATTGTTAAAATCTTGCGCAAAATCTTAATTAGTTTGTTACCGACGGTGTTTTATAAGAGACGAGGTCAATATTATAGCCTTTAACCCAAAAAAACAAAAAAGAATAACTCTTCGATAAGATCGTATGCATTTTAATTCGTAAACAGAATCTCATTCTCTTATATTTTAAATGACGATAAGACTATCTTACTTAAATTTTTATCAAAAAATAATTATTGTTTTTATAAACAATTTTTAAAAGGGGGCGTTATTTGGAGCTCCAAATTATCTAACTACGCCCCCATACTAAATTCGCATCAGTTTTGTTTTCACAATCAATCAAAAAAAATTACATCCCCCCCCCTCCCCGATTTTCCTATTTTATCCGTATTTAATATAGCCTAGGTTGAACTTGATACTCTGGATACACCCCACCCCCCTTCTTGCACAGCAAACCAAAAATGCACCCCACCCCACCACACGTAGAAACAAAAAACACGGAAGGAAGAAGAAAGAATGGAAGAGAAAGAAGTAAATCACAACACAAACTCAATCCAATTCCAACTTAAATCTTCATCTTTATTTTGTTAGAATGTAATTTGTGTGTGAATTAGTGTGTTTGGTTTGAGTTAAGAAGTATATAACTTGTTTGCAAATTAATTGTTACAATGTATGTCGATTTTAGGAAAAAAAATCATGAGATTTTATTGAAGTTGTTTGGCCCTGGTTGGTGGAACAACCACTGATATATTCGGTTCTGGACAACATAACAAATAAGACAATATTTGGTCAGTATCCCACCAGTGTTGGTGGAACCACACCAACACTTGCATAATATTTCTAAATGGCGGGGGCTAACCAAACCCCAAACCTCACTCTCAACACCCCCACAAAAATATTTTGCAAAAATGATAGCGAATGAAATGCCCATATATCCCCCATGAACAAGTCTCAACACCCTCAACGGTATGCACCACATTGTGTGTGGCCACTCTCAACCAAACTTCATCGAAAGCGTTTGTATAACCAAATCTGAACAAAGGGTTATATATTCAGAAGCCGCACACTCCCATCTAGTTCCAGGAAGATGTTTGGGAGTTGGAGATGAAACAGATTAAGAGAGGATGAGGAATGACGAATCTAGCTATGAAACAGAGGCAGAGGAGGTGATTGCTTGTTTGATTTTGCATATAAAGATGAAGATTGCTTTGATTACTTGCTCGATTTGGGTAATTGGGAATTACGGTTTCAAAAGGGAAGGCAAAGGAAAGGAAGATGAAGATGAAGATGGTGAGAGAAAGGCGGCCATGAAGGTTAGGGAGGAAAAGGAAGATGAAGATACGTGATATAAGAGAGAATGGATGAAATGGGTAGTTAGGATGGGGTGAAAAGAGTTGTGTGTGACGTTTTGTTAAAATGGGTGGGGTGTGGTTAGTCCTTGTCTTTCTAAATTAGTCATTTACATATTGTTCCACTAAAAACAGTGGAACATTGTCAGAAATGTTGTCAGTATTGATCAAAATTGTATTATATGTTCTGTTTTCTAGAACCAAACATTTAGCTAAATGTTCTTTTGTTGGTGACCGAACATTTTACGATGAGGACTCCCTTTCTTTTAACAAAAAACGATGATTTACACTAGCTTAAGCCTAAAATGATAAGAGAGATGCTTATCACTTCAGTCACATTGGCTTGTTTTTTGCTACACATTTGATTTTCAACTTAGCGTTGAAGGATTTGGGAAACAAATTTGAGTTTATAGGATGGAGGTCTCAAACATGCATGTAAATGGAAGTGGTAATGGTGCATGAAAGAAAGGGGTGTATTTGTTGTTTGGGGGGGGGGTGTTAATTTAGAGGACTTGGATTATATATATGAAAATCATGTAGGATTTGTTTAGAATTGTGAGAATTGTGAAGGGTGATCGAGTCTTTATGATAAATGATACTCCTCCGTTCCCAAATTATTGTCATATTTTTTTCGTCAATCTCAAACTAATTGTCTTGTTTGAAACTTTCGTTTTTAGGACAATATTTTTATTATTTTACCCTTATTTTTTCATCTTATTTTAATTATGAGCCACATACATATGAGTTTTAAAGTAAACTACACATCAAATTAATATTAATAATACAATTAAATGTATTTTTTAAAACCATGTGTCAAGTCAACTAAAACAATAATTTAAGGATAAAAGGAGTTTTATTTTTTTCATCAACTTAAAAAGAGGGTGCACTTAAAGGATTTGGGGGTCAATTAGCATTGCCTTAAAAAAGAATCAGAAGTCAAATCTGCCAACATAATTGCATGATGATTTAAGTTGAATTTCTATTCATTAGCCCCTAAGAGGGTGGTTCAGTGGTAGATATGAGGCTTCACAAAATGTGAGGTCTCAGGTTCGATCCCTTCCCATATCCCCTTAGGAGGAAAAAAAAAAAGAATTTCTATCCATTAACAATGCGCTCTTTGATAATCCTTGAGGTTGTTTGAAAACTCCTTAGGCTGGCACTAGATTTTCTTAATTCCAAAGCCAGTCACAACTTTGACCATACATGCATGCATGCCTCGCACACGCGCGCGCACACACACACACACACACATCACACGTATGTGCATCTAATTTTTCACTTCTTTTATTTTGGGTAAAGAGTCATTGTTTAACAATCAATTTTTTAAAGAAAATAACACATTTAGTAGCTATTAAAAATAAAATGATAATTTTATGTCTTAATTTTGAAAGTTAACTTGTTAAGTGAAACATCTGTTATAAAAACGGGAAAATTCTTGAATTAAGAATTTCAAGTTTCTATCTTCAATGCGAAAGTGAATTGATCGAAAATAATAGCACCAAGTATTTAGACGAATAATGACAAGATAATATAAAATATAACGGAATAAAGTAAAAAAAAAGATTTTACGTGATTTAATCTACTATAAGGCAGACAACAACTTCACTATAAACTACGAGGAATTACAACATAGAGTTTTCAATGTATTCACCCTATCGAGACAAAGGGTTACAAGGATTGACATTGTCCCAGAGAGTGTCACACATCTCACAGCCCATAATAACCACACATTATTTTGTATAACGTGCCAAGACCTCGAGACCCTCAACCACCAATTGTGTCGTGTCATCCACCTTCGATTTACTTCAATTGTCTCCGACTTGTCTGTAACTGAAGTCTTAACACCTTGTAGGCCCTAAGAAAAAACATAATCTAATAGGGATTAAGACTCCTCATGCATGTCAATAAAGAAATCCTATTAAAATTAGAATTAACTTGTTTGACATTTTCCAATGTAACTTTGGATTTGTGACATATTTTAACAATCTTAAAAATAAAATAATAGACTATCTGCCCAAAACAGAGAGAGTATTTAACTGGAAAGAGTAACGAGGTTAATAGAGAAGTTGGAAAAAAATAGTTAATTTTGCCATTATATTTTGATCTATCATTAAATTTTGTCACGATATTACTTTTCGAGTAAAATTGACATCGTATTTTTAATGGGACATTGTCCCTAATTGTCATTCAATTTTTAACAGAATTACTTTCAGTTACCTCCTCTAAGGCTTTTAAAGTTGTTGGAATATCTTTAATGATAGTTGATGGTTTATGGTTTATGGTTTTTGGTTTTTGGTTTTTAAACTATAAGGGGGTCTTTTTAGGGGGTTAAGAAAAAGATATTTTTTTTATATAAAAAAGGAATGAAGGAATGAAATATACACATAAATAAGAAGAAATTTAAACATACATTTCCTAAATAAAAAATAAGAGAAAAATAATTAAATTAATTAATATATGCATTTTGTCTTTTTGAATCATATAATAAGATATAATACTAAAAAACATAATTATTTAAAAGAAATCTAATCCATTAACAAATTTTGAAAGAAGTTAATTCATGAAATCTAGTCTTTAACACTCATACATTGAATAACTTAAATGTAATCAATTTCGTAAAGAGAATTGACTAAAACCATAATTTATTTTTGTATTAAAGTTTTTTGAAAAATTAGTTATAATTGGAATTATAAGGATAAGAATACAAAAGAAAATGAAATAAAAATTCAACCTATAATAGCCAACATGAAATTTGTGATGTGTTCAAAATTCTCTTTCCATGAATAATTCTCTTTTATATAAGATCTATTTTTTAACAATGTTTTATGTTCAATTATTTATTGAATAATTTATGTTTTAAATAATATATAAATAATTTTTAGTATTTTATTATTTATTAAATGATTTAATTAGTATTTTGTTAACTAATTTATGTAATAATGTAATAAATACTTTTTAATAAAATGATAACCGCCTCTACACATATGGTGAATCTCAATCGTTGAATATTTTAGAATGATTTAATCTCGTCCATAAATAGCTTCTTCAATTTGTGAGTGTGTCACTAATCCCTATTGTATTATAGATATATATTTTTTAGGCAATATATCTTTTTTTTCTTTTTTATATGTTTATATTCCATTCATTCTTTCATTCTTTTTTTATATTAAACACAAAAAAAAACTACTAATTAAGAATGAAAAATTCACATACTTTCTAACATCAACTATCATGAAGGATCTTCCTACATTTTAAAAAAACCTTAGGGGGGGCAACTTAAAATAATTTCGATAAAAATTAGATGACGATTGGGGATAATGACGAACTTACATCTCCCTTTTAAAGTACAAAGGCAACTTTGCTCGAAAAATAACACAATGATAAAATGTACAAATTGGTTAAAGGACAATGACAAAATTAACTATTTTTTCGAGTGAAAGTGGCACAACTATTAAACAGTCGAACCCAACAGTTTGGTTTGGTTTTAGACTAAGACGGTTCAGTCACATTTTGAAAATTTATGGGTCAAACTGAATCAAATATATGTATTATTGTTGTTAGTTATTACTAATACTTGTTTTGATTTGTCTTCAAATTTTGAACCGTTGATTGAGATATAGGAAACTCTAAGGCATCAATGGTACACGGAACTTGAATGAATTCCGCTGAATCGATTCCTTGTAAGATAAGGAATATGTGATTATTATAGAGTACAAATTTCTTTTATATTGTTTGATAAGAAACAAAACAATTTAGAATGCAATGACAGAATTAAGACAATTGACAACATTTTCCCAAAGTAAACAAGCACTTGGTAATGACTTTCATGATAAAAAATGAACATTAATGTTACTACCGTTTCACAAAATAACAAGTTATTTAGATTTTTTTAAAAATTTTGGGGAAAATTTTAAATCATCCAATACAATAAAAGCAAGAAATATTTTTATTACATTAAATTTTTTTAAAAAGCAAGTAATGTTAAAATTAGACTATTTGAAATAAAAATAGCTGAAACATTTTAAATAATTTAAGAAAAGTACAGGTTAACACTAAGCTAAAATAATTACTATGAAGTGCCGATTTGAAAGACGACCACAAGGAGGAGTAGAAAGAAACAACCGCGTGAGTAGAAAGAAACAATTCCAAAGTTGTTGAGACTAAATGAGAATATAAATAATAAATAATTGACCTAATAGAAGTATTTAATTATATTTTTACATGGACAAATAACACCTCCTCCAAGAGGATTGAAATCACTTAAATTTTAATAATTATTCCATGATTTCAGTAGTTTATTTCTATTCCAAATATAATTATGTCAACACCAAACGCTATTAATTAATTCCATGAAATCAATTCCACAAAAGTGATTTCATTTCTTTGTATCAATCAAGGCCTAAGAGTAAAGACAGTAATCTCATGCCTTCACGTGCTCTCTCTCTCTCTCTCTCAACATAATGTCACGTCTCACCATCATTCTGTCATTGTCCTTTTGATCACCATAAGAGTAAAGATGAAAATTTTATTTGAACCATAAACTGAACCAAACTAAATTGGTTTACTTCGGTTCCGAGCCTCAGGTAGTTCGAATCGGTTTGAGAAATATAACCAACGGGAGACACTTATGTTTGTCTAAACTGAACCAAATCGAACCGTTTGCACCCATAATGGATGGAGAGTCCAAGACGGACCAACTTCTCCCTCTCGATATACATTATAGATATACATTTTTGGTTTGGATGATAAAGAGATTTATTTGGGTCGGCTTATGCGCAATTTATATTAATTCACTTTCCAGGGTGAGACCAAAGGCACTCCCCCAAGGTTCAATATAGCATTTGAGAATTATATCGTATGTGTTAATTTGAGAACTAACTCCCCAGTACTACCAACAAAAATCTGAGCTTGCGGTGATGAGATGGATAATAACTCTAGGAAAAATTGTGGGTCAGTCATTTTTTCAAAGTTTTCAATCGCTTCACATTATATTTTTCGTAACAGGAAAGAGGCACTTATGCAATGCGATTCATAAAATCATGCATCGCGATGCATCATTTGTGTATCGCTATTCATGACAATGCATTATTTTGTGCATCATAATGGATGATTTCGTCCATTGCGATGCATGACCTGCCTTTTTTCGGTTACGAGAAAATATAATTACGTAAAGCGGTTGAACATTATCTCGAATTGCTCCCATAAATCTAGCTATCACTTAAATTGAATAAGAAGAGTTCAATTTCTACAACAAAAGATTAAAGCAGATAGAGTATCGAATTCATTCCACTATTCATGTAGTAGCATTCAGGTTTTGGGCCATTAGGCCTAATTGGAAGTTCAAGTACTTCTTTTAGTGCTCTCCTTTCGGAGGCCTTATTTGAAGAATACAGAATCACTTTAATTGAGTAATGTTGTTTTCATTTACATATTTTGGGGTAGAAGAATCTTTTCTTTTAGCACAAACCATATTAAAGCTTTGTTGTTCGTCCCGTTACAGTTGGAATCAAAGCAAAGGTTGATATTTGGGAACCATTGCGCGTGAATTATGGCAAAACGTGACTCTCCGCCCAAAGGCTTTATGAGGAAAGGGCTACCTGTAGAGGTGGAGCCGCCCGTGGAGTGTTCTATAGGTGCTTCCTATAGCCACGCGGGAAGTAAAGGGCTGCCCATAGAGGTGGAGCCGCCACTTCGTCTCGTTACAGGGAAATACTCTCTCCGTTTTTAAAAAGATTATCTTGTTTGATCAAACATATAATTAAGTAATGATAATTAACTTTATCATAAATATTAGGATAGTATGTATTTTTCAATGATACTTATGTGAGAGTGAGACTATTAATTAAAATGATAATCAATTCATTGATAAAATAGTAAAGTTAACTTCCAATATAAAAAAATACTAGAAAGTAGATAATTTTTTGAAGTGGTCAAAAAAATGAAAGGACTTTTTAAAAAAGAAGGAAAGAAGCAATAGATAGATTGGATATTTTATTACATATTCCCTCATTTCCGGACAAAAAGTTCACTATTTCATTGTAAGATATTTCACTTAAAGAATCTATTTTAAAAAATTAAGGCATAAAAGTGTCATTTTATTACTAATGAACTACTAAAAGTGTCATTTTTTATTAAAAAAAATTGACTTTCAAACGGATCTTTACCCGGAACGGAGGGAGTATTTAGTTGTGGCCGGAGTTGCGTAAGGGATGAGATTAAGCACTCCCTTTCTTCCTAAAAAAATGAGTTAATCTTTTGTTTTTAGGCATTTCCTAAAAAAAGTGTATTTTTAATTTGGCAAAAACTTGTGTAAAACGATTTTACGGATATTTTTTGTAAGACGGATCCTCTTTATCTGACTCACCGTATATTGGTGGGTTAAGGTGTGAAAGAATGGAGTTTTGTCTTACGAATTAAGATTCGCAAGACCGTCTTACATGAGACAAACTCTTTTAATTTTTTTAAAATCATTTTATCATATTACTCTTAACTAGTTTTACACCCCTGTGACAGACAAAAATATTTTTTAATTAAATAATATTCAAGAAAAACAAAGAAGCAAATCAAAATCAAAAGAATAAATTAAGAAGAGTAATGTTGGAGGCAACTACTTAAATAGAAATACATCATTTTATTGCTAATATTATAGATTTTAAAAAACGTCCTTGTACACAACAATTGTTTATTTATTTGTTGACTTTTCATCTTCATCAGATATTGTTGGATTATGCATGATTTACTTAAAGCTATTTTAGCATGATCACCTTTTAAAAACAACTTTCAGCCGACACTACAAAGATAAAACTGATTATTTCCTTACTTGTTCAAACATGATATAACACTTTCCTTATTTGCGCTAGGATAATATCTCATGCCTCATATTCTCTACACAAGATCCCTATGATCTTGTAAAATGACTAGTCTTTGTGCCCGTACCTATGGCACGGCGCAAGTAGGGGAGGATGTCAGCAATGGAGAAAAAAATTAAAACATTTATTTGTAATTTTATTTAAAAAAACAGATGCGGTACCTTGTTAGATTTTATTTATTTGTAATTTTTTTTTAAGGAAACAGAGGCGATAACTTGTTAGATTTTGAGGAGGACAACCAGCTTTGCCCTTATACAATTAATAATCTTTCGTTAAAATATAAACTTTTTTTAACACGTACACCAAGGGTATTAATTTTTTTAACTGTGTAACCTGCTTTATTTAATGAAAAGTGTATTTTATATTTTATACATATTATTAAGAACGTAAAAAATCGGAAGAATTCCAAATTAGTAATTATACATATTATTACTTATTCTTATTTTTAAAAAATAAAATAAAAACAGTTTATCTTTTAGAGTGGTCTTAATAACATAAAAACAATTTATCTTTTAGAGTGGTCTTAATGGTTATACATATTCTTAGTTAAACCAAAAAATTTCCAAAAAAGATAATACTCATTTTAAAACCGAAACCACCTAAAGAAAAACTCAATAAATTGTGTTTTAGACATTTTTAAAAAATGGTTAAACCAAAAAAGATGAATCCACCCTTCTTAACAACATTAAAAATCGGAAGAATGTTTTATACACTCAATTTAAATTATTATTATCACTTCTATTGATTTAAATTGACGATTTTACAATTTAAAATTTTAGTATTTGTCTTAACTTTGTAAATAATTATTTTTATTCTTAAATAATTATTCTTAAATAGGACAACAATACCAGTTGGAATTATACCGATTCAAAGAGGGGAGGTGGAGAGAACATGTGAGAAGGAGTGTGTAGGGGTTGCTCAACCACCGTTCAACCGCCCTTCGCACATGTGAAATCTAGATGAAATTGGGACCGTAGGATCTCGGTAAATGAATTGATCTCGACCCCTCATTAGCATTTATCAATTGCACATGTGCAATCCAAGTTGTATTGTAATATAGATACTTTCATTCAATTTGATTGGATTTCAAATTCAAACTTGCCCCCAACAGTTTGAATCTCAAATCAACTCTATATAAAGACCATTGAAGCAAGTTGTGAAGACACTGAAGCATTTTTATACTCTCTCAAGCAGAAAACTCAATTCAAGTGCATCAACCTTAAACTCTAGCTAGATAGTTATAAATTATTATTCTTTTGTAGTTATTGTTTTTTGACAATCATTGTTTTGATATTTCTTACTTCTTTCATTTCTTTAAGGAATCATTTTGTTATCCGACGAGTGTGATTGACTTTCAATCATACTTCCTAAACACCGGTCTTTGTTGTACAATGATCCATTAACGACAGATTATTAATAATACTAGTGATGCACCCGTGCGTTGCACGGTTTATACACGTGTGTAAAATCATATAAACAATTTAAGTTTAATAATATATCATAAAAAACTTTAATATGATAAAAAAAATTAATAAACAAAAAATTAAAGATAGAAAAATGACATAAATTTGAAAAAATTATTATAAATTTTGGAATACTTCTTTATACACAACATTTGTCATTGAACATGTACGACTATTACAACTACCACTATGAGTATCACTTATCAAAATTCGAAGACCCCTAGGATTAGTAACTCTAAACAAAGCAACATATAAACTGCCCATGACTAAAAACAAGTTTTTTCAAAAGAAGTCCTACGTTAGACAATGACTGACCCTGATTTTTATTTATAGACATTGCGTAAAACACCATCAATGGAAATTGTCTTCTCTAGAATTTGAATGGAATTCTATGATCAGATGGTGTCAGTGACATTCTTGGAATCAAAACAACACCACCAGAATGTCCTTTTGAAAGAACTCTACCTTCTAAAATATGATTTCTCAGTCTTGTAATAATTAACCTCGTGCCATTACATAGCCCAAGGGAATGGTCAATGTTACGAAATAACATTACCAGAGTTTCAACCTTCAAATTCAACTCATGATTTGGGATTCCAGAACCTGAAATTCCGTTTAAAAATTCAGGAGTATGTATATCATTAAATAGATCAACGTTTCTATCAGAATGACACAGAGAATCTGAGCCTAAATACAATCTTCCTTCAGCAGTATTCTTCGATATCATGTAATCATTTATTGCATTAACCACATCAAGAGTCGGAGCCAGAATAGCTCTCTCTTCCAAAAATGATGAGTCGTCAGGGCTGCTTCCAAATGAAGGATGAGTACTTTGTACAATTGCAACAATTGGATCGTCGTATTCCTTAATCAACAGTTGATCGGGAATATCAACAGAAATAGAATCACCATCGTCATTTAGTTCACCAATCTTTCCATCGCCAATCTTCGCAATCCAATCACCAAAAAGTTTCAATTCTTCAGAACTCTCGTTGGATCCCATACTTTGTAATATCATATTAGTTGTCAACCTTAATACAATACAATCCCTCCACAAATACGATGAATTAATAGTAGCATGAACTATATCTTGTCTACTTCCCTTTGGAATCACAAGCAATATCTGTCGAAAATCTCCACCAAACACAATTGTCTTGCTTCCAAATTGAATATTATCTCTAGATGGATGTATAACTGTTGAATCTTGCCTTCAAATAAAATTTGCTTAAAAACATTCCACTTGTTGTCAGCCAAGAACTTTTAAGTTATTTCATTTTGGTCAGCTTGTGATTTAAATTCTTTGTCAGTTACTTGTTTCGGCTGATCATAATGTTTTAGTGTCAGCTTGTTTACCTCATTTACTTGAACATTTCCTTGTACTGACATTTTCTCATTTTGTATTTTTGGTAGATATTCTGAAAGATAATCTTTCCAACAAGATCTTTTTGATCTTGTGAAGATACGTATACACTGCCAAACACATTTTGAAATTCAAATGTGTTCCTAACGGGTTACTCTTCAAGAACTCCTATAAATACCCACAGGAAGCACTTAAAAAAAAAAGAGAAAAGAAGTCTGAAGCATTCTAATTTCATAGAAATTCTCTCTGTGCCTTAGTCTTCTTTGAAAACTTTAGCTATATACTCTTATTTGATTATTTCTTTCTAGTTATTGTTTAGAAAAACACTGAGTGATTCATTTCATACTCTTTAGAAATCAGTCAGTTTGTCCAACGAGTTTGATTGTTATTCAATCATTCTCCATAAACACTAGTCTTTTGTTGTACACTGATCCATTAGAGATTAATTAGATTTTTAATAAAATTAGTGCACTTCAAAAATCCAAGTATGACCAACTTGGTAGTGGACGAAGTTGTTTTACTGTGAACCACTTCAACTCGCTTGTCAGTTATTTTATCAGCTCTTACGAACTGACCTAACACTTAAGAAGTCTCAATCTACTTAAGTGTCAGTCAGTTACTTAATCCGTTTATCTAACTGTTTTGATAAATTGTTCTTCAGTTCATTTTTTATATCTAGTGATCTATCTTGAAAAGTTATTTTTCTTTAAAAACAATTGCGTCAGCCAGCTGACCAATATTTATCAGCTTGAGTTTATATAAACACATCAGCCAGTTGACCAACTTCAGCTGACTGACAAAAATACAATTTCCGCTGCCAACTTTCAGAAGTTTTTTCTAGTCAACCCTCAAAGTTTTTAAAAGGCTATTCACCCCCCTCTAGCCTTGTCAGTTGCCAACTGGACTTACAATTGGTATCAAAGCTTAACTTTTTCGAAAAAAAATTTTCTCCAAGTTTAACAACTTGAAAGCTCGATCATGGCAACCTTAAAAGCTTTTCAATCAAACAATGTTACTCAAGTACCTATTTTTGATGAAGATCACTTTGATATTTGGAAAGAAAGAATTACAAGATATATGAACAATATAGATAAACGATTAATGGAATGTGTAAGAGGTGGTCCTATGCAACCAATGAAAATTAATACTAACGTTGGTAAATCTTCTACTGCAGATGATGACACCATAAATCCTCTTGCTCCCGATGTTGAAGAATATGCCCTCAAGCCTCAATCAGAATGGACTGAGGAAGATAAAATTACAGATGGACTGGATGCTAGAGCTGTACACATTCTATCAAGCGTTGTTCCTAATGAAAACTACAAACAAATATATGATTGTGTTACTGCTAAAGAAATTTGGGATGCTCTTGTTGAATATGTCGAGGGAGACCAAAACACCAAGGACAACAAACTCTATGAATATATACAAGAGTTTGATGCCTTCAAGAAGGATCCAAAAGAATCATTAAAGAATGCCTACGACAGATTTCTCGAGGTAAGTAATAGATGTTCTTCTCTTGGTAAAATATATAGTATGAAAGATTTGAATATGCGTTTTCTTAGTAGCTTGGGAAGTAGATGGCATGTTAAGCTCACTGCCATAAAGGAAGCAAGAGATTTGAATAAAACTCATATACGTATTCTTGTTACAAGTCTCAAAATTTATGAAAAAAAAGTTCTCAAAACTCAAAAAATTGAGAAAAAAATTTAAAGGTATCTCTTTGCAAGCTGAATAAGAGACACCTAAAACTTCTACATCTCTGTCAGATGATGACTTTGATGAGGATGAATTTGCTGCTTTTGCTAGACAGTTTAGAAAGTTTAAATCTTTTAAAAGGAACTTCCAAAAACCTTCTGCAAATTTTCAAAAATCTTCCTCAAATCCTCAAAAACCTTCCTCAAGCTTTCAAAGACCTTCTACTTCAAACTTTCAAAATCCTTACTTCAAATCAAATGAAGACATGGACGAGAAAGAAAAATTGTTATGCTTTAATTGTAGAAAACCTGGTCACTTTGCTTCAAACTGTCCTTTTACCAAAAATGAATATTACAAAAGAGCTCTTCGGAATTTTGAAAAACAAAAGGATTTGGTTGTTGAGGATCAAAATCTTGCAACATGGATTGAGACAGATTCTGAAGATGAATCTGTTGATTGTGTGCAAGAAGTAAATCTGTGTCTTGTTGCAGAATCAGCTATGTATGATTCAGAAAGTGATTTTCTGGTCCAAAATATTCAAATGAGTCTGATAATGAGCTACAAAGCTCACCTATTAAAAACCCTAAGCTGACAAAGGTCATCAAACCTGATCAGTTTGTGGTTAAGAAAATAGGAAATGGTTTTTATGGACAAGGTTTTATAAGTCAGCCTGAGAGAAAAGTCAAGTCAACTTCTCCAAGGACTGCTTACATTAAAATAAGCAATATGTCAAAAGGTAGGAGGAGAAGGTTACTGACTCAAGTGTTGATGATTTACTGGAACAAATGCAAGAAATGTATTCCAAGTTTGAAACACTTAAAAGAATTCATGTTTCTCTATCTGGTGATTTCAAAAGAATTTCTGAAGAAAATTGTGAGCTTCAAAAGATCAATGAGCTTTATAAAGTACAGCAAAAAGAATTGCTGCAACTTAAAAGCATCAATGAAAAACATGAGATTCAAGCAAAAATCTCAGATGCCCAGTTATTGTCGACCTTGTAGAAAGAAATCTTCGACTGACCAATGTTGTTGATACTTACTCAAAGTCAAAAGCTGCTATTGAGACCATCATCAGTCAACAGAAAAGTCATGAAGACCAACATGGTCTTGGATATTCAAAGGATGATGGAAATCGTGAGATCGATCAAAATGGTGGACCTAAGATTCTGCTAAAAAAGGATAAGGGATTAGTCTATAATGTTGTACCTTTCAAATATCCAAAAACATGAATCAACTTAAGAAGTCCATTAACAAAGGGATAAGAACAATGACAGCTGGGTTTCCAGCCTTCACAAGCCTCAAAAATCATCACCATCCAATAAGCTACAAATGTCACATCGACAAATGTCACCGGTGACAAAAGAGGAGGATTCAGAAGAAAGACAACTGACAAGTTCAAGCCAATAAATTTTGTTGCTGCTAAGACCTCTAAGCTGAGTCAAAAGGAATCTAAAAATTCACCTCAAATGACTAATAAACCTGGTTATCACAAATGCAATATTTGTTCTACTTTTGGTCATCATTCTCATGAATGCCTGTTTAGATTTAAACCTACTGACATAGTCAAAATGCCTAATTTTAGGCAGGTTTGGCTACCAAAGAAAACTAACCCTTTGGACCCAAAAGTATAAAGGGTACCATGATTTAAATATTCATATTTCTGTATGCTTAATGGCATGATCAATCAACTAACATATGGATATTAGATAGTGGATGCTCAGCACATGACGGGTCACCGAACTTCTTTACATTATTGCACAAAGGACCTTCGTCATTTTTGGAGACAACTCAAAAGGAAAGACTATAGGTTATGGATCCATTATCGAGGATCTCGAAAATTGAAAATGTCTCATTGGTACAAGGTTTGAAACATAATCTTTTAAGTATCTCACAATTCTATGATAAAGGTATGAGTCGCTTTTTCTTCTACTCATTGTTTTATCAAAAACAACATCACAAATGAAGTTTTACTCACTGGTTCTAGAAAAAGAAATGTTTTTGCTATTGATTTACTTGCTTTAAATAACAATACTCAAATATGTTTAGTAGCAAATAATACTTCAAAAACTTCATGGCTGGCACAAAAAACTTTCACATTTGAACTTTAAATATCTTTCAAAACTTTCAAAAGGAGGTTTGGTGAAAGGTTTGCCATCCATAAATTTTCCCTCGACAAAAATGTGATGCTTGCATTTTAGGAAAAATAACAAAAGTTTCTTTCCAACCCAAACCATGTCTTTCAACCAAAAATTCTTGAACTTCTTCATATGGATTTGTTTGGTCCCATTACAACTGCAAGTTTGGGAGGAAATAAATATACTGGTTGTTGTGGATGATTACTCAAGGTATACATGGGTTGAAATGATGCAATCAAGGATGAAACTTATAATTCTCACTTCCCACTATTCGAAATCTTCAAACTCAAAAGGAATGTGAAGATTATAAGTGTTAGATCGATAATTAGGGAATTCAAAACCTTGTCATGGATACATCTTGTGATGATCATGGCATTGATCATATTTTTTGGCGGTTAGAACACCTCGGCAAAATGGTATAGGTGAAAGGAAAACAGGACATTGAGGCAAAAACAATGCTAGGCTGAAGCAAAATTGCCAAAATATTTACAGGCGAAGTTGTCAACACTGACTGTTTCACTCAAAACGGATCTCATAAACAAGTTTCATGGTAAGACTCACTATGAAGAGGGAAAGAACACCTAACATTGCCTTCTTTAAAAATTTTGGTGCAAATGCTTCATTCACTACAATGGTGGTGATTCTGAGGTAAATTTGATGAAAAAGGTGATGAAGATTATTTTTGTTGGTTATGCTAAGCATAGTAAAGCTTATAGAGTTTACAATAGAAAAACTCAAACAATTGTTGAATCTATGCATGTTACTTTTGATGAATTTAATTTACTTGAGTCTACTAAGGCTCTAATGCTACTAACAATTTTGAGATTTTGAGACAGAAACAATGATTCAACTCAAAATAATCCCTCATCTTCCATCCTCACTCCATGTAACCTTAGATATTCGAATGAGCTTCAGTGACAATTTTCGAGTGACAATCCAAATCTGTCATGATTGATCAATCGGTGACATACTTGGTTCTAAAACTATTGGTCAGTGACATTCCTCTTTCTCCACCTAACTGGACCTCTTCGGATCTTCCTAGAAATTAGGGAAGTCAAACATCATCCGATTTCAAACATCATTGGAGATCCATTTCTTTGGTCTAAGAACAGAAGCAGCTCAAATGAAACTCTTGATTCACATGCTTTTGTCTCCTCCATTGAACCCAAAAGTTTGATGAAGCTTTAGAAGACCCTCAATGGATTGAGGCCATGCAAGAGAACTAAATCGGTTGAAAGGTGTAAAGTTTGGGAACTTGTGCCAAGACCAGGATCAACAAGTCATTGGAACTAAATGGGTGTTCGAAACAAGTTGGATGAAGATGGAAATGTTACAAGGAACAAAGCAAGATGTAGCCAGGCTATAGGCAGGGAGGAGGTATTGACTATGATCAAACATTTGCTCTGTGGCGGGCCGAAGCCATCGGACTATTTCTTACTTATGCAACCTTCAAGGATTTCAAGGTATATCAAATGGATGTAAAAAGTGCATTTCTAAATGGAGATCTACAAGAACAAGTGTTTGTTGAACAACCTCTGGTTTCCTAAAAAAAGAAGGACCATGTTTACAAGCTAAGAAAAGCTCTTTATGGCCTAAAACAAGCTCCAAAGCATGGTATGAAACTCTATCCAAATTCCTCATGAAAAGGGTTTCAAAGAGGTAAAATCGATACTACTTTTCTCTTTAAAAACAGGTAATATCTTACTAGTTCAAATTTATGTTGATGATATTATTTTTGGGTCTACTAACAAAGTGTTGTGTAAGAGATTTGAAAGTCTTATGAAAGGAAAATTTGAAATGAGCATGATGGGAGAACTCACATACTTTCTAGGTTTGCAAATTAAGCAAAGCGAAGAAGGTATATTATCCATCAATCAAAATACACAAGAGAAAGCGATCAAGAAATATAACCTTGAAGCTAATTGAACAAGCACTCAATGAGGAGTGGTGTCATTTGGTCAATGATGAAAAAGGTAAACCAAATTAATACAAATGAGTCAGAGGTATAATTGGATATCTTCTTTATTTAGCTGCTAGTAGACGGACATTGTTTGTGTATATGTGCTCGTTTTCAAGCCAATCCAAAGGAATCTCACATGATTGCTGCAAAAAAATTATTAGAATACGATTGATGAAAAGTTTGGTATTTGGTACCCTAGAGATTAATCTTTTAACTTAATTGGATATTCAGATGCTGACTTTGCAGCTTGTAAAGTAAACAGAAAAAGCACCAGTGGAACATGTCAGTTCTTTGGTAACAAACTGATATCTTGGGCATGCAAAGAGCAAGCATCAGTTTCCACCTCAACTACAGAAGCATAATATATTGCTGCTGGAAGTTGCTGCTCTCAAATCCTTGGGATGAAACAACAACTATTGGATTATGAAATGCAAATGTGAACATGTCCTATTTATTGTGATAATACCGCTATTTGTTTCTTAAAATCTGTTATGCATTC
Organism: Codonopsis lanceolata; assembly: GCA_013146195.2. Lineage (NCBI taxonomy): Eukaryota > Viridiplantae > Streptophyta > Magnoliopsida > Asterales > Campanulaceae > Codonopsis > Codonopsis lanceolata. Next base: position 105,431,356 of record CM028380.1, on the reverse strand, counting down.
TAAAACCAAACATATAGACATAATATATCACTTCTTAAAAGATCATGTTGAAAAAGGTAATGTTCAGCTAGAATATGTTCCTACTGAATTTCAAGTAGCTAACATCTTTACAAAAGCCCTAAAAGCTGATATATTTGAGTTTCTAACAGGTGAATTGGGAATGCTTATAATGTCATAGAAAGATACTTTGGATCACTAATCTTTGCAGGATATTCAGATCAGCTACAAGAGAGAATCAACAAGTACCCCTCAATCGTCGGTACGACATTCATAGGCGACATTATGGTGATACTTTCCCAACTCTCTGTTCATATTCTTTAAGGAATAGTTGACATTGCAAAGATTGTCAAAATGGTCGGCCGATGGTAACACATAAATTCTCGGTGACAATATGAAGTCAACAAGCGACATCTCCTCATTTAGTCTCCGATGCGGTGACATAAGATAACAAAATTTGATCAGCTGACAAGTCTCTATTCTTTAGCTGACAAAATTTCCTTAGCTGACAACACAATGACTGACATTATAGTCACTGTTCAGGTAGCCTATGATCCTTAAGTCAAAGCTGATCGTATCTCAGCTGAGATTTATTCTAAAATAATTATAAATCTCCTTATTTATTTCCCGCTTTTTTTATTCCTCCTTGAAACTCACGAAGCTTCTTGAGAAGCCAAATTGACCTTTCCACTATCCCACTTTGGCGGTTGAAGTGACGTGCATACACAAAAACGGCTCATCATTGTGATAATAACCTACGTCATAAATCACCCTTTTATCACAAAAACCAAAATTACATGTACTTTATCACTACACTCCATATCTTACTTTTAAAAACCCACTCACTTCGTATAAGTATCATTACTTATAA
>CM028380.1:105271989-105430388 GCA_013146195.2 Codonopsis lanceolata | reverse complement strand
CTTTGCTTCAAACTGCCTTTTACCAAAAAATGAATATTACAAAAGAGCTCTTCTGAATTTTGAAAACAAAAGGGTTTGGTTGTCAGTGATCAAAGTCTTGCAACATGGATCGAGACTCGAAGATGAATCGTTGATCATTTGTGCAAGAAGTAAATCGTGTCTTGTTGCGTAATCGCTATAATGATTCGTAAAGTGATTTTCTGGTCCAAAATATTCAAATGAGTCCGGATAATGAGCCGCAAAGCTCACCTATTAAAAAACCCTAAGCCGACAGGCCATCAAACCCGGCTTTGTGGTTAAGAAAATAGGAAATGGTTTTTATGGACAAGGAATTATAAGTCGCCTCGAGAGAAAGTCAAGTCAATCCAAGGACCGACATTAAAATAAGCAATATGTCAAAAGGCAGGAGGAGAAGGTTACCGACTCAAGTGTTGATGATTTATCGAACAAATGCCAAATGTATTCCAAGTTTGAAACACTTAAAAGAATTCATGTTTCTTATCCGTGATTTCAAAAGAATTTCAAGAAAAAATGTGAGCTTCAAAGATCAATGAGCTTTATAAAGTACAAGAAAGAATTGCTGCAACTTAAAAGCATCAATGGAAAACATGAGATTCAAAATCTCATATGCCTGATTGTCGACTCAGTAAAGAAATCTTCGACCGACCAATGTTGTTGATACTTACTCAAAGTCAAAAGTCGCTATTGAGACCATCATCAACAACAGAAAAGTCATGAAGACCAACATGGTCTTGGATATTCAAAGGATGATGGAAATGTGAGATCGTATAAATGGTGGACCTAAGATTCTCGCTTAAAAAGGATAAGTGATTAGTCTATAATGTTATACCTTTCAAATATCCCAAAAACATGAATCAACTTAAGAAGTCCATTAACAAAGGGATAAGTCGAAACAATGACAATGTCATCCTTTGCTTACAAGCCTCAAAATCTGTCACCAACGCAACAACCGACAAATGTCATTATCGACAAATGTCACCACCGACAAAAAGAGGAGGATTCGTAAGAAAGACAACCGACAAGTTCAAGCCAATAAATTTTGTTGTCGCTAAGACCTCTAAGTCGAGTCAAAAGGAATCAAAGGAATTCACCTCAAATGACCGATAAACCCGGTTATCACAAATGCAATATTCTACTTTTGGTCATCATTCTCATGAATGCCTGCTTTAGATTTAAACCCCATCGACATAGTCAAGATGCCTAATTTTAGGGCTTGTTTGCTACCAAAGAAAACTAACCCTTTGGACCCAAAAGTATAAAGGGTACCATGATTTAAATATTCATATTTCGTGTATGCTTAATGGCGTATGATCAATCAACCGACATATGGATATTAGATAAGTGGATGCTCCGCACATGATCGTCACCGAACTCTTACCGACATTATTTTGACAGCCCAAGGACCTTCTCATTTTTGGAGACAACTCAAAAGGAAAGACTATAAGTTATGGATCCATTATCGAGGATCTATAAAATTGAAAATGTCTCATTGGTACAAGGTTTGAAACATAATCTTTTAAGTATCTCACAATTTTGTGATAAAGGTATGAGCCGGCTCTTTCTTCTACTCATTGTTTTATCAAAAACAACATCACAAATGAAGTTTTACTCATCGGTTCTAGAAAAGAAATGTTTTTGCTATTGATTTACTTGCTTTTAAATAACAATACTCAAATATGTTTAGTAGCAAATAATACTTCAAAAACTTCATGGCTATGGCACAAAAAACTTTCACATTTGAACTTTAAATATCTTTCAAAACTTTCAAAAGGAGGTTTAGTGAAAGGTTTGCCATCCATAAATTTTCCCACTGACAAAAAATGTGATGCTTGCATTTTAGGAAAAATAACAAAAGTTTCTTTCCAACCCAAACCATGTCTTTCAACCAAAAGAATTCTTGAACTTCTTCATATGGATTTGTTTGGTCCCATTACAACTGCAAGTTTGGGAGGAAACAAATATACTCTGGTTGTTGTGGATGATTACTCAAGGTATACATGGGTTGAAATGATGCAATCCAAGGATGAAACTTATAGTATTCTCACTTCCCTATTCAGAAATCTTCAAACTCAAAAGGAATGTGAGATTATAAGTGTTAGATCTGATAATGGTACAGAATTCAAAAACCTTGTCATGGATACATACTGTGATGATCATGGCATTGATCATATTTTTTCAGCAGTTAGAACACCTCAAAGAAATGGTATAGTCGAAAGGAAGAACATGACACCGATGAAGCCGGTAAAACAATGCTAGCCGAAGCAAAATTGCCAAAATATTTGGCGAAGTGGGCGTAAGTCAACACACTGCTTCACTCAAAATATATCTCATAAACAAGTTTCATGGTAAGACTCCCTATGAATTATGGAGAGGAAGAACATCTAACATTGCCTTCTTTAAAAATTTTGGGTGCAAATGCTTCATTCACTACAATGGTGGTGATTACAGAGGTAAATTTGATGAAAAAGCTGATGAAGGTATTTTTGTTGGTTATGCTAAGCATAGTAAAGCTTATAGAGTTTACAATAGAAAAACTCAAACAATTGTTGAATCTATGCATGTTACTTTTGATGAATTTAATTTACTTGAGTCTACTAAGGCTCCTGATGCTACTAACAATTTTGAGATTTTGAGACAGGAAACAATGACAGTTCAATCCAAAATAATCCCTCATCTTCCATTCCTCCAATTGTAACCTTAGATATTCAGAATGAGCTTCAGCAGGCTGACAATTTGATAATCCAAATCCTGTCACAGTTGATCAATCAGCTGACATACTTGGTTCTAAAACTATTCAGTCAGCTGACATTCCTCTTTCTCCACCTATACAAACTGGACCTCTTCCAGATCTTCCTAGAAATTAGGGAAGTCAAACATCATCCAGTTTCAAACATCATTGGAGATCCATTTGCTGGTCTAAGAACAAGAAACAGCTCCAGAAATGAAACTCTTGATTCACATGCTTTTGTCTCCTCCATTGAACCCAAAAAGTTTGATGAAGCTTTAGAAGACCCTCAATGGATTGAGGCCATGCAAGAAGAACTAAATCAGTTTGAAAGGTGTAAAGTTTGGGAACTTGTGCCAAGACCTTCAGATCAACAAGTCATTGGAACTAAATGGGTGTTCAGAAACAAGTTGGATGAAGATGGAAATGTTACAAGGAACAAAGCAAGATTAGTAGCCCAAGGCTATAGACAGGAGGAGGGTATTGACTATGATCAAACATTTACTCCCGGGCCGATCGAAGCCATCGACTATTTCTTACTTATGCAACCTTCAAGGATTTCAAGGTATATCAAATGGATGTAAAAAGTGCATTTCTAAATGGAGATCTACAAGAACAAGTGTTTGTTGAACAACCTCCTGGTTTTCTTGTCCTAAAAAAGAAGGACCATGTTTACAAGCTAAGAAAAGCTCTTTATGGCCTAAAACAAGCTCCAAGAGCATGGTATGAAACTCTATCCAAATTCCTCATGGAAAAAGGGTTTCAAAGAGGTAAAATCGATACTACTTTTTTCTCTTTAAAACACAAAGGTAATATCTTACTAGTTCAAATTTATGTTGATGATATTATTTTTGGGTCTACTAACAAAGTGTTGTGTAAGAGATTTGAAAGTCTTATGAAAGGAAAATTTGAAATGAGCATGATGGGAGAACTCACATACTTTCTAGGTTTGCAAATTAAGCAAACTGAAGAAGGTATATTTATCCATCAATCAAAATACACAAGAGAGCTGATCAAGAAATATAACCTTCAAGAAGCTAATTCAGCAAGCACTCCAATGAGAGTTGAGTGTCATTTGGTCAATGATGAAAAAGGTAAACCAATTAATACAAATGAGTACAAAGGTATAGTTGGATCTCTTCTTTATTTAACTGCTAGTAGACCAGACATTATGTTTGATGTGTGTATATGTGCTCGTTTTCAAGCCAATCCAAAGGAATCTCACATGATTGCTGCAAAAAGAATTATTAGATACCTGATTGATACTGAAAAGTTTGGTATTTGGTACCCTAGAGATTCATCTTTTAACTTAATTGGATATTCGATGTCGACTTTCAGCCTTGTAAAGTGAATGTAAAAGCACTGGAACATGTCGGCTCTCTTGGTAACATCGATATCTTGGGCATGCAAAAAGCAAGCATCGCTTCCACCTCAACTACGTATAATATATTGTCGGGCCGGAAGCTCACGCTCTCAAATCCTTTGGATGAAACAACAACTATTGGATTATGAAATGCAAATGTGAACATGTCCTATTTATTGTGATAATACTTCTACTATTTCAGTTTCTAAAAATCCTGTTATGCATTCTAAAACCAAACATATAGACATAAGATATCACTTCTTAAAAGATCATGTTGAAAAAGGTAATGTTCAGCTAGAATATGTTCCTACTGAATTTCAAGTAGCTACCATCTTTACAAAAGCCCTAAAATCTGATAGATTTGAGTTTCTAAGAGGTGAATTGGGAATGCTTATAATGTCATAGAAAGATACTTTGGATTACTAATCTTTGCAGGATATTCAGATCAGCTACAAGAGAGAATCAACAAGTACCGCTCAGTCTGTCAGCTGACACTCATAGCTGACATTATGAAGCTGATACTTTCCCAACTCTCTGTTCATATTCTTTAAGGAATAGTTGACAGTGCAAAGATTGTCAAAAGTGGTCAGCCAGTAGCTAACATAAATTCTCAGCTGACAATATGAAGTCAACAACTGACATCTCCCTCAAGATATCGTTCAGCCAACAGCTGACATTTCTTAAGATAACAAAATTTGATCAGCTGACAAGTCTCTATTCTTTAGCTGACAAAATTTCCTTAGCTGACAACACAATGACTGACATTATAGTCACTGTTCAGGTAGCCTCTGATCCTTAAGTCAAAGCTGATCGTATCTCAGCTGAGATTTATTCTAAAATAATTATAAATCTCCTTATTTATTTCCCGCTTTTTTTATTCCTCCTTGAAACTCACGAAGCTTCCTTGAGAAGCCAAATTGACCTTTCCACTATCCCACCAACTTTGGCGGTTGAAGTGACGTGCATACACAAAAACGGCTCATCATTGTGATAATTACCCTCTTGTCATAAATCACCCTTTTTATCACAAAAACCAAAATTCTGTGTACTTTATCACTACACTCCATATCTTTACTTTTAAAACCCACTCACTCGTATAAGTATCCGTACTTATAAAACTTTTTTTATAAATACCCACTTTTACAAACCTCGTCTTCACTTCTTCTTCCTCTTCTTCTCTCACCTATTTTCAAATTGTCTCTCTTCCAAACCCTAACTCTAGATTTTCTGGTACTCTTTCTTCTTACCTTCTCTTTATATCTCTCGTTTCCAACTGTCTTCTTAATTTTTCTGTTGTGATTATTTCAGGAAAATGGCTACCAATACAGCCTTAGGATGTCTGCTGGAAGTTGTATCTCTTAATGAAGAACCCTTAGGGCTTGAGCTCATTCATTTACTGACAGCTTCTGGGTTAATGCCTCTTCTATATTTCAACATTCGCACTTACAGTTGCCAGCTAACCGAGGAGTTCTTCATGGAAATGGAAGAAAACCCAGCTGATCCATTCTCTCTCTCTGGAAATATTAGAGGCATTCCGATTATTTTCGACTCAGAATCTATCACAGCTGCCTTTCCAGATCTCTGTGATGATGGTTCAACCACCTACACCATTCCAGAAGAAACCCAACAAGTAGGTTGGATCACTATGCAAGGAGAAGTACCTATAGAGCTTGCATTTGATAGGCACAAGCATAGATTTGCCCCTCTACACTATGCCCTAGCCACTGTTCTGGACAAGTGCCTCATCATCAAATCTGGAGGGCATGACAAGATTACTGAATCTCAATTGTTTCTTATGGAAGTTATTGTGGAGAACTGCGAGATGAACTGGGGTGCAGTTCTGTTTGAATGTGTGAAGGTAAATATAGCCAAGTATAAGGAAAATATGGCTACAAGAAACCCACGACTTACCCATCATCTTATTATCAACCAGTTTCTTCGATCTCTTCCAACTCTTCAGCTTCATCTCATTACTATCGGTGACCTGGAACCTGTTAAAATCAAAAAATATTTAGCATCTGACATCAAGCGAGCAAATGTTTCAAGCCGCTTTGGACAGGAAATCTCCACAGCTCAACCAGGCAGAAGAACTAGAAGAACAAGGACTCAGGCTCTCACTCAGATCATCTAGTCACCACTGAAGTTGTTCAATTGGTCACCACCGACATTGTTCAACCAGCTGATGTGCAAGGAGCTGACATTCCTCAAATTCATGTATCCCATAGAACTAAAAGAAGGAAACTGACCTTGGCTGCTGAAGTTGCCCCCAAAAAGCAGAAAAGAAATCCTGATCTCAATCTAGGTAATTTTATTCCTTTTTCTCCTGCACCAGAAACTCATGCAACTGATCTTGTACCAGTTTCTCCTCCCTCCAATCCTAGATCCCCAAACACTGCCCCAATCAAGTTTTTCCCCCCTATCAGAAATCCAACTTTCCATCCAAGACATTCATACTGCCAGGCAAATCCTGTGCCCATTCCACCAAATTAGGTATTCCCAATTGACCATCTTCCCTACTTTGTTCAGTTTCTTCTCTCTTTTCATGAGGAGAAGAAAAATGAAAAACCACTTGTTAACTCCATCAAATATATTGACCATAATCTAAAAAGGAGACCTTATGTGTTGTACCCAGTTGCTCCTAACCTGAGCCAAGAAGATCTAGTGGCCAATTATGGCAAATATTTTGACCCTCTCCCCTTACTTTGGAATAGATTCTACCTTTCAAATGATAGGTTTATTTAGGATGAACTCATATTTCTGGCCTGGACCATTTACAACAAAGTGCATGAACTGCCAGCCTTTCCCCACAATGATCCATTTCTGGTAGGAAGACTTGCTTTACCAAAAGATGATGAGCTAAACCAAGATTGGGAAAAACATTCTGTTGATCCAGCAAAACTAACAAGAATTCAAAGGGCTGCTAACAAATATGTGCAATATGCAGTAAATTCAGCCAACCAAACATACATTGAGTTGCATAGACAGATGGCTTCCATGCTAGGAGGAGCTTCTACGAATACTGCCTTTCCTGATGCTTTCACAAGTAATCCTACCCCTTTGATCTCTGAGTCAATTCCAACAGTTCCTCATGTGATTCCCTCTTCTGTCCCTTTTGTTGTCTCATCAACAGTATTACCTGTAACTACCTCGGCTGAACCTGCACCCACATTCACCTGTACTTTACAACCTATCTCTCTACCTTCCTTTACCCCTACAGTTGCAGCCTCAGCATCAATCCTTCCAGTCACTGATCCTCTTCCTGCACCAATTCCAGTGTCAGCCACACCAGTATCAGCCACTCCTCTTGTTCCAATTGACCCTCCAGCTGATGATGTTCCTTCAACCATCCCAGCTGTGTCAACTATTCCTATCCCTCCAGCTGATCCTTCATCTCCCGATTGTGCTCTCTTTAGCTGACACTGTGGTTCCTACACTTCTTGATACTGACAAACCAACTCACCCAAACCAGGCTTTACCTTTAATCATTATGCCAGACTTGTCTCTTCACTCATCTCTCCCTTTGTCAGTCAGTCCTCTCAATGCCCAAAAACCTACACTAGTTGATGATTCTTCAGCTGATGAATCTGCTCATCAATCCACTGAGGACTCAGTGGAAAAATCTTCTGTTGGCTCATCTTCTGACTCCTCCCAATCTACTTCTGAGGATGAGTCACTCCTTAGCCCTTCTCAACTGGCCTGCAAAAAGGCAATGAAACAAAGGGAAATAATTTCAAAGGCTCTCCAACACCCCACAGGAAAGAAAATTATCTTTCTTGATATCATGCCTGCTCCTGAACCAGAGCCCCAATCCCAAGTTCCACCCTACCCTATGTCTACCTTCTTCCCCCAAACTCCGAAGATGCAGACATTCACACTTTTCAGCTTTTCTCCAGTGCTCCTGGCTCTTCTCACTCTCCTGCTCCAGAACCTGATCCTCCAAGCACTTTTTCTACTTTAACCAATCTGGATCTTCTTTATGTTCATCATCTCCAGATGAAATCAGCTTTCACCCATCACACCAATCAGCTTGCCACCCTCCAACAACAAGTTGCCTCCCTTCTTCCTAACCTTACCCAGATCATCACTACTGAAGTCCAGGCTGCCATTGCTGCTGGTGCCCCCAGAGAGGCTCACATGGATGACTGGAGAACTATCCTTCTTTATCAACAAGAATGGGCCAACAGGGCTTTTAATGCTGAAGCTACATTGTTTCAAACCATTCAGGAGGAGAGGAAGCAGAAAGCAAGAGCTGATACATATCTGGCTGAAAACAAAATTCTTAGGCAAAGACTGAAGCTGATGCCATCTAAGCCAGTAACTGAACCTGAGGATGACAGAGAAGCTGAAAAAGGAGATGGTGTTACTGAGAAAGGATCAGAAGCTCATGATGCTGATGCAAACAAGGAACCTAAAGCTAAAAAAGATGATGATAAAGATGGTTGTGCTCAAACAAATGAGCCTACTACTGAAGTTGGTCCATCAGTTACAGCTCAAGTTGAAAAGCCAACTGAAGGATCCACATCAGCAGCCAACTGAACCACTATCTCTCTCTTTCTCAAGAACTTTGAACTTTTAAGACATCTGTTTTATTTGTAGCACTCAATTATATATCTTCTCCTTAGTTTTAATCTCCAGCTACTTTCTCTATATGTTACTTGTTTAGCTTACTAACATCTTTCTTGCAGGAACATAAGAATTTTTGGCTCTCTGCTTTCAAGTGAATGGTTTTAAGAAAATAGGAGGAGATTGTTGAATCTTGCCTTCAAATAAAATTTGCTTAAAAACATTCCACTTGTTGTCAGCCAAGAACTTTTAAGTTATTTCATTTTGGTCAGCTTGTGATTTAAATTCTTTGTCAGTTACTTGTTTCAAGCTGATCATAATGTTTTAGTGTCAGCTTGTTTACCTCATTTACTTGAACATTTCCTTGTACTGACACTTTCTCATTTTGTGTTTTTGGTAGATATTCTGAAAGATAATCTTTCCAACATGATCTTTTTGATCTTGTGAATATACGTATACACTGCCAAACACATTTTGAAATTCAGATGTGTTCCTAACGGGTTACTTTTCAAGAACTCCTATAAATACCCACAGGAAGCACTTTTAAAAAAAAAAAAAAAGAAGTCTGAAGCATTCCAATCTTAAAGAAATTCTCTTTGTGCCTTAGTCTTCTTTGAAAAGTTTAGTTAGATACTCTTCTTTGATTATTTCTTTCTAGTTATTGTTTAGACAAACACTGAGTGATTCATTTCATACTTTTTAGAAATCAGTCAGTTTGTCCCACGAGTTTGATTGTTATTCAATCATTCTCTATAAACACTGGTCTTTTGTTGTACACTGATCCATTAGAGATCAATTAGATTTTTAATAAAATTAGTGCACTTCAAAAATCCAAGTCTGACCAACTTGGTAGTGGACGTAGCTGTTTTACTGTGAACCACTTCAACTCTCTTGTCAGTTATTTTATCAGCTCTTACGAACTGACCTAACACTTAAGAAGTCTCAATCTACTTAAGTGTCAGTCAGTTACTTAATCCGTTTATCTAACTGTTTTGATAAATTGTTCTTCGGTTCATTTTTTTATATCTAGTGATCTATCTCGAAAAGTTATTTTTTCTTTAAAAACAATTGCGTCAGCCAGCTGACCAATATTTATCAGCTTGAGTTTATATAAACACATCAGCCAGCTGACCAACTTCAACTGACTAACAAAAATACAATTTTCGCTGCCAACTTTTAGAAGTTTTTTCTAGTCAACCCTCAAAGTTTTTAAAAGGCTATTCACCCCCTCTAGCCTTGTCAGTTGCCAACTGGACTTACAATAACTTTCATGATATCTCTCATACTTTGATCCAATGCTTCAAAACAATGTTTATGCATCATTGGAGCCTCGCCCCATATAATTAGTTTGGCCTTCAATATAAGCTCGGCAAGATGACTACCTTGCTTAATTTATGTTGCATGTTGAATCTTCAATCATATTAAAAGGAATTGAAAATCGTGAATGAGCAGTTCTACCACCAGGCAACAAAAGAGAAGCTATACCACTCGATGCCACGTTTAATACGATCTCTCATTTTGCTCTCAACCCAGCAGATAGAGTTTTCCATATGAATGTTTTCCCAGTACCTCCATAACCATAAACAAAGAAAATCCGTCCAATATCTGAATTAACTGATTCGATAATAGTTTCATAAACATGGCACTGCTCATCATTCAATTTTGACATAAAATTTTTGTGTTCTTCCGCCAAGCTTAATTGATCGTAACACATTTCATCGTTTTAGGGGATTTTCCATCCCTTTTACTGGCACCTCCTTCTCACCCTTCCCTTCCCTCACCTCCTTCTCACCCTTCCCTTCCCTCTACCCTTTTTGGTTGCCATACTAATGATCTGGATTTCACAAGAGATCCATACTAATGATCCATGTTTTTTTTTCCTATGATGTACTCTGATTAATATTTAAATATCACTGTGGAAGTACACACATTTTTAGTGTGTATAATGAGTTAGATACGTGGATCTATTGTTGAATCTATTATCTAAATTGATTAAGCAATTAATTCCCATGATATATTTAACCATTTTCATGAAAGAAGATAATTTTAATTGTCATGGGTTATGAATCAGTTTTACTCAAGTACATCGATGTTGTAACGCTACTGACTAATTTAAAGTTGATTATTATTTTAGTTATCTAAATGAATACATTTTTATTGTTTTTTATAATGATATTAAATAATATAATTTCATTAAAATTTTATAACCTTAAATAATATCATATATTTCTACTAATCTACTTTGTTGTATGTCTGATTATGACTACAAATATGCTTTTTCTATTTGGTTATAAATTTCGAACTTGCAATTTTGCAGGCTTGTTTAGATCAGATATGTTCACATCAGATCTGTTTAGATCTTATATTATAGAGTCAAGTTCTTTATTTTATCTTTTAACCCAAGATTAAGTACTCTGTTATCCCTCACCCAGCTGTATGTGTGTGTGAGTATTTAGAAAATTTGTATATAATATAGGAGAATGAAAAGACAATTTGTAATTTGTTTAATCGTATAGCTCCCTTTTTTAGTTTTTGTTCTCTAAGTTATATCCTTCATCAAAGTTGTCATCCACCGACTTCTCTCAACTAATGTTGTATCACATCCAACCATTTCAAAGGTAGGGTTGTTCAATTTATTTTGTCTTTAAGATCTTATTTTTTCGACGTGAATTGGAAAAAAAAAATACAATTTATCAATTTATCAGATATGATTAAATAATAGCAAATAATTATCAATTTATCACATATGATTAAATAAAGTAAAATATTTTAAAAATTCAATTTGATAGATTTGAAATGAAATATATATTTTTTCATTTGACAGGTGATCATTATTGAGTGATTTGCTAACTTCAAGATGTTATACAAAATTGTAGCATATAAAAGTAATCATTATTTTATTTTCCGACAAATATGATAGAATACATTTTATAGACTTTTCCAAAGCAGTATATCACAAAACTAAAAAATATTTTCAATTTTTTTCTTTGACATATAGTTGAGCCTTTTCTATTGATACCACTTTAAAGATTGAAAAGTAAATGCTTAAAATAAAAAAATTTTAACAATATAATTTTCAGACAGATTGAGGAACAAATAAACCTACCTTTTGATGATGAACTGTTAACTTTTCGCTTTTTGGAGATGGTAGTGGATTTTGTGATCTTCATATTGCAGTAGATGTACTATAATGCTTCTGTCATGTGATTCTTTAACTTGTTTGTGATAAATAAAGGATAAATAGCTTGTGTTTCACAAATGCAATGCTGAAAAGTTTTTTTAAAATACTAAGTAGTTATATATAGATTTCATATGTATGTATGTGCATGAACTTCATTGAAAATCTGTTTGTCGTGTGATATTAATTATGACTAGTCATATTTTCATTTTTATGTATTCACATACATGCACAATTGGAATGAATGTGACTTTTCGAAATCATTGCAGTTTATATTAATGTAGGCTATCTATTTAATAGTTGGATCTTTAATTTATGATTAATCTACTTTATTTATTTCATGTTTATGCCAAAATGAAGTATTTTTTTCGAATTATTTACACTAATTAAATTTAAATACGTCAATTATAGCATATTTTTATAAAAATATGATTTGTTTATTGAACCCTTGTGATACATATAATTTTTTATATAGTAGTCATGAAACTCAAAAATTATGTAAATTATGTTTTAAATTAAAATCATTTAAATAGAACAAAAGAAATGATGGATCTTGGAATTTGTAAATTATTTTCGAAAATATAATTACAAAAGAGTGAACAAATTAAAATCTAATATGTTTTGGTTTTGACCTGTTTATTTAGATGACAAAAATCAAAACATTTTATAGTAATACTATATTGTTGGAAAGCAACTGCTTCAATTAAAAAATACCTGCAAAAGATATGAAAAATAAAGTTATCATCGAAATTCTAATTTATTTTTATTAAGCATCTTGTATGTTTATATTTCAGTTTGTATTGTTTTATTCATTTTATAATTTTGTTAATCTTGTGTGTTTATTCATTTGCTTTACTTTAATGTCCAAATCTTCATTTGAGCACTAATGATGTGTTGGTCTTTGGTGAACGATTTTCCCAATGTTATGAATTTTCAATGTTACAATTGTTAAATATCAACCATTATAATAACTATTCATTTTCTTTATCTTCTAACAATCATGTTTTCATTAATATTCTAATTTAGTTTGATTGACCAACTTAATCCATAAGTATGATATAGTTCTTCCGCTAGTTTTCTCACTTGCCCAAAATAATTTACTTAAATCATTATATAAATGAATTGGCTATAAACCACTTTAACTTATAATTTTAAAGTATATATTATTGTTATATTGATTTTGTTAATCTTGTAAGTTTTTATGTAAGTTTATATTGCTTAATTTAAGTTGATTTGATCAAAGTTGTTAGGTAATTTTATAGTGTTTGTTTATGTTTGGTACAATGTCTTTTGATTAGCAAGTTCGTTTAAATATAAATGTCTACAAATTAAGCAAATAAAATAATACTAAGGAATGTTGAACTTTTGTTACTTATTATAATAAATGTAACATATTAAATGAAACAAAATTATTCTTTTTCTTGCTTTACAAAAAGCTTGATTCTCTTGTCGCTTGCTGTGGTAGAGAACTCATTTAGCAATGATCTCTTCAGACTTGAATCTTGGTACTCGCTGTAAGTTTCTTATATTTTATCCTTGTTGTCTTTCAGTTGGATAGTAACCTCATCCTCAGATGAATTGACCTACAAAAGAAAATTAATCAACAAAACTCTTAATTTATAGAGTTTAATTTTTTTTAAAAAAATTACTTACATCAACAACGCTTGTATTAACTCTTTCCTTCAAATTTGAGAATATGTCTGAATCTTCAGCGTTATCTTGAACATTACTATACTTGTTTATTAATTCTTGGTCTGTATATAGCTTAACAACAATAAAAAAATTATCTGGATTTCCATACTGTTCAGATGGTCCTGGACAAATACGAATTTTGAAAAACACTTGCATGTCTATCAAATTTTGAATTTCCTTTGGAAGATTATGCAAGAAAATATTTATTAATTGTTAGTTTTTAATTAACAAAAATTTTAATATTCAACTTTAAAATTAATGCAGATTCTTAATGATTTACATGTTCAACACTTTTCATTTTCAAAAAGTTTGTTGATTTACCAATTAGCTAAGTGTCTTTTTTATCCCAGATTAAGAACCGTGCATTTCTCATTCCATCAACCACACGAACATGCAACTTGTATCTGAAAACAAAAAGTATTATTATAATTTTTTTCTAAGGTTAATTTATTGCATTAATATAAAAGCTTTTAACTTACCTTATATTATTACTTCCTAAGACCACATCTTTCACAATAGAAAGAATCTGCAACTGGCATCATTTTCCTTGGATATTTTTTGTAAGAAACATACCACCAATCTATATTCGACTCCACTTCTACTATTTTTCCCAACACCCAATACCTTCCATCCTAATCAAACAATTATATGTTAGAACTTATGCTACATTTATTACCCTTAGAAAATAGTTTAGTAGGTCATATTAGTACTTCAATCTCATGAATTTGGTCAATCGTACGAATTAGGTGTTTTGAGGTTTTCAAATCATCTTCGAGTGTAGTAGATGGGGTTAAAGAAATGTTGCTGATTGGAGTATTTGATTTTCCATCAGAAACCAAACTGTTAAGAAATAACATAATTTGTTAGTTATTTTGTATAAATCATAATAAGATACTCTAATTAGATATTTTATTAATATGTGTATACATGTTTTAAAATCATTTATCTCCATTATATCTTTATTTATAATAACTCTCGAAACATGAAATGTACTTGATAATTGAGCCTCTCCCATGAAATTTTTTACCCGGAACATTTGGAGTATTAAAATTACCGCTGGATCAGTATTTGCTTCCAAAAAATTTGTAAGTTGATCAACTAAATCACCCCATAAAGTACATGATACCGACATGTCTCTACAAAAAATTGTGCAAGAAATTATATATGAATTTCATTAATATTAATATGAGAATAATACAAAACAAAATATTTAATATTTATCCTTACTCAACATCTTCAAGAATTATGTTTAGCATCTTTGTTGTTCTTCCTTGAATTTCTTTTACTTGTGGTGAATATTTGGAAGCCAATTTGCCAACTACATCTGCAATTATAAGAAAAAAAACACAAAATGTGGATACAAATGTTTGTAAAATAGATTATATTGTGTTGTAGTGCATGGTGTGTGTGTGTATTTAACAATAATTGTGCTTACCGAATATGGCGTTCTCATCTTTAACATTCAATTTGGAGATTTCTTTAAATGTTTTAAATTCAAAAACTTTCCTTGGAAAAGTTTTTTCGAATATTTATGTTACTTGTGTTTTATGCATAAAAATAATTTTGTATTTTGACATGGTTGTACTTATTTTCCATGAATTCGCAGCAACAATAAAATTTTTAATTGCATACAAACGAAACAGTTTAAAATTTGACTCATATTTTTTAATTTGTGAGCCTTTAATTGTTTCTACAATCCGTGAGCCATGTAAAAAAACGAATCAATAATATTAGACGAAATAGTGAATCAATACACAATAATTCTTGTTATATTAATAACATACACATACCTTTTCATCATGGAACACACATTCAACACTATAAAGACTTTTGTTATATTAGTAGAGCCTTAGCTTCATCGCCCATTCAATCTTGTTCGGACCAATATCAGTAATCAAACAAAAAAGTGGAGGCATCTTCTTGTATAATTTCTTTTGCAGTAACAAGAGAGTGCAGTATATGCTAGATGAAGACTTATTCTGAGATAGAGCCACCTATTTATATGAGAGTTTTGCATTGAATACTCAAGTAATTCTCCATCTTCCCAATCTGTTCATATGCCCAAGCTGTCCATATGCCAAAGCTATTCAAATTCACTTCATTTCCCATTCAGTTAATGTGTATAATACAATTATTTTGTTTTGTTTTATGTAATATATTTTTCAATTCCTGAACATTAATCAAGAATTTAAGCAAACATTTAGTCAAGATTCATGAAGGCAAACAGTTAGTCAAGATTCTTATCCAATTAATTATTGAAATAAATTTTTTTTCCAAAGCAACTGGTATTTATATCAATTATAATTGTTTCCAAATTTGGAAAGATATTTTTGGCGGGATAGTTCCAAAATATGCTCCTCTCCTTTTATATATGTATAGATTAGTGCACTTCAAAAATCCAAATTTGACCAACTTGGTAATGGACGTAGTAGTTTATAATGTGAACCACTTTAACTGCTTTGTCTCTTATTCATTAGTTCTTACAAACCGTCTTCACACTTAAGCAATTTCAATCTACTTAAAGTGTCAGTCAGTCAGTTTCATAAGTTGTTTACTTGTTTGTCTTATAAATTGTTTTTCAATTCATTCTCTATAAATTATGATCTTTTGAAAACATCAAACTGTGTCAGCTAGCTGACCAATATTCTTTTTCTTGCTGATAGCATCAGTCTCTAAAGATTTTCCAATTCATCAGCCGACTGACACTATATCAGTTGACTGACAAATGTTGTATTTTCAACTTTTGAAGTTTTTCAAAACGACCCTCAAAGTTTTTAAAAGGCTATTCACCCCCCCCTCTAGCCTTATTTATTGCCAACTGGACCTACATATATTAATATCTTCAAGCCAGAACGATTTGTTAGCCTAGAAATTGAGACATACAACTGGCCATGGCTCAATACTAATTTCTTCAAGAAGAGTCCTACATGCAAAAGTGATTAATCTTGAGTTTTGTTAATTGTCATGACATACGATACTACCAATAGAATTTTTCTTCTCTAAAACTTAAAAGGCAACCTCACATCTGATGGAGACAGTGACATTCTTGGTATAAACATTTTGTCACCAACATTACTTCCATTCAAAAAATTTGTTTCAACAACAAGATTCTCAAGTGTGGTAATGACTAGTCTTGTTTCATTACACAATCTTGCAGCATGGTCAATGCTTATCAACAACATCACCCAAACACCAATCTTAAGTGTTAATTCACGGCTGGGCAATCATGAACACTTTATACTATTCAAAAACTCCTTAGAATGAATGTTTTCAAATAAACTTTTGTTGTTCTCCGCCTGCACATAAAATCTGAACTCAAATAAGTTCTTCCATATGAGTGATTGTTGGAAACCATGTACTCATTTATGGTGTCAACAATATCAAGTGTCGGGGTAAGTATAACTCTTCCTTGCAAATATGACACATCATCAAAAGACTCTAAAAATGACGAATATGTATTTTTAACCATTGACTGGATCAAATTATCTCATGTATTAACCAAAAGATAATTTGGAACTTATATTACTGCAACACCATCATTTTCACCACCATATGTACTATTGCTGATACTTAAAATCCACTTAGAAAATGCCTTCAACTCAAGACCACTTTTGTCAATGCCAAGAGCTTGTAGTCTCATGTTTTTTGTAAGTCTCAAAACATTGCAATGCGTCCATAAATAAGAAGAGTACTTAATGGTCGCCATGACAATATCTTGCCTACTCCATTTCCTGATAACCAGCAGGACCTAGCGAAAATCTTCACCCAAAACAATAGTTTTGCCTACAAATGATTGATTGAAGCTATCTTAATTTTTAAACCTCAATATATCCCTCAAGATTCTGTCAAGAGCTTCAAAAAAAAAATGTGCACCATAGGTGCCACATCCAAAATTATTAGCTTTGTTCTCAATATTAACTCTGCAAATGAACTTCCTTGTTTGATGTTGCATTTTGAGTCTTCATTTAAACTTAAAGGAATGACAAATCATGAATGGTATGCTCTACCGTTGGGTAACAAAAGAAACACGTGCAATACCACTTGATGCTACATTCAACATTATTTCACTTTTTGATCTCAAAGCAACCGAGAACGTCTTCCAAACAAATATATTTCCAGTCCCATCGCAACCATAAAGGAAATAAAGACCTCCATTATCGCCCATTTATGTAAATGAAAACATTATATTGTACAATCGAATGTTGTCATTAAAAAACTTGTTTTTCTTAGTTTTTTCAAACAAAAAATATTTGAATGAAGTTGGCGGTTCGGGTATTGTAGGAAGCTAAACTTTCCTTTGCATGCAACAGAAGGAGAATTTAGGATTTTGACAAGTTTTTTACGCTTTTATGTTCTCTCGTGAAACGAAAATTTGGCACTGCAAAACTGACGTATGTAAGATGGATCTCCTAAGTCCACGTACTCTGTTTGTTCCAAAACGAGGGCAATTTTTTTCACATGTTAGATTTTAATTAGTTTTTTTATCAAAGCACAAGAGACAAAGAATTTTTTTTTTACAAAAAATTATAATATTTATTTGAAAATATAACAAAGAAAATAAAACCTTACTTTTACCAAAATATGTACATTTATCTAAATGTTGGTTGTTGTTAGACACGACAATAACAAAAGGGTTGTTATAAAAAAATATGAAATTGATGAAACACTTGATGAAATTGATGAAATACTAGAAATACTTGGCTGTAAATAACGAAAATCAAGGCAAAAGATCTAAAAAATACTTATGTTTTTAAATTATCTTCCTAATTTCCTTTTTGTCAATTCTAATATAATTATCCTCTTTGAAAACTTTTCCTTTAAGGAAAACACTTTTACCTCTTTACCCTTACTTTTTCTACCTACTTTAATTATTACCATATGCTCAAGAGCATTAAAAGAAACCACATATTTTACCAATATTTATAATATAGTCAATTCTTTTTTTCTTAAACGGTGTGTCGGTCAAAAGAGACAATAATTTGAAAACATATGGAGTAAATAAAGAAAGAAGTACAAAATGATGAGTAAAAATTATACTGCCATTATTAAAAAATATACATATAAAATGATGAGTTTTACTTTTACATGTGTATACTTAGAAAATGTGCACAATATAATATGATTGTCCTTGAAAG
The DNA here is from genome assembly GCA_013146195.2 of Codonopsis lanceolata. Lineage (NCBI taxonomy): Eukaryota > Viridiplantae > Streptophyta > Magnoliopsida > Asterales > Campanulaceae > Codonopsis > Codonopsis lanceolata. Next base: position 105,411,711 of record CM028380.1, on the reverse strand, counting down.
TTTATTTTACTCCCTCTGTTCCTAAATAATTGTCCTAGTTGACCCGCAGTTTAAGAAAAAACAATTGACTTGATTATTTATATTAGTTTAATGTGTAGTTTCCTTTAATGTCCATGTGTATGTGGTCCATAATTAAAGTAGAGTGAAAAAGTAAGGATAAAGTGGTAAAAGTGATATTCTAAAAAGGTAAGTTTCAAAGTGGACAATTATTTTGAGACGAACGGAAAGGAAAGGAGGACGATAATTTAGGGACGGAGGGAGTAACATTTTACGTTGATTTTAGTCTGATTTTATTTAATATACCTCACTCTTACATTTGCATCATCGTAAAATACACATATTTTCATTAAATGTTAGATTCATATATTTCCTTTTAACCTATTATATAAACGGAAATATTAATTAAGAAAGTCAAATAAGTTTTCTATAAAGTAAAAATCATAAGTTGCAATGTATTAAATAAGATATTTTATGATATTATTATTTTATTTTTAAGTTATGAAAAATCATGCATTTGAGAAAAATATTTGAGGTATTATTTACTTAGTAAATAAATAATATCATAAATTAGAAAAGAAGAGAAAACATGATTAATTGTTAATCTACTTAATAATAGAAATAAAAAATGTAACAAACATAACAAAAAATTACATTGAGTGAGTGAGAGATATATATTGAAATGTTTTTCTTGTTCGAAATAGCAGTAGGATTTGAACATTCTCCGTGATTTGTTGAATCAACAATGTGAAAGATACTTGAACTTGTGAAGGTGAGTAGGTATAGAAATTGATTTTCCCTGTACTGTGTACGTGTAGCAGCTGGAAAAAATATGTAATATTTTAAATATATATAAATAAAAAATTTAATTCAAAATTCGTATAATATATCTTACCATTCATGATATCCGATAAAGGAAAATTTGATGTAGGATGCAACACATTTTGATTAGAACCTTCAATATTACACTGTTGGGAAGTAACATTTTCTACAACATAATTTATATAAGATTATTAAATCAAAGAAACAAACACCAACAAATCAGTCAGACATGCTATTATTTTCATATGGACTGAATAATTCAAAATACTTTAATACATCTCATTCAAAAGACTTTAACAAAATTATTCAAGCACAATATTATTTTCTTATGACCATTTCCAAAATGAGAAAAAAAAACCACCCCATTAAAAATTAAAAAAACACTAAAATGCCTACTGTTAACCCTTCACATGTTCTAAATTTGGTCGAGTCATCTTCTGATTCTATTGCATAGTGGCTAAAAGGTCTGCATACCGATTAGTGTAGCAACTATCTTAGAATCAAGGGTGTAATAGAATAGTTTAGTGTTAGTTTATCCAAGGCATGGACCAGCAGGCTTCAACAGCAGCCTTGAAAGCACGTCTCACCAGCAGACTTTGAAGTCTGCTCAGCTCAAAATCGAAGCTCAGCCAAACACGTGGATTTATGTCACATATTATTTGAACTAGATATTTTTAATATCTAGTCAAATAATATTCAAATTATCTTCATCAATTTTCCCTCCCAAAGAAGTCAACTATTTCATTATCTGGCTTCAGACAAACGACACAGACAACTGTCCAGCTTGTCGCCTGAATCATGAAGACTGAAGACATTACCTCTTTTGGCTAAGAAGACTTTCAAGCTCTAACGCCTGCAAGCTGAAAACTTACTCTGTTTGGGAATGTCTGCCTCTGCATCACTGCATCTCTGATGTCTTGCCGCACTCATTCTACAAAGCGTCGAAATGCATTTAATGCATTATAACGTTGAACACATCCTCTTCATTTTGAAATCGAACTGTCCTGAAGATCTCCCGAAGTATATATTCAAGACTTGAAGATTTGAACAAAATATCTCTCGCACATTCAATACTTAAGCTTCATCTTCAATACTCAAGTATTCAAGAGATCCAAAGGACAAGAACTAACACTTCACCAAACTTCTTGAAGCTGCAGATCTGCCAGTCTTTACTTGTTTTCAGCTTCTTTTAGTTTGTTATTAACGTTCTTTACTTTAGCACTTGAGAGAGCAATTATTCATTGATTGTTTTTCTCATCATTAAACACTTGGTTGAAAACTATTTTTGTACACTATCCATTAGAGATCTAAATTTCTCACCTAGTGGATAAACAAGTGCACCTTTCAAAATCCAAAGCTAACCACTTTGGTAGTGGACGTAGTACTTTTCATAGTATGAACCACTTTTAAATCCTCGCGTCATGTTTGAATTATTTATGCTTATCTTCTCTCATCATAACTGCTACTGCTTTCATCTGTTTGATCTTCTCTATTTTCCACTACCCTAACTCTTCTTAAGAGTTAGCTATTTTAAAAAGAATAACAACAACTTGAAAAAGATTTTAAAGTAATTTTAAAAACACAACTAGGCTATTCAACTACCCCCCCCCCTTCTAGCCTAGATTGAGCCTATTTGGGACCAACATCTACTATATATAAACCCAGTTCATTAAAATCTCATATCCGCCTTTAAGCCTCATGTCATGTAAGTTGTCCATTTTAACCCAGTAATATAAACATACACTACCTAAACACCTAACCAAATTCTACATCCGTTGTCTAACAAATACTACCCTTCATTTATATTGGATATTTAATTATTGAGTAATTATGTTTACTAATTGATTTATTTTAATTAATTATTATTTTTTGCATTTCTTGGTATTTACTTTGATTAATTATTATTGTTACACCTTTTGTAGAAAAGTTATTTTGGAGATTTTGCTTTAATTGGTTTTTAGGGTTTATATAAATCATTAATCTAATAGGATTGTGTGTTCTTGTAACACAAGTTATGTTAGCCGTTTGTCTTGCTTCATGGAGACACGGCTGACCTAGTTATTATTTGTAAAGAATCCTTTATATTTGGTATGTGTATATTTGATAAGATTTAGTCCTTCTTTAATACACTAACCTACTAATCTTTTATGGTAAGTGGTTTTCTTATTCTATAAGGTTTTTAGGTCAAGGATGTCAGTATAAATAAGAGGAGACATGAATGTAAAGCTAAGAGACGTTACTGAGCATAAATTATACTTAGAGTTATAAGAGAGAAAGAGATCGAAAAATTGTTGCTGCTCGAATCTTGAATGAGTTGTTGAATGAAATTACATCGAAGCATTCATTCATTTTGTCACCAGCATTGTTTTTCTGCTTACACATCCTACTGTTTTGTTAAAAGCTTTTGAGCGTATAACATTATAGGTGGTTTGGGATGTTAGTATTATTCAAATCCATATTTGCTTTATATAGAGATTTTTCATAAATTCCACTTTATTAGTCTTTCGAATGTAATAAATTTAAACATATATTTTACTAATGAAATATTTTTATCCATGAGGCATGATCAATAAGGATTTATGCTTATTGATCAAAAGGTTATCTCTTGTGTTCAGTTTTCGTTGTTCATGTTTTGTTTTTATTTATTTCTGTAACATTGATACATCAGCGAAGTCTTCAATGAACTCTTCATTGTAAGCTTCATTAACCAAATCATATAGAAAACAATTTATTTTCGTTTTACTTATTATTCTGTTTTTATCCTTGCTTTAATCATTCTTTCAACTTATAACCCATTTAGAATCATTCATTTAACATATATCATTTCACTTCAATATTTCATCCACCTAATATTCAGTAAGAAATCCTAACGATCTCTCTCCTCAGATTATTCAAATCCTTTCAATTTTTCATTGAGTTGAAAATTGAGCCTTTATCATATTGTTTTACCTTTTATTTCGCTGTACAACTTAATTATTTTTTTAAAAAAAATACATATATAATAATTTGAGACTTCAATTTGTTAGATCTGATAAAATAAAGTCAAGTATTAATAAAAACAACGTTTAAAGATATATATTTTATTTTACTTTTTGAGATTTTCTATATTCTAAATTTTTAAATATTTTTCTTAAGGTTATTTTGAAAAGAATACAGAGCTGAAATTTTAAGATTTGAATTTATCTGAACTAATAAATTTATCTGTTACATTTCTTAATTTTTTTATTTAACCCAATTCTTCATACTTATAAAAAATATTTAACTTTGCAGTTTGACTATGTCAACTACTTCGTTATTTATTTCATCTGAAACTAACCATTTCCTTACAACTCCGACTTCGAGAATTCAATCTTTGTTTGTGGATGTCTCTTAGGACGGAGGATATGAAAACCATAATAATTGTAGTAAATTTTTTTGGTTTAAAACGTCTAAAGCTTATTTAGTGACTGTTTTTTTTTAAACTTTGTAAAAGATTGGTTTAATATCCTCAAAGAACATTCATAGACTTTATATAGATGTGATGGAAAACAAAAGATCTAGCACGATATTGTGAATTGTGCTAAGAATACCAACAGTTTTGGTGTATTCAAAGTTCCTATAAATGTATAAATATATTCACGTCAACTAACCCAAAATATTAAATGTTTAGTATAAAAACTAAAGAAAATGTAACAAAACAAAGTGTTTCAGCTTCTAGCTAGTGCATGGCTAGATGTAAAATTTGAGTTTCCATTTATGAAAATCACAATTGTTATTAAATATATATATATATATATATATATATTAGCATTATTTGTGGGTTTCATTTTCACATGAGTACATGACTACCTTGAAAAAAGAACATTATTCTAATATTTACTTATTTCGTTCCACAAAAATAGATTATGTTTGAAAAGTATAATTATTAATGGATATATATATATATATATATATATATATATATATATATATATATATATATATATATATATCATTAGAGTTAATTATAATTACAAAAATATTTAAGCATAGTCTACATGTTTATACCAAATGTAAGAGTACATTTGAAAGGTTAAGGAGATTGTAGGGTTAAATTTTTATAAAAGAATTTTTTAAGTAAAACATCTCAAAAAGGATATAATATGCCTTTTCTCCCCTAATCTCTTTGTGTGGGGGGGGGGGGGAAGTACAACTTTTTGTTTCAAAAGTGTGTTATCTTATGTTTACTACTGAAAAAAACTGTACCAGAAAAATTACTACTACGGAAAAAAAGGTTAATTTCATTTTAACTCAAATGAAATAATTATTTAAAGGTAAGTCTCTTGTAACATGGTTTTATGGATTTTAATTCGGAGTGATGCTATCCTTACCACTATCTTTACAACTACACCTTTGCTAAAAAGTAATTAATCTAGGTGATTCATCATTTGACAAAAGTTATAGTTGTAAAGGTAGTGGTAAATATGTTGGTCAGGATAACATCTCTCTTTAATTTGTAAGGTGGAATCTCATTCTCTTTCATCTCAACCCACTAACACACGGTGAGTTGGTTAAAAAAGATATTTCTTACAAAAAATATCTGTAAGAACGTATTAAAGTAGGTTTTTAGTCCCTGTACTTTTTTGAAATGTGTTTGGTCCTTAAAGTAAGTTTTTAGTAAGAGATTACCCCCTGACGGTAGAGATGTTAAAAAGGCCGGAAACCGTAGGGTCGACCCTATTAACCGGAAACATGAAAGGGTTAGGGTTGGGAAAATTCAACCCTATTAATAAACGGGCTGACCCTGTAGGGTCAGGGTTAAACTGGGTTGAGCCCGCGGGTTCTAGGGCTGGCCCGCGGGCTGGAAGCTTATGGCTAAAATAATTGTTCGAAAATGTTAAAATTGAGATTCGAACCCACAACCTCTTAAGAGTATAAAAACTTATGGATGACCCTTTATACCATTCAACCACCCTAAATTGTTTGTTCTAAATTCAAATGCATAATATATATTATCATCTCATTTGGTAAACCAATATCTATGCCCTGTTAGCTTTGTGATGATGTATGTGCATTTGATGAAAGTTAAACCCAAACATGGTCGTAAGTAAAATTCTAAGATATATAAGTTTCCAAAATTGGTCAAAATGATATTTTTGGATACATAATTAGATATGTTAAAAGGGTCGAGAACCGTATGGTTGACCATGCTAATCAGGAATCGGAAAGGGTTAGCGTCGGGAAAATGCAACCCGTTTAAATTCCGTGCTAAACGGGTTGACCTTAGTATTATATTTTATTATTTGATTAAAATATTTGATTGTATTAACTTCTTACCAACATTTATTTTATGTTATTTTATTATTGTAGATGAAGATGATAATGATGGTGAAGAAGATACTTTCTCAAAAGAAAACTCGATTTCATGTTTTTAATTCGTATTGTTAATCGTTGTCACTTGTCCGTCAATATGTTTGTTACTTAATTTCGATTTTTTTGATTTAAATAAGGCATCATGTGTTAATAGGGCTGACCCTGTTAAACCGCACCCTACAGGGTTAGGGTTAGGGTTGTGATTTGAGTGGCCCGTTTAAATGACCCGTTTAACCCACGGCCCTATAGGGGCACAACCCTATATGGCTGGCCCTATAGGGTTAGGGTCAACCCAATTTAACATCTCTACCTGACGGGGTTACCATCAGTTTTGTCGTTATGTTTTTTTTTGAAATCCCAAATTTACCCTTATGTTTAGCGGGACGTATACTAACCAGACACTGTCGTTTAATTAAGGACCAACCTCATTTCACCCAGTTCATCATCTCACTACAGTATCATCTCCCCTCCCTACACTACGTCAAACCCTAAATTCAGAGATCACGATCTAGTCGTCTTCTGAAGAATCGTAGGCATTGAAGACAACATGTACGAAATTAATTAGTGTTTATGTTTTAAAACATTATTTTAATATGTTAATGGCTTTATGGTACGAAATTAGGGTTTATGTTTTCCTTTGATTTCAACATAGAGTTTTTTTTCGATTTTTTTTTTATCAAGCTTAGTTCTTTCTCAATTTGATTGTCCTTTATGATACTTGTAGTTGATTGTTGATTGACATTTTCTCGTTTCAATGTTTGATTATGTTTTAGAAGTCAATTGGTACAAATTAGGCCATCTATAATGCATACTTTTTTGAGGCTTTTATGCTATATGTTATCTTATATAACTTTAGGACATATTTTATTGGTTTTGTTGGATGTTCTTGCTGTCACTATCATTGTTGTTGTCTAAATATGTGGTCTCTCTATTAATGTGATATGAATTGAAAGTTATTCTTTTGTTAACTCCTATGTCTGTAAAGTCGTACTTGAGGGACAAAAAGTAGATCCCTCATTATTGTTTTTGTTTATCTATTTATATTCTATTGGACCACATAATGTGCATGTGTAGTAGTGTAGCATGGAGATGGGGTAAGTTTATGAAGGGTAATATGTGGGGGGCATAGTGGGGGGACAAACATTATACTCCAACATTATTTACCATTGATGATGTCTACCACATAATCTATTTCTCTGACATGTATACCATATGTTTGCAGAACGGGTATCTTAAATTTAATTGTGCACCATGGGGTAGATTTGTGAAAGATGGTGTGTTGAAATATATTGGGGATAGTTTTGAGGTTATTGATGAAGTTGACACAGATTATAACTCTTTTGTTTGCTTAAAGAGTGTGGTTGAAGAATTATTTAATTATAAGAATGTTAAGTGTCTTTGGTATGTGATTCCAGGAAAGGATTTAGATACTGGACTTAGAAGGATGCATAGTGATGCAGAAGTGAACATAATGTGTAATGTAGCTGATAAGTCTGGTTTCATAGATATAGATATGTATGTTGAACATGATGTAGATAAGCCTGATGTAGTTGATTGCATAATTGGTACACTAGATGTGAGGCTAATGATGCTGAGGGGGAGGAAAATTGTGAGCTAATGATGATGAGGGAGAGGAAAGTTGTGAAGCTAATGACGATGAGGGAGAGAAGAGATAAGGTTATAGTGATGATAGTAGTGATGATGAGATGTATATTATGGAAAGTGAAGAAGAAGTAGATTGTGAATATAGTGATTAAGATGATGAGGAGGATAATGTAGACACCCCAATTTCGTACCTCTGATATGTAACATGACATGAGATATCAAGACCTGTTAAAAGCTAACAAATGTCAAGTTACATGGTTAAAAATGCAAAAGAAAAAGAAGGATGCGTAAACAGTGAAATACAGGGGGCCAAAGTGCCAAAAATCAAAACAGAAGAGCCCTAGGAATTACCCAGAACCCACTGGCGCCGCCCATAGCATGTCTGGGCGCCACACCAGCCTCCTCCATGGGTGGCGCCCAACAGTGCTCTGTGTACTGTAACAGTTTGCCTTTGGTGTAATTCTCTCAGCGCGCGGTACAAGCCAATGAAGCACAAAATGAGAAATCTTAATCATGAAGGAATCCTCTCTCCAACCTATAAATAGAGGCATCCGGCTTGAGAATTCACACAGACAATTCACGCAGTGAAAACACCTTTTCACCGCGTGGTGAATGCTCGCTCTCCCAAGAGAACGCCGAGAGATTTATTCCTATAGCTCTGAAGCTCTGCCAAATCTCCCACAAACACTAAAGCTCACTGGCCAAGGTGAAACCTAGTTACCCTGCTAGGTATTCTGCCCTATTCCATTGGTCCAAAAATCCCTAAAAGAGCAGTTGCTTTGCCCGAATCCAGACGCCAATCAACAAAAAACAAGTAGTTGCTCTGTCCGATTTTAAAAGCAAACAACACAAAAAAGCAAGCGGTTGCTCAGGGTTCCGAGGCGAGAAGTAACTTTCGAGCGGTTACTATGCCCAAATCCCGTAACGGCAAAAAAGACTCCTCTCCTAAGGGAGCGAGCGCACCTAAGCCTGCCAGAATCTAGTTGGTACGGGATAAAACCCCCACGCCAAGAGGTAGGTTATTTAAAGTTTTATTTTATAAAAAGTGCTATTTAGACTAGCAAAATATAAGTAAAATAAGCAGTTATGCTGCCCGAAGTTCTACATAAAATAACACAAAAAAGAGCTACTAATATGGTCAAATATTTATAAATGTATTTGTAACTCCCGAAAGGAGGCTGTAGCAAGTGTTGTAATAATATATGTACATATATATATATATATATTTTTTTTAAATCCTTTATTTCATCAGCTAAATAAATATAAAAACCCATATTTTAGCCAAAAATTATTTTTAGACTGAAAGGTCTACAATGAGGCCGGACGTATTCCACGCACCTTAGAGCGTTTTGATTTTTTTTCTCCTTTAATGGAAAACGAAGATGCAGAAAAACCGGGGCATTCACAGTGGCGACTCTGCTGGGGACGTTGTTTTTATTTTAACAAAAACGGAGGGCTAGACTCATTTTTCATAAAAAAGAAAAAAAAAGTTTTCTTTTGATTTTGGCTAAACAAGCTTATTATATTTATTTGACAGTTTAAATATTGCATTTTATATATCGGTATATATATTTGTGCAAATAATCGTGAAACTTGCAGCAGTTTCGTTCCAGTTACCGTTGCGAATATAAAAAATATATAAAATAGAATTTCAGGCAGAATAATAAAAAAAGCAGGGGCTTATTTTTGCTTTATTTTGTTATTATTATTCTGCTTTATTTATTTATACTGCGCAAAATATGTAAATATTTTTTTACATTGTCATATTATTTGTACATCCATACATGTTTGCATTTTTTTTATCAAAAAAAAATCTTCTTTCCTTTAATATCAATACGCTTTTTTTTTTTCTTTTCCCTTTTATATTTATTTGGTTTCTTGTATGTATATAATTTTCAACTCTCTCTAAAAAAAAAAATTTCAACTCTAAAAAAATTCATTTTTCAGATAAAAAAAATTCAAAACAAAACAAAATTCATTTGTAAATCTTCCAAAATAAAAAAAAAATCATCTCTTCTAAAAAAAAAGTAGAAAGAAACTTATGTTTTCCAAGCAAAAGAAAAAAAATTTTACTTCAAAAAAATCGTTTTTCATTAAAGAAAAAATATAATAATAATTTCGTTTTTCAAAAAAAATGTTCAACAAAAAAAAATTTGATCAAAAAGAGCAAACAAAAAATTATTCGTGTTTCTTAAAAAAACAGTTTTAGTATGTTAAGCGGACCAAAACATTAAAAGGAAATTAAGAGGGGCCTAAATAACAAAAGGGGAAAAGGTGAAAGGAGTGAAGTGCAAAAGGAAAGAAGTGAACATGAACAATGTATTTGGGGGCAACGCCCAAATGCATGTTGGGCGGCGCCCACACTCTCGTGCACGGCACATTCCTAATTTTTAATAATTTTGTCCGATGTTATGCTCATTTTATCTGTCGGGTCGTCCACTTTTACAGTTTGGTGCACCCATTTTTCCTGTTACTCCACCTTTCAAAAAAAAAATCATCAAAAACAAAAAGTTGTCTTTCCTTTAAATCATGTGTTGTGTTTAGACATATTGGGATCTTTGTTGTTCTCCTTTGGTACCACTAATAATTTTGCAGGGGCTGAAAAATAAAAGAATTGGTTATTTATCATTTACTCTCCTGAAAAGATTGTTCAGAGGTACGTAATCATCACATCCCATTTCAAGGATCGCAAAAACAAAAGGGGGGCTTTCTAATAAAAAAATTATGTGTAATACTTAGTTCTCTTTTCCTTTCAAAAAAAATATATAGTCGTTACTTTTCGCAAAAAATAAAAAAGGGAGGGGATATTCACACCCCAAAAAGCTATCTTTACACCCCACTTAAAATAATTACACAAATGCCATTGAGTGAAATGACCTAAAAGGCCCCTTTAAACATTACACCCCATTAATTAATCTCTACACCCCATTGAAATAACTATAATACCCTTATACTAAAATACAAATAATACTCCCTACACCCCATTGTTTTATATTTACACCCCAAATTTTAAAAATCACAAATATTATACTAAAAACAAATAATACTCTTTACACCACATTATTTTATATCTACACCCCAAATCTCAAAACCACCGATACATGTTTTACGGGGGGACCTCATTTTGCGTTCTCTCAATTTTTTTTCAAAAAACTCTCTCAAAACCAACACCAAACATAATCACATTGTCAAAAATAACATTATAAGGAGCTTAAAGAAGTCATGGGGTCGGGTAATGTAAGTATTTCTTTGACTTTCTTCCATTAAAATTTGATTTTTTGCCCAAAAATTCGAATTTGGGGTTTTACGCCTGCTTCGGCTCGGTGTGATGAACATCCTTAAGGATGTTCGGCCAGCACTGGCCGAACACCCTTAAGGGTGTTCATCACACTCTGGTCGAACACCAAATGTTGTGTTCATCACAGCCTGGCCGAACACCCTCAATGCTGTTCATCTCAGCCTGGCCGAACACCCTCTCTTCTGTTCAGCTCATCCTGGCCGAACAGCATGAACAAGGCGTAATCATGAATTTTTAACATGTTTTTTTGCTTAATTTCGTGAAGCAAACACGTATCCTAGTGAGCATAGTGTCGTTGGTCCTAGATGATGCGATCATTCCTCTTGAACAACATTGTTATAGATTACAAAGAATGTGTTTGTAAATCACGCATATTTTTCATCCCTGGATGACTTATTTGATTGGGTTCGCATTTAATCGGAAGGGAGAATGGACTTGTGATAGTAATTACTAGGTCTGATAGTGGTACGACAAATAGAGGACCTCGGTTGACTTTAGGTTGTGAACGTGGTGGGCAACCTCGTCAAAAAAAAGGGGATGATTCGAGTAAAGTAACAAAGAATAGCAAGAGAGAACGTGGATCGAAAAAATGTGGGTGTCCATTTCGCTTGAAGGGTATACAATTATGTGAAGGAGTATGGGAACTTCAGTTGAATGTGGGTTGCATAACCATGCCGAGGCCCCTCACATGCATGGCCACTCATTTGTTGGTCGATTATCGAGCCGAGAAGGCTTATGTTCTTGACATGTCGCATGCCAATTCGAGGCCTAAGGATATTTTGCAAGGTTTACACGAGAAGTTTCAAAGTAATAAGTCTTCAATACGGACTATTTACAATGCTCGTAGCAAGAATAAAATTATCGAGCGTGATGGTCGATCGCAAATGCAGCAGCTTGTAGCAAAATTGATAGAGCATGGATATTACTACCATCATAGAGATGTGAGAAAACCAACACCGCCCAAGATTTGTTCTTGGCTCATCCAATGAGCGTTGAGCTATTACGCTTCTTTTCCCAAGGTTCTCTTCATGGATTGCACTTACAAGACAAACGATATAAGTTACCCTTGTTGGAGATTGTTGGTGTGACGCCGACAAATATGACATTTTTGGTTGGAGCTGCATATATGGGCCTGAGTCACAAGATAACTACATTTGGGCGCTTGGTATCTTGAAAGCTTGATGAATCAATCATCCTTGCCAACCGTGATAGTAACCGACGAGATCTTGCGTTAATGAATGCAATTGAGGTAACTTTTCCTACCTCCCAACATTTACTTTGTCGATGGCATATCAACAAAAACATCCTTGCGAATTGTAAGAAATACTTTCGCACAAAAGTGCAATGGGATCAATTTTCCATCTGTTGGAATTTTTTGGTGGATGCAAAAATGAGCACATATATGAAGAATACCGAAGAGGTTTCGATGGATTTTATTGATTATCCTGCTGCGGTTGAGTACGCCATGAAGCAATGGATACGGCCGTACAAGGAAAGGTTTGTGTCGGTTTGGACGAATAATGTAATGCACTTCGACAACAACACAACAAGCAGGTATTTAAATGTTTTCAACATTTCATTGTTTTCCATAAATTTTGTCATGTAATAGAAATATTAATTGTATCTTATTTTAGGGTGGAGAGTCAACATGCAACTTTAAAAAGACAGTTGAAATCAAGTCAAGGTGACTTTGAGACATGTTGGAGACAGTTGCACACCCTGATTGAGACATCTCACATTGCAATCAAGGTGTCATTCACGAAAAGCCTTACAATGTTCTTCCGAAATACAAATCGCTTATATTTCAACAACTTCGAGGTTTGGTGTCTACTCATGCATTGAGTCTGATATACAATGAGATGACTAATATACCGAAGATGGTTATATAGACCCGTTGTTGTGTGGTTGTGTACTTCGAAAAACATGCGGCTGCCTTGTCGTCGCCATGAGATTGCTTGAGTATATAAGAAATGACGTCAATTCCTCTTGATCGTTGATTCATTTTGGAGGAAATTAGATATGTTACCTACTCCTGAGAATGTTGAAGTTTCAGTGAAGCTGGATATGGACAATCGATTCAATAGCACGTATGATGAGATTCGTGAATATTATGAGAACGCTCCTGAGACTGAAAAGTTGTTAATCATTAAAAGAATGATGGAGGTGAAAGACGCGAGAACAAACTCCTTGATTGTTCCACAGGATGAAGTGCGCACTCGTGGTCGTCCGAAGCCTGCGAAGGTAAAAAAAGATAAATCAACCAAGCGTGATCCTAGTTTGTTTGAGCATGTGGAGTCGATGATAGATAGTTGCTCCCCTTGTGATCAAGGATTGTTATACGAGGTTGGTCCATCGCAACAACCTCCCACGTTCACTACGCTTGCCCGCCGCTTAACGAAAAGATTCCGGTATTAATCTTCTTATATTTCAAGGATTGCTATATAAGGTTTGCTATATATATATATATATACATTATGAATTTAATCTGTTTTAACTTTCAATAGGTTGTGCGACCACGTACGAGGGCCGGGAAAGCTAGTGGTAATTACGTCCAACAATTCCGAAGGAATTTCGCCTTTCATATTGGGCACGAATATCATTGGTGACGGTCATTGTGGTTTTCGTGTCTGGGTTTATGTATAGAAATGAAGAGTCATGGAGCAGGTTCGAGCGGACTTGTCGATAGAGTTGATGTCAAACCAGGAATTATACACACGTATCTTAATTGAACGTAATCGTGTGCCTAAAGTGAACGCGAGTCTACAATATAACGACATTAGTGCTCCCAAGGCATATTGGTTTGATGCAAATGATATGGGACATTTGGTGGCATCATATTACAACATTGCTTTCATGGTATTAGATAGAAAACACTGCTTCACTTACTTACCATTGAGGACCGCACCCCCAAATGATCCACATATTATTTGTATCGGAAGAGTAAACGGTGATCACTTTATTCAGGTTTGATCACTTTCGATTGCTTTACTTCACTTATTTACAATTGGTTGACATATTATTTAGTTTAAATTATTTATTGACAGCATCTCAATTTATTTGTAGGTTTTTTTACGTGATGGTTACCCTTTAGCACTGTGCCATGGGTTTGGGACCGTAATTGCTCGTTCGCTAATGCGTGGAAATTACTATATATTAATCGACAACTTTCATATAGTGAATCAGAGGCTCACTAGAGTTGTTGGTAGTAGTTCGATAGTATACATTTGGAGTAGTTCCGATTGTATTATATTAAAAACATGTATTTGAACGTGCCATTTAAATTATGTATGATATTCGCCCGCTAATGCTTCTTTTATGTTGCTATGAAATGTCCTATGTTATACAAAGTTTGCAATAAGAAAATAACATGAAAACCAAGTCACACAAAAAGCATAGTCTGCTATACAAAGTTTGCTACAAGTTTCATTACCACAAAAAATACTAAAAACTGTTTTACAATTCATAACATTAAAAAACATAAACATAGTCCACATCACTATTCCTCCTATGAGACGGTCCCGTGTCATCACCGGACCGTTGATAACGTGTGCACTCTATCAAGCAAGGAGCCCAAGTCCACATATGGTATAGATCGGTCACCGATCTCCAAATACGTGGGATCAATCATAGTCCTCACAACTCCCAATATCTCGTCATCGAGCCGGCCGCAGCGGCATCGCCGTAGTGGTGTTAACGATTCCGGATCGCCTACCACCTGGGTTGACGACTACATGTGAACGCCCCTGCACTCGCCTAAATAACCAGAGCACAATCCCAAGCACGTAGGCACGCCCGCCGAGCCGTTCTTCGATAGAGATGGCTATCGACGTCCAACCAAGCACTCAAAGAAAACCTAGCCACGATGCAAGGCCTTCGAAGTTATCTCGAGGGCCGCAGCTCGAGCAATGACTGCCCTCTAATCGCTTGCACATGCCCGAACTGAAGGACTCTATCTCGATGGTATGGCTCGACAACATAGCCCATCTCAATGCATCCTAGATACGTGGCAACCGATGCCATGGAAACACCGGTCCCTCGACCTTACCGTCGTAAGGAAGCCACCAACCTAAAACAATAGACCAACAAAAAGTCAAAAACTTTCAATACGAAACCTAATATTAAAAAGTTGTTGAAATTGATAGAAAAATACGTATACTCACGTCACGGCTCGTCAATCTATCTAATTGCTCACGTGATGCTAATAAACGGCCGTCGTCCCCGGTTCCTCATGCGGGATCCACCTACGTGCAAGGGTATCTAGACTTGTAATCAACATTATGAGGTGGCCTCGGATATGGAAACCGCAAGTAGATCCACGCCGAAAGCAATAAAATATACATTTTTAAAGATTTAAGTATCAAATAAAACATTTTAACTTTACTAGTAAATACACAACATAAAACTATAGAATAATTATAATTATTACCTCAAGTAATGCCATGGAACCAATATCGCTTCGTGTTATACCTAGATGCTTGTCCTAGTCCTATATAAATATGCAAGGGTGGCGCCTCACGCATAAGTATCTAGATTTTCAAGATCCTCAAGCCACTCTAAGTATGCAATAGGTACACGGGTCCCGCTCTTATCAACAAATATCGTGCAACCCAAGATCAATAAGAAGTATGCCCTCACAGCACAACCCACCCTAAACTCATCCTCAGACGTGACATCATCATTAAACCTCACACGTAGCCACTCCAATGTCACCGAAGCCCCCCTCTTATTTCCCATGCCCTCAAAAACCTCCTCAAGTGACACTCCCAACATCTCACTCACATATGAGGCATCAACATCCCTAGCACAAGCTAATGGATCACCCATAATAGGAAGACCGAAAGCAAAAACACATCGCCTAAACTAATGGTCATCTCCCGAAAGGCATATGGAAAGTGTTAGTCTCGGATGCCATCGCTCCACCTAAAGCGTAAACTAAGACCTTGTTCACATCAGCATAGCATACATGCCTTAGTCTACTAAGCGCACTGCCCCTGACCATATCCCGAAATACCCTCGAATCTTCGCCAGTAGGAATGACCCAATTAAGCAACTTCTGTGTATGATTGTGGCATTTTAGAATACCACGTTCTTCTTTACCAGCCCAAATATATGCAGCTACGTGTGACTCATATGAAGTCAGTAACGATGTATCACGTGGACCACCAGAAATCCGAGCTCAATCTCGAGGCTCATAAGTCTGCCGAACCGCCTCGCGATCGCCGAAATGGCTCATCTTCTCAAAAGTCTCGCTGGAAAGTTCGGCCCGCCCATGCTCATGCTCAAACCCCCGCCCATGCTCATACTCAAAAGTCTCGGCTGAGGCTCAAAAGTATGCCCCCCTGTCCATGCTCATACTCAATCTGAGGCTCAAAAGTATGCCCCTGCTCAATCTGAGGCTCAAAAGTATGCCCCTGCTCAATCTGAGGCTCAAAAGTCTGCCCCTGCCCAATCTGAGGCTCAAAACTCTGCCCCTGCCCAATCTGAGGCTCAAAACTCTGCCCCTGCCCATGCTCATCTTCCCTCGATCGTGTTCTTGTTGGCGCGCTGCTCCATTTCTTTTCTAGCGTATGCCGCCACCTTTTTCCTTGTATAAACGTTTTAAAACAATTTTCCTCAAACACCAAACAAAATAAATCATAATTAAGGTTATAGTACCAATAAAACAAAATCAAAGTCCGAAAAGTGTGCCCAACTGAAGTTTCAGAGATGAACAACCCAGAGTGAAAGGAACAACCTATGGGTTTCGCTAATGTGAGATGAACGCCTATGTAGTGTTCGGCCAATGTGAGAACGACCTATGTAGTGTTCGGCCAATGTGAGATGAACGGCTGTGTAGTGTTCGGCCACCTTGAGATGAACTACGTGTAGTGTTCGCCAATAGCGGCTGTGTAGTGTTCGCTAACTGTACGAACAACGTGTTTTTTGCAAATCCACATCGAAATTCAATTTTTTTATATTTTTTAAAGAAAATTCAACACAAATGAATGCATTTCATACATTTGATAGTGGCTGAGATAATGTAGAAGAGGATGAAAAATTATACCAATAGATGAAGACATTGTTGATGACTTTCAAAACGTGAAAGAATCAAATTCCTTTGCACACAATGTTGATGATGATGTTGTTGATGTTTTTTGTTGTTGTTGTTGTTTGAGTGGCCGAGATAATGGTTGGAGTTTTTGAATTTTTTGTTTGCGCGCATGGAGGAATTCGGCGTGCTGCTGGCGTGAATGGGAGCTTGGCCATTTGGGTAGAAAGAAGGGTAAGTAGGTAATTAATTTGTTGGTGGTTATTAATTAGGTTGGTTGGGGAAAAGGGTATAATAGGTTTTTAGCTGGGGTGTAGAGAAATAAGTGAGAATGAAGTGGGGTGTAGAGAATAATGGGGTGTAAAGCTATGTTTTTGGGGTGTGAATATCCCCACCCAAAAAAAAATCATAAAAAAGGATTTCGTTCTCTTTAAGCAAGAAAAAAAACTCTACTCTTTCAAATTAAAAAAAAAAGATTAGCAAAATGAAAATTTATCTGATAGAGAAGAACTACGATGGCCTGAGCCTCGAAATGATGAATGTAGGCAGCCTTCGGGTTCGGTCAAATGCTTTAATCTACTAAAAAAAAGAGGTATTTTCTATGTGTTTTCTTTTGTTTCCCAAAACATGAAAAGACATGAAATGCCCTCACCATTATTCTCAATTGCCATCTCCAAAAACATCTTCCCTCTTAGCCTTTCATAAATGCATCACTACTTGATAAATGCATTGTTCACTCTCGATTTGAAAAAAATTCAGTAAGTCCTACTTCGAGATGTCAAGGTCTACCACTTCAAAAAAAAATGAAAAAAAAAAAAGAAAACATAAAAACAAAAAAAAAACCAAAAAAAGACTGATAGGGAGCCAGGGAAGAAAGGAAAGCTGGGAAGGCCAAGAAGCCAAGAAAGCAGAAAAGTCTGAAAAGTTGGGAAATCCAGAAAAGCCAAGCAACTGAAGGATCATACGCAACAATTCAGGACTAGGGGTTTTCAAACCCCAGGGGTATCTCTTTTTCTCATATTGATGCCTACAACCCATCTTGGCAGAGTATGCTCACTAATCCATTTGGTCTTTGTTATTTCAAAAGTCCAATCAAGTCCTCAAATCGAGTTTTCCAAAGATATTTATCTATATTCGAGTCTGGTAAAATTCTTGCTTCTCCTATATTAGCTTGTCGAGTCTTGTTCTTGATCTTTGAGCACCACCTATTGCCGAAGTGCCTGCTAAAAAAAAGAGATGATGAATCAACTCATGTAAAAATATGATAAAACTACACTAGTTGATGATGAGTCATTTCAAGAGTATGGACCCACAAATCATTAAAAACGTGAGTTCAATAAAAACAACCTTATGTCTTGGTGAAGGGTCATCTTCGACCTATTGCAATCGATTTGTTAGTATCACACTAAGGGCTTCCAACCATACACCAAACCTCTTCCAAATTCCTGAACAAATACACCATATACCAAAGCCTAACCATTTCTAAGATCCAGCTTCCCAAAACTGGGGCTGCTCCACCCTTATATGTATATCCACCAAGAGTGACCACCTTTTTTATCCCAAGAGAGAGAGAACAGATATCTCTTCAAGCACTCTCTCAAATTGCTCCAAATGGACAACAACAAAAAAGGTCCAAAAGAAGAAGAAGGGGGGCCTATGCACAAAAAAAAAGCAAGTTTGAAAATTCAAAAAAAAAAAAAAAAGAGGAGCCTATGCATAAAAAAAGGGAGAAGAAAAAAAAAAGCCTCTCCTGAGCAATTTTCTCAAAATCTTTCTCTCGCAACAAAAAAAAAGAGACCAATCACTTTTGGACAACTCCATAACCCACAACCAAAGCCAAAAGCCGAACTCCGAACCATACCTACAACCAGGTCTAGGAGCCGACTTCCCATCCAAACCAACAAGCCGAAAAGGTCAGCCAATGATCGCTTCTGATCACCTTTTCGAGAAAAAAACCAAATCCACAGCCCAAAATGCCTTTGAACCAGAGGTCAATCAAATCCTCAACCCTAAAGCCAATCCATCCCAAAAACTTAAACACTATACCCTAACCTAGTTGCCACCTATAGCTTTGTTTCAATCGGTTATAACGTGATCTGGGTCCAGAACAAAACTCCTTGCTAAAAAACATATAAAATCGTCAAAATATAAACATTAAATAGGGTCCATGAAACTTGTGATACTCGACGACAAACTCTGGATCGTGACTCTCTTTTTATCCATTAGAGTTATCCCTTTTTCTTTGAGCGTACTCATTTCTGTCTCCCACAAAAGTCTCTCCAAATTGAGTCTTTCTGGGGCTGTCTCCAGTTAATCTCTTCATGAACTTTCCCATCTCATTTTATAAAATTTGGTTAATCGAGTCATCCCGGGGCTTCTCCCGCCAAACCCATTGGATACATAAAAGCTCATCATCTCCAAAAACAACTGTCCTTTCCATCTCCACCTAAAAGAAAAAAAGAAACTACAAAGGCGTGATCTTTCAAAAGAAGCGACTTATCTTCGCATGCATTGAAAGACTAGCTCCCTATGAGGTAAAGGCTCGCTAGGTTGAAAACCCGAAAGGGCGGCTTAAACAAAAGTTAGAGCAACAAAAAAAAATACAAAACAAAACAAAAAAAGTGGTCCCTCCGAGGCATCGATTAGTAGGATTCATTGATCTTGTGATTGAATTCCTTTCTTTATTGATGCACTAGTCAAAAGACTAAAAAGTGACCCAACACTCAACTCACCTTCATTTCAAATATCACTATCAACTCCTATACTCATAACCCTTCATAACCAAAAGCCCCATCCTAATCTCTTTTATCACATATTCATCCCTTGACCCGTTTTGTCTTAGCATGTTTAAGAAAACAATGGGCACACATCCATGTCATAAATTTAATTTTTTCGAAAAAAAAAAAAAAACAAAAAGTTTTTTCCATATACATGTTATTTTAGCTTGCATCTTGTCATTGCATCAAATATTTGTTTATCATATTCGGTTATCATATTCATATTACATCATACTTTCATGGAAAAACTTTGGGCTTTGTAATGAATATTACAACATGATGTAAACAAAAACTTTTCAACGTTGCAATGAATATTGCAATGTAATATTTGGAAAAATAATTTGGGGCATTGCAATGGATATTGCAGTGTGACTCTTTGAACAAAATCTTTTGACATTGCAATGGATATTGCAGTGTTACTCTTTGAACAAAATCTTTTGACCTTGCAATGGATATTGTAATGTAACTCTTTGAAAAAAAAACCTTTTGATTCTACAATAGATATTATATTTTTTTGAGGAAAAATGGCACTGCTTTGACTTATTTTGCAATAAATATTGCATTTTAGGTTTGCATTTAGTTTTCGCTTAACTTGCGATGGATATTGCATTTTAGGTTAATGTCTTTCTCAAGGTGATGCAATGAATATTGCATCAGATATTTGCATACACTTTCTCTGTTAGTGATGCAATGCATATTGCGTCAGATTTTGTAGCATTGCAATAAATATTGCATCAGATATTTTGCAAGAGGTTTTATGGTGATGCAATGAATATTGGATCAGATTTCGTGTTAATTTTGTAATAATGCAATGGATATTGCATCAAATCTGGTAACAAATTTTGTGATAATGTAATGGATATTGTATCAGCATCTAATTTTCTGATAACGCGATGGATATCACATCTGATTTTATGATGATGCAATGGATATTGCATCTGATTTTATGGAAATGCAATGGATATTGCATCTATATTGCACATGATTTTGAAGTAATGCAATGGATATTGCATCCGGTCTTGTTGTGATGCAATGGATATTGCATCTGATTTTGTGGTAATGCAATGAATATTGCATATGATTTTAAGGTAATGCAATGAATATTGCATTTTTAGCATTGTGGTGATGCAATGAATATTGCATCATCGATTTGTTGGATGTAATGAATATTACATCCGCATCTGGTCTATGGATGATGATGAATATTACATCCGATTTGCTTTGTCTGCTCGATAATGCAATGGATATTGCATGGATATTGCATTTGGTGTTGTGATAATGCGATGGATATCACATCTAGGTTTGTGATGCAATGGATATTACATCTGATTTTGTGGCGATGTAATGGATATTGCATCTAGTATGATAATGCGATGGATATCGCATCTAGTGTTGCGGTGCGATGGATATTGCATTTGTTTCTGTGGTAATGCGATGGATATCGCATCTAGCATTGTAATGCAATGGATATTGCATCTGTTTCTGTGATAATGCAATGGATATTTCATTTAGTGTTGTGGCGATGCAATGGATATTGCATATGATTCTGTGATAGTACGATGGATATCGCATCTAGTGTTGCGATGCTATGGATTTACATCTAATTTTGCGATAATGCAATGGATATTACATTTTGTTTATGTGACGACGCAATGGATTTTGCGTCTAGTGTTGCGATGCAATGGATATTGCATCTGATTTCGCGATAATGTAATGAATATTGCATTTTGGTTTTGTGGCGACGCAATGGATATTGCGTTTAGTGTTGCGATGCAATGGATATTGCATCTGATTTTGCAATAATACAATGAATATTGCATTTTGGTTTTGTGGCGACGCAATGGATATTGCGTCTAGTGTTGAGATACAATGGATATTGCATCTGACTTTCTGTGGTAATGCAATGGATATTGCATTTAGTGTTGTGGTGATGCAATCGATATTGCATTTGATTATGTGATAATGCAATGGATATTGCATTTAGTGTTGTGGTGATGCAATGGATATTGCATCTGATTTTGCGATAATGCAATGGATATTGCATTTAGTGCTGTGGTGATGCAATGAATATTGCATCTAATTTTGCGATAATGCAATGGATATTGCATTAGGGTTTGTGGCGATGCAAAGGATATTGCATCTGATCTTTGTAATGCAATGGATATTGCATTTAGTGTGGTGGCGATGCAATGGATATTGTATCCGATTCTGTGGTAATGCAATGGATATTGCATTTTGATGTGCGTTATTTTCACTAGGTTGTAATGGATATTGCAACTATCTTTCCGCATCGCAGCTTGCTTGTCGGTCTGAGGTTGAACTACGTTTAGTTTGATTCCTAAGAAAGGGATAAGTAGGCAGCCTATCTTGGTAGGTCTGACCATCGGAGCATTTAATTTGCATATCTGTTTAAAAACTACGATAACATGCTATAACCAACTAAATATGTCTAGGGTATGTGAGATTTGGACTGCACCTTAAATTGTTGCATTATAACTGCTACCTATTGCATTACTCTCCCATTATAATTTTCACGAAATTTGGGAGTCTATTTCTTATCAATGATGTTCGTTTACTCGGTAAGTTTCGGGTTACCCTTAAACTCCATCGTTGAGGGGCTCTGTAGACACCCCAATTTCGTACCTCTGATATGTAACATGACATGAGATATCAAGACATGTTAAAAGCTAACAAATGTCAAGTTATAGGGTTAAAAATGCAAAAGAAAAAGCAGGATGCGTAAACAGTGAAATGCAGGGGGCCAAAGTGACAAAAATCGGAACAGAAGAGCCCTGGGAATTACTTAGGACCCCCCTGGCGCCGCCCATAACATGTCTGGTGGCGTCCATGCTATGCAATTTCGACACGGCATAAGCCGATGAAGCACAAAATGAGAAATCTTAATCACGAAGGAATCCTCTCTCCAACCTATAAATAAAGGCATCCGGCTTGAGAATTCACACAGACAATTCACGTAGTGAAAACACCTTTTCACCGCGCAATGAGTGATCGCTCTCCCGAGAGAACGCTGAGAGATTTATTCATATAGCTCCGAAACTCTGTCAAATCTCCCCCAAACACTAAAACTCACCGGCCAAAGTGAAACCTAGTTGCCCTACTAGGATTCCTCCCTATTCTACCGGTTCAAAAATCCTAAAAAGAGCAATTACCCTGCCTGAATCTAGACGCCAAATCAACAAAAAAACAAGCAGTTGCTTTGCCCGATTTTCGTCGTCAGCAAGCAAACAACAACAAAAAAAGAAAACAGTTGCTCCGTCCGGTTCTCGAGGCCAGAAAACAACTTTCGGAGCGATTAAAATCCTCGCAACAAAGAAACAACAACAAAAAGACTCCTCTCCCCGGCGACGAGCGAGCTAGTTGGTACATGATAAAACCCTCATGCTTCAAGAGGTAGGTTATTTAAAATTTTATTATATAAAAAGTGCTATTTAGACTAGCAAAATATAAGCACAATAAGCAGTTATGCTGCCCAAAGTTTTACAGAAAATAGCACTAAAAAGAGTCATTATTATGACTAAATATTTATAAATGTATTTGTAACTCCCGAAAGGAGGCTGAAGGAAGTGTTGTAATAATATATGTACAGATATATATATATATATATATATATATATATATATATATATATATATATATATAATAATTTATTTCATCTACTAAATAAATATAAAAAACATATTTTAACCAAAAGCTATTTTGAGACCGAAAGGGCGAGTTGGGTGCCTAACACCTTCCCACCTCGTAACTTAGCCTTCGAACCTTTTGCAAATCTGGTTACATTTGATTTTTCTTTGTTTTTCCTTAAAATAAAGATGATGACTTTGTTTTAACATTTTTAGTCCACAATGAGGTCGGGCGTATTCCACGCGCCTTAGAGCGTTTTGATTTTAGTTCTCCTTTAATGGAAAACGAAGATGTAGAAAAACCGGGGCACCCACAGATAGTGATCATGATCAAACTAATTCAAGAAAGAATGCAGAATTTCAAAAAACAGATAATGATAACCTAGATATGACCCAACAAGAAATTGATGCAATTGATAAACAATTTATGGATGATATTGATTCAGAACTAAGTACAGAGAGTGAAGAAGATGAAAATGGTAAAAGGAGCAAGAAAAAGAAGAAGAAAAAATATGGATAATTTATTCCAAAGATTGATCCAAAGGATATAACATTCACAGTAGGGCTGGAATTCAGAAATGCAAAAGAGTTTAAAGAGGCAGTTAGTGCATATGCAATTGAAAAGGGCTTTGATTTCAAGTTTCTGAAGAATGAAAAAAAGAGGGTTTGTGTAATTTGTATGAATTCCAATGTATGCCCTTGGAGGATTTCGGCAAGTGAAGACAAGGGAATGAAGACTTTTAGGATTAGTATATTTCACCCAAAACATATGTGTAGTAAAGGTGTGAGAAGCAAACAACTGACAGCAAAATGGATTGCCACCCAATACTACCAAAGAATAAAAAATGATCTTTGTTGGAAGATCAAAGATATGAAGGCTGAGATAAGTGCAAAATATAAATTGGATGTGTCTTTGACAACTTGCTCTAAGGCTAGGAGAAAAGCATTAGGTGCTGCAGCTAGTTCAATGACAAAGCACTATGGCAAGATTTGGGAATACATAGATGAGTTGAGGAGGACTAATGAAGGGAGCACTGTAGAAGTGTATTATGCTATGAACAACCCAGCATATGGTCCATATTTTCAAATGTTTTATATATGTTTTGATGCCCTAGAAAAATGATTATTAACTGGTGGTAGGACGGTACTAGGTTTAGATGTGTGTTTTCTCAAAGGGTGTATGAAAGAAGAGTTACTCATTGTTGTGGGAAGGGATGCTAACAATCAAATGTTTCCAGTTGCCTGGGGAATTGTGTAAGTGGAAAACAAAAGATCATGGGCCTGGTTTCTTTCTCATCTTAACAAGGACTTAGAAATGGAGGATGGAAGGGGTTGGACCATTATTTCAGATCAACAAAAGGTATATATCATGTTTTTTATATTATATAACATGTGTTAAAATTTGTTTAAAAATTTAAAAATTTGTGATTTGAACACAGGGCCTTGTCATATCTATGTCTGAGATGTTGCCTTGGTGTGAACATAGGGCATGTGCATGCTAATTGGGCAAAACAATTCAGAGGGGCAGAATACAAGGGGTTTTTTTTTGGGCAATTGCCAGGTCCACTAACATGGACATGTATAACAATAATTGTCAGAGATTAAAGGAGTTAGATGAAGAAACATATAATGATCTGATGAAAACAAATCCAAAAAAGTGGTCTAAGGCTTTCTTTGAAACATTTAGTGATTGTGATAGTTGTGAAAATAATATGTCTGAGGGGTTTAATGGGACCTTACTGGATGCTAGGTGTAAGCCATTGATTTACTTGTTGGAACATTTGAGAATGACCACAATGACTAGGTTGCACAAAAGAAGAGAATGAATTTCCAATCATTGGGATGTCATATGTCTAGGATTAGAAAGACAATAGAAGCAAACACTGTTGAATGTAGATTGTGGACTGCAACCTATAATAGAGATAACAAGTTTCAGGTTGACTACATGAAATGGGGATACATAGTTGACATAGCCAAAAGAACATGCAGTTGTAGGGAATGGGATTTGAGTGGAATTCCATGTTGCCATGCCATTGCTGGGCTGGTTAGTATTGGGAAGAATGTAGATGAGTATGTTCCTAACTGTTATAAGGAGGAATTTTTGAAGACATATACTTGGAGTATTCAACCTATCTCAGGTGAAAACAATTGGGCAAAGTCTACAAATGACCCTTTG
Source organism: Codonopsis lanceolata (assembly GCA_013146195.2). Classification (NCBI taxonomy): domain Eukaryota; kingdom Viridiplantae; phylum Streptophyta; class Magnoliopsida; order Asterales; family Campanulaceae; genus Codonopsis; species Codonopsis lanceolata. The sequence goes on along the minus strand of CM028380.1, from coordinate 105,386,033 downwards.
AAGCCTCTTATGTCCAAGGCAATGCCAAGGAGACCTAAGAAAAAAAGAGTGAAGGGACCAGATGAAGAACAACCTAAGCAAGCCAGGGATACATAGAAACATAGTAAGCAAGGACAAGATATTACATGTAGTGTTTGTAATCAACTTGGTCATAATAAGAAAGGATGCAAGGTACTACTTTACTTTAAAGTTAGTATTTTTTAACATTTAAAGGTAGTACTTTATTGTTGCATAACATCTTTCTATCCAATTGGTTTAAGGTTGGTGCTACTTCAGTGCAAACAGATATAACTGATAAAGAAGTACCAGATGCAGTTACAACTGAGATAGTATTTATGTGTATTATTTTACAACTGATAAACAAATACTAATTACTTTTCTTTTAGGTTGGTGCTACATCGAGGAAAAAAGGACACCCAAGGAAAAAGAAAAGAGTCCATTTGTTGAGAGAGTTTATACTAAGCAAAGAAATGATGGTAGGAAGAAAACTCAGGTACCTGAAGGTGAGAAGAGAAAGAGAGGAAGGCACAGGAAGGTGCATACTGTTGCTAACCAACCCATGCATTTTGTGGAATTTATGTCACACCAGCTGGAGATACATTTTATAAGGTATGTTGGTTACTTTGGTTGTCTAAATTGGTCCCCATGCTTAAATAATGTACCTGCCACTTATTTTTGTTTCTTGTGTTTATTTGTAGGCCCCTGGAGCATCCAAGGCTGTGAATTTGGACACTTATGTTCCACCAGGACCAAGACAAGAGCCTCTAGTTCAAGGACCAAGACAAACCCCTCCAGTTCAAGGACCAAGACAACCAAGTAGTCCACCAACTCAATTCACTACCTCATATGGATATGAAACAGGTCCAGCTACATCAACTAGCCAATTTACCAGCAATATCTATATTGCAGGGTCACCAAGGAGTAGTGAACTAGTGATACACCTTTTGTTTGGAGGGGAAGACATGTACTGACAAAATCTGACAGTGGACAAAAGTGATAGGTTGTTAAGTGATATGTAATTTAGGACAAAGATAAAACATGTATGCTTTGAACATGTAAACTTGTGCTTTTGGACATGTTGGGTAAATTGTGTTTTGAATGTTAACTTATGATTTGGGAATGTAAATGCGTGCACTTCTAAGTGTACACTTTTGAGTAATATGTAATTTTGGACAAAGATAGAACATGTATACTTTGAACATGTAAACTTGTGCTTTTGGGCATGTAAACTTGTGCTTTGGACATGTTGAGTAAATTGTGTTCTGAATGTTAACTTATGATTTGGGAATGTAAATGTGTGTACTTCTAAGTGTACACTTTTGAGTGATATGTTATTTTGGACAAAGATAGAATATATTTATTAGCAATAAACCATTTTGCAACAAAACATGTTTCTTTGCAACAACGAACCAATCAACCTCTTTATAGGCAACATGTAACAAAACATTTGCAATAACAAAACCAATTGCTTAAATTCATCAACAACCAACCAATTGCTCAAATTCAACAACCATGTAACATAACATTTACAGAACACCTTAACAACCAACCAATTGCTCAAATTCATCAACTAAAATGTAACAGAACATTTACAGTAACCATACCACCATACACATACCATTATGGTTTGATCAAAGTTTACCTCTTTATAGGCAACATAAACATACCACTATGGTTTGATTCAAAGATGTGATATACAATCAAACAAAAAAAATACAATAATCCACTTCCTCACATTCCAATTACTTATAGCTTGAGACTTCAACATGCCAATTTCCATGTACTTCAAGCATCTTCACTTCCTTTTTAAGTGTCATTTTCCTCTCTTTTAGCTTAAGTAATTACATTTCAGCTTTTGCCCACTTCTCTTTCATTTCAGTGCAATTTTCACACATCATACTTGCATCATTTGCCAATTCAAAAAAGCTACAACCTTTGCATGTTTTTTTGCAAAAAAAACAAAAACAAAAACAAAAACAAAAACAAAAACAAAAACAAAAACAAAAACAAAAACAAAAACAAAAACAAAAACAAAAACAAAAACAAAAACAAAAACAAAAACAAAAACAAAAACAAAAACAAAAACAAAAACAAAAACAAAAACAAAAACAAAATGACCATAATCACATAGAAACTATTTATTGATTCATTTTTGCATAAAAATTGGTAACAAATTGAGAACATACGATGTAATTTGCACAACCGTAGAAGAGTTTTCTAGGATTACTATCAGTTCGTGAAATTTTCAATGGGGCTGGAATATTGCAATCACACCACGGAACAGAAATGTCAGCTCTAGCCCGCGATTGGCCTGTTGATATGGAAGCCGAAGCCATGACCCCATTTTCGAATTACAGTGATCGATTGAACTAATTTTGTAGATGAAGGGGAAGAAAGTTTAGGTTATCGAAACTAAACAAAGAATTAAAATCGAAAGAACTCAACCCTTTAGCATACGCGAGATTTCTCTGATTTTAGGGTTTAGGTAGTGTAGTGAGGGTAGAGGGAAGTGTTGTGAGATGATAGAATTGGTGAAATAAAGAAAATGAAAGACAGTGTCTGGTATAGTATACGCCCAGCTCACTAAACGTAAGGATAAATTTGAGTTTTAAAAAAACATAAAGGCAAAATTGACGATAACCTCGTCAGGAGATAATCTCTTACTAAAAACCTATTTTAAAGACCAAACACATAAAAAAAAAAAAAGTACAAAAATCAAACACACAGTATTGATATAGTTCAGGAACCAAATAATTATTTAATCCTAAATGCTCCTACTGGGAATAAAGTCATATCCTTATACTGGACTAAGAATTTTATATTTCACTAAAAAATTCTAATAGTAGAATTAGTCAAAGTAAACAAAAGCTGTTCAAAGTAATACTAATAGTATAATAAGATATCCGGTCATGTTAATCCATCTCCATTTCTTCATCTACCTTTTTTTACAAGTATAAGACAATAAATTAATCAAGCATGAATGGATGGTTGTCTACATTAAAGAGAAGGCCAAATTATGATTATCCAACCAACAAGCTCTTATGTAAGTTAGATGGTAGTTTTCGTTTAACCAACATCTCGAGTTTGAGATCTATAAAAACACGGCCCCTGGGGTGGCTTGCTCGATTCCCTTCCCCTTAAGAGAAAAAATAAATAAAAAATAAAAATAATAATAATAATAAAAATCTATAAAAACACAATAGTGTTATTTTAATTGTGCTTTTACTGTCATTTTGTGGTCTTATTCGATTTAAAAGATTATTCTTGTTTAGAGACACTTTTGAGAAAGCAAAAACAAAATATGTTTATCTCAAATTTATTCGTTGGTTTACATTTTATACCCTTGATCTCAAAATATATTGGGCATTCGCAAATCAACAAATAATATAACGAAAATCAAATCGTCTTCACAAGGAAGGTTGTTAAACGAAGAACTATCGGAGGGTCCGTTTTGATAAGGCAAACAGTGCATTTTATATAGGATTTTGCATTTCGTATAGGTACTTAATGCAGTACCTATAAAATGCTTAATACATCATTTTTTTAAAAATGTTTTAGCAAAATACCCTTTACGTAATTTAATTTTTTTTGTTTTTTAAATTAAATTTAAATTAACTAAAATTTAATTTTTTGTTTTTTTATTAAATTTAAATTAGCTAATTTAAAATTTAATAATTAATTTGATTTGAATTAGGTTTAAATTAAAAAAAAAACAAGTTTTGGGTTTAAAAAACAAGTTTTGGGTAATTTAATTTTTTTCTTTTTTAATTTGGGTAATTTGTTATTTTTATTTTTTAATTAAATTTAAATTAGCTAAAATTTATTTTTTTATTTTTTATTAAATTTAAATTAACTAATTTAAAATTTAATAATTAATTTGATTTGAATTATGTTTAAATTAAAAATAAAAAAAACAAGTTTTGGGTTTAAGGACTGGATTGGTACCAGTCTCAAACCCAATAATTTCCCCCACAAGCCCACCGCCTGCTACAAGACCAGCCCATAACCCTTTCCCCCCTTTTGGACTGCCAACCAACCAGGCCTAAACCCATCCCCCCATTTTGGACTGCTACCAGATCAGTCCCTAGCCCATCTCCCCAATTTGGATTGGTACAAAACCGGTCCTAAACCCAAAACTTGTTTTTTTTAATTTAAATTTAATTCAAATCAAATTAATTATTAAATTTTAAATTAGCTAATTTAAATTTAATAAAAAACAAAAAATTAAATTTTAGCTAATTTAAATTTAATTAAAAAACAAAAAAATTAAATTACCCAAAACTTGTTTTTTTAATTTAAACCTAATTCAAATCAAATTAATTATTAAATTTTAAATTACCTAATTTAAATTTAATAAAAACAACAAAATAAATTTTAGTTAAATTAAATAAATTTAATTAAAAAAACAAAAAGATTAAATTACGTAAAGGGTATTTTGGTAAAACATTTTTTTACAAAACCGGTCCCTAAACCTTTCCTTTTTTTTTGTTATTTTTTCATTTAAACATTAAAAAATAAATTAACAAATAAAAATTTAACATTTGGAGATAAAAATTGAACAATTAGAATTAAATATTACCGTAAAGTTCGCGTAAGTGGTAAATATAACGTCGCCATCATCGTCCATATCCACGTTTCAACATTTTTTTTTGTCAATTTGCTTCCAAATTGTAGACTTTTTGGAAGTTTTAACTAATTGAAATTTTGACTGAGAGAAAAATGCGTACGCAATTTTTTTTCACTTACAAGAAAATTTTTATAATCTGATATTTATACTCAAAGATAATTTTTCACTTAGTATAACTAAATCAAATTAATTAGTAACTTTAATTGTGTTTAGTAACTAAACAATATTAATTAATAAATTAATTGTGTTTAAAATATTTTTAAATTTAAAATTTGTTAAATTAAATTTAATAAAAAACGAAAAAAAATAAATTATGTAAAGGGTATTTTGGTCAAATATTTTTTAAAAGTGCTGTATTAAGCATTTTATAGGTGATGTATTAAGTATACCCCTTGGTAATATAGCCACGTCTTTTACTACGTACATCATTAACAAGTTGTGTATAACGACGATTTTCTTGGCATTCGAGGAGATTTTACGTAGAAGATTGGCGATACACTCGGGAAGATGCAGTGTCACGAGGAATGAGGATCGGTGGTGGGAGGGGAATCTGGTGGGTGCATTGGGGTGGAGTGGTGGAGATTGAAAATTGGGGGTTTGGATTTCATGGAAATGGATGGTGGGAGTGGAGAGAGGGTTCCAGCCGTGGAGTCGAGCTTTGGTTGACAACTGTGGGTGGTAGTGCCGATGAAATGGATGGGTATACCGTAGGCGGAGATGAGATGAGAGAGGTGGAGAAGTTGATTGAGATGAGGCGGAAATGCCATTTTCAACCTCCATGATCAATTTGTATGTCTCTTGAATCTCATCCTCCAAGTCATTTTCAAGTTGGTTTGGGTTAGAGAACTTAGAGTAGATGGAGATTTAAATTTTAATTTTGTATTCATTTGGACGCATTAACATTTCTCTAATAGTTTATTTTTCGTTAAAGGAAACAAATATTTTGTAATTTTTATATTTATTAAATAATTTTATACTAATGAGCAAATAGATGTATATAAGCATTTATGCATATTTATTATTCGCTTATTTATACACATATTATTAAATACATATTTACTCATCTACTAATTTAAATACATTTTCAAATTAATACCACTCGTACCTAATTTATACACATCCGATTGTTCACCTCTTATATTCTTGTAAAGAGAACATCACTAAATTCAATGCTAGAGTTAATAGTCGGCAATTAAAAATGGAAAGGTACGCTTCTGTAACTTCTGTTTATAATTTGAAAACATAAAGTTCACCGAATTGTCTCACATGTCACATCTTATTGAAGGCTGGACCCTCGAAAGCTCCTTGTAGTTGGGAATTGAAATGATCGTACACAAAGAATTCTGACAAAAGTACCCTCGAAATTGTCAAGATGTTTACTTTGAAATAGTAGAGCAACCACAATGGCAGGAGTTATCGATTCTTAAAAAAAATAAAATAAAAACAAATATAACAATTTATCACAAACTTCAATAATTTATCATATCTTATTATCTTTATCTTTAATAACTTTAAAATTTGAAAAAAATTATTTGGTGTTCAAATTAGTCAAACCAAGTTTCTATTTATAGATGAAAATATTTACTTTTTAAAAATATTTTTATTTTATTTTTTTTGAATTACAAAAAAGCTAAAAATCAAAGAAAAAAATAAAAATTAAGGGAGAGGGAGGGAGGAGCTGGAAGGGAAATAAAAACTGGATTGTCTTGCCCAGCTACCACAGATGGCCAAATCATAAATGATTTGCCTTTGGTACTCCATTATATAGTTAAATCCCCATATACTATCCAATATATTCACTGTTAAACCCTCTCTTGAGTAACCACAATGGGAGGAATTACCAACTCTCCAAAATTACTTTTGGAGATGTTTAGCTCTTGCTATCTATATAATGGGCAACCAAATAAGCCCTTTATCTCCAAAACTAGGTAAATCACTCTTTTAATTTGAAGAGCGGTTTAACTTGAATAGTAAACGTTGATACAAATTTCTGATCAGAGCTGATTTCTTGCTCTTTGGAATTAGCTCCATTTGATTTCTACAGGCCCACAGCCCGGGGATGATTTCAACCAAACTTGAATCTTTTTTCTTTTCAGAGAACACAAAATCCAAATCCATAAACTCTTTTAGCTCCTCAAACTCAAGGTATGAGAAGCTCTTGCTCACTCCCCAGCAATTTGTTCTTCTTGATGTCGTAGTTTGAGCTTGACATGGAGCTATACTTATCACTTTCGGATCTCATAAGGATTGATTTGAGGCTAGAATACTTGGGTTGATGGGTTTTTCAGAAATTTTGATGAAACTGAAGAAAAAGATTGGTTCTTGAAGATTTCAAGATTAAACCAATAGGAATCAAACTGGCATCGGGTGAATGTTTGGTTGGGAAATGCAATGGGTCTTCATGGGTGTATTTTTCCTTGGGTTATATATATATATATACACACACACACACACACAATATAGCTCATACTCACACATGTGCAATTGACTAAAGCTATTTAGAGGTTAAGATTAAATTGTCTTTAAAAATTTAACGGTTGTGATTCACCCTTACATTCATATGTGTGAAAGTAGTTATCCACTTTTAACTCACTATTACAAAGTCACCCCTGTAATTAATATTATGAGCAGTCACTAATTTTTCTCCTGAACAATCACCCTTTATAAAACATTACTTTTACATTAATATATAATCTCACAATAAAACTAACTGAGGGTATCTAGCGGTGAGGATTGATTCCAGTCAAGATCAAATGGTCATGAGTTATTTACATATAACTCTTTACAAATAACACCTTCAACTATGGATCGAGTTAACGTACATATGACACGGGTACGAAAATCAAGTATATATATAAAGGAGCTTTAATTCCAAAAGGATAAAGTAAATTTGGGAAGATGGAAATTTAAAATAAATATTTCATTCAAATTTGAAATATTTCATTCAAATTTTAAGTACTCATTATACATTTAAAATATAAAATATTTCAATCAAATTGTGGTGGGAAAATAGACAAAAAAAGATGAAAAATATATTGATAATTAGGTTTGCTAGTTGATATTTGAAAGATTTTAAGTTTTTAAAGGGATATATATAGAGTGCTTACTAGAATGAATTTTTTTTAAAGTGTTGAAAAAGTATAATTGAAATAGAAAACGAGGTATTTGAAGAGTTGTTTAGAGATCCACTTTTGTAGATGCTCTCATAAGTGCAAATTGAATATGGTAAAGATAAGTGACCACATTCTTTTTTTTTTTTTAACCAGGTTGAATCATGGGGTAGTAGTTTCGGTTTCTCATTGCTACTACCAGGAAAATTGCGAGATGTGCCTGAATGATACAGTGTTTGAGAACATGTCAACTAATAACACATACAAGGTCCAACCTCAGAAGAAAGCAAATTGTTTTCACCAAGTATCAAACCCACGCTGCATGCCTCGCCAGAATCTTATGTCCTCCTCCTTTTACTACTCGGCTATGTCCCGGGGACTAAGTGACCACATTCTGTCTAGCCTAAAGTTGTATTTTCATCATTTATTGATGTGCAAAATGTCTAAGATAGATTTAACTTTAACAGATAGTTTTTAATTGACCAAAATGAGTAGTTTAAATTATTTAGGGGTAAAGATGATTAGTTAAAACGGTCGAGTGAGTAGTTCACAAGACCAAGTTGATTGATTTAAATTATTAAAGTGAGTAATTTAAATGACCAAATGAGTAGATTAAAGACAAAATAATAACTTGTGTAATTCTAGCTCGTCAGAATCTGACCATTTAACACCGCCTATTTTACTAAAATGAAAGGCATAAGCTTTTACTTTGACAAATAATATTACGAGTTTGAATTTGTAGTATTCTTACGAGCTTTATGGTCAAAGACGTTAAATGATTTAGTTAGTGATGATTTTGATTATTCATGTAATTACTTAAAAAATTACAAATTTGATCTAACGTAGCACTTATGCTCGTTAAAATACTATAAGCTTAAGTTTGTAAATAGTATCATACTCTCTTAGTTCCAAAATTATTTTCCTATTTTCTTTTTTCGATCGTCTCAAAAATAATTGTTTCGTTTGAAACTTTCATTTTTATGACAACAATGTAACCATTTTATCCTTACTTTTTCATCTTACTTTAATTATGAGCCATACGCATGAGTTTTAAAAATAATTACACATCAAACCAATACCAATAATCAAATCAATTGTTTCTTTTTAATCCGTGTATCGAAATAAACATGAAAATAATTTTGTAACAAGTGAGTAGGGGTATCTATTTACCTTTTGGTAAAAACTTAAGTAAGATGGTATGAATATTTTTATAAAACGAATCCTCTTTTCGAACCACTATATATTATTAAGTTAAATTATAAAAATATGAAACTCCATCTTACGAATTAAGATTTATAAAATGACGATCTTAGTTTACTAAACTTACTCCAACCTTTTAGTAGTAATTTAGTACCATAACATATTCAATACATAGTTGACTCTGACAGCTTTTTTGCTCTAAGTTGGTGCGCAATATCTGGGATTTGGTAGTTCATTATAAATATGCTCGCCTGGACTGGATGATTAACATTAAGCTCTAATTGTTTTATAATGCCTAGACATTCACGAATTGATTAAACTGTACTCTCTAACACATGTTGTAGACTATTTGTCTCAAACAAAGTCTATTTTTGGTTTATCCTAATAAAATACTTTAATTTTTAATATAAACAGGCAAAAACAAGTTAAAAAACAATCTTAAAAAGTTTTAAGAATAAAATATATGCGTGTTTAATTTGCATCTGTAATTTGTTTTTGTTTTTTTCTCCTTTCTCACTCATTGATTCATCGTCGCTACCATTTTCTTACTTTCAAACTCACTCATTATGGCATATAAAAGAAAGAAAAAAAAGTTAAAGAAAATCACATCGAGTTGATATTCTCGAATTTTCTCTTTATATATAAAAACAAAATACTCGTTTCATTCATCCACCCACCTAATTTATGTTTTTTGGCTCTTCAAATTTTCTTTTCATCGTGGTAGTACTAAATTAGTTTCGAGAAGCATTGGTCTAAAATAAAACTTAAAAACATAAAAATTATGAGACACTCATCTTTATTTTATGTACGAAAGTTACAAAGCGCCCAATAAGTTTCGGGAAACCTTCATGATCAGTATCGTATCGTTTAACCATGAACCGACGGGTCCAATAGTCTATTTTGATTGAGGAGATGTGGTTAATTTAGAAATTAGAAGAGAGAGGCGGGTTAATAAACCAAAGAGATTATATAAATATTTAGCCGGATTCATTATCCAGGAGATTCTATATATATACTCCGTCCTAAATTAAAAATAATTGTTCACTTTGAAACTTACAGAACATCACTTTTACCACTAGCCAGATATTAAAGAAACTACACATTAAATCAATATAAAGTACATATATACAATAAACTAAATTCTTGGTGGACAAGTACAGTACATGAAATATTGTTAATAGATTTAATATAGGATTCGATTGCAGGAAGATCAAGTGTGGAAAGACAAGGGCAAACTCTCATAGTCTCATGTTATGTTTGGTTTTTGATTAAATTAAAAAGACAATATTTTTAATCATAACCGCCATTTTTATTATTTTTTATTTTACTCCTTGGTTTGCTTTTGTTCCATCATTGTTGAATAATGGAGCTGATTATGCAAACCACGTCTGTTTAGTGTTTACAAATGATTCCAGTATTGATTAATAGAGCACGTTGAAAATGTGTAAAGGTTACAACGTATTCAATCCGAAACGAGTGATCTGAAAATCAAATAACATCATCCACATAAAATTTGTTGGCAATGCTGACAAAATTTAACTAAATAACTTTAGACAAATAATATTACGAGCTAGAAATTGTGATATTAACACGAGTTTTAGTGTTAGAGTCGTTGAATGATTAAGTTGGTGGTGATTTAGAATGTCTACATCATTATTTAGAAAATATCATATTTGATCTAACAGTGTAAATTTTTTAGTAGTTTTGATCTAACAGCACTAACACTCAAGCTTGTAGTAATATCACAAGCTCTAGCTCGTAATATCGTAGATCATACCTTTACAACTTCCGCATGGATAAAACTATCTCATAGTCTGTAGGGGTGTTAAGGTTGATGGTGTCGGATGCGTGTCCGCTCGCAACTTACTATAATTTACTATTTGACGGAGTGAGACTATTAGGTGAGCTAGTCTTCGAATGTGACAGACTTAAAAATTATCAACTTAGTCCAATCCATCATGGATTATGGTCTAGGCATGTCTTCTTTTTCCCTAAATTAATCAAAAAACAAAAGGTTAAAATTCTGGTCAGTATCATTTTCAAAGTTTGTAATCCCAAAAGTCTATCGTTTTTTTTTTCAACCAAAAAAGTTCATTTTTTGAAATATTTTTTTCTGAAAATGTCATTGTCTCCTTTAGCAGCTCTAAGAAACACATTCAATTTGAAAATCACCATTCTTGCGCAACAAAACGAGGATCTCTGATTCATTAAGTACAAAACTTCAATAAAAATGTGTTGAGTTTGAGAATTTTCACAGTAGGGACGAAGGCGAAGGCGAAGGAGGAGTAATAAGAAGACTTACGACGGATGAGAAGGAAAAAGAAGACTGAGCATATCGTCTAGTTCATTAAGATTTTGTATCGCTGTGCAAAAATATCGAATTAAATTAATGTATCGCGGTGCAATTAGACTAGACAATTAAACTACTCAACCGCGGTGCAAAAATCAATGTAATAAAATTGATGAATCGCAATGCTATTAGACTAGTCAATTAAACTATTGAACCGCAGTAAAAAAATTAATATAATCAAATTGATGAAACGTAGTTCAATTAAACTAGACAATTAAACTACTTAACAGTAATGCAAAAATTAATGCAATAAAATTGATGCATTGCGGTTCAATAGTCAATGATACGCAATGCATTTCTGTAACGCACATCATGCTCATTAAGGGTATCGTAGTGTTTTTGCCCTCAAAACTGTCCTTTTCCGATTTGAAAAAAAAACCATGGGACTGGAGCGATTAAAAGCTTTGAAAAATCGACTGGGTCGCAATTTTTCCAAAACAAAAATAATACAAAATAACAAAAAAAAAATGTCACAATTCAGTAATTTTTTTTATATTTCCAACAATTATTTTCTAAATTGTGTTTTTAACAACTTTCTTTAATGTAAAAGGTGAAATAAAAATAAATAAAAATTATTTTATCATTATGTATTATTTTTTCCTTAAATATTACGATTAAACTACCTTATTCCGGCATATGTTGTTTTAAGTTTCACTTTTTAATGAATCCATAATTATTTACTTATATTTCAAATATAAAAAAATAATCTCATATCTTGAGAAAAAATGATTTAAGCTTATAGTTTCAAACTTATAACTTGTATTATTTAAGACTTTTAAATGGCGGGCCAACCCGCCCTGTCCACCTCAACCCGCCTCCTAGAGGACTTATATTTCCCCAACCCAACCTGCCACTTTTAAGCGATGGGGCGAGTTAGCCCAATGGGTCTAACTCGTTTTGACAGCTCTAAGTTTCTCTAATTCATGTGATTTCAATTGCACACACACACACACACACAAATATATATATATATATATATATATATATATATATATATAAAATTGGTGAGGAGCATTATGATTGTGTCACCTCACCACCTTTTGTTAAATCTCAATTATGAATGCATGGCTCTTCAATTCATGAAGACTCTTTCTTTTCCTACCATTAACTAATAATAATACTTAGTAATAATTAATATAATAAGAGATATTAATCTCTTCTATTGTTAATAGTATAAGTCTTATATATAAAAAAAAATTACAACCAACATTACTATCAAACCAATATGAGATACAATTCTTCTATTGGTAATAAATGTGAGATTTTAAATCTAATGACTTTTAAAACCAAAATCAATTTATAATCAATATGAAATACATTTCTATTAATATTACCAATAGAAAAGATGTATCTTACATTGGTTATAAATTGATGTTAGTTTTGAAAGTTTTTTGATAAAGACTTCTACTTTTATCACCATAAAAGAGACGTATCTTACATTATTTAGAGAGAGATGTTAGTTTTAAAAATCTTATATTAAAAACTTCTACTCTTATTACTAATAAAATATATGTATCTCACATTGTTTTAAAAGAAATGTTGGTTTAAAAAGTTAATCGAATAAAGACTTCTTATTACAAATAGAATAGATGCATGTATCTCACATTGGTTACAAAGTATTCTACTATTATTACCAATAGAAGAGATGTATCTCACATTGGTTAAAAATTGATTTGGTTTTAAAAATATTATTATTACCAATAGAAGAAATGTATCATGCGTTGGTTAGAAAGTTATGTTGGTTTTAAGAGTTTTAAGATAAAAAACTTCTACCATTATTACCAATAGAAAATGTATATCTCATATTTGTTAAAAAGTGATGTTGATTTTAATTTTAGATAAATTTTTTTACTATTATTACCAATATAAGATATATATCTTACATTTGTTAGAAATAGATATATAATTGGTTAAAACGTGATGTTGGTTTTAAACGTACTTAGATAAAATACTTATACCTTATCATCAATAGAAGAGAAGATATGTATCCCACATTATTTAGAAATATATGTTGGTTTTGAAATTTTTAAAATAAAAAACTTCTACTATTATTTTACATTGGTTAGAAAAATAATATTGATTGCAAAAGTTTTTGGATCATATATTTTTATGCTATTGTCAATAGAAAAGAATTTATCTCACATTGTTTAGAAAGAAATGTTATTTTAAAAGTCTTTAAATAAAAAAATTTCTATTATTACTAATAGAATAGATATATTTCACATTTGTTAGAAATTGATGTTGATTTTAAAATACGATTATTACAAATAGAAAATATGTATATCACATGGTTAGAAAGTGATGGTGGTGTTATAATTTTTTAGATAAAACACATAAATTTTTATTACTAATAGAAATAGATAACAAGTATCTTACATTGTTTAAAAATGAATAATAATTTTAAAAGTTTTTAACAAAAATACTTATACTATTATTATCAAGTTATATGTTAGTTTTAAAAATCTTTAGATAAAATATTTTTACTTTTATTATCAATAGAGAATATGTATCGCATGTTAGTTAGAAAATTATATTAATTTTAAAAGTATTTAGGTAAAAAAATGTTTAATATTAATAACATTAGATGAAATTAAATTATTATAACAATTGAATAGTTTACCAATCCAATTATAATGTCCAAAAACTATATTATTATTACAAAAAAAATATATCTCACATTGTACCCGATGAGCTACATAACTAGTACTCTCTCGTCCCAAAATTATTGTCTTGCTTTCTTTTTTCGTCCGTCCTAAAATAATTGTCTTCCTTGAAACTTTCTTTTTTAGGATAACAATTTTACCACTTTATCCGTACTTTTCTATCTTGCTTTAATAATGAGCCACATACACATAAGCCTTAAAGTAAACTACACATTAAACGATACTTCCTCTATACCAAAATTATTGTCTTGTTTTTTTTTTCGTTTGTCCCAAAATAATTGTTTTCTTTAAAAGTTTCTTTTTTAATGTATCAATTTTATCACTTTACCTTTACTTTTTTCTTCTTATGTTAATTTTGGGTCATATATTCATGGGGTTTAAAGGAAATCACACATTACTCTAATATTAATAATTCAGTCAAATGTGTTTTTTAAATCGTACGCCAAGACAACCCAGATGATAATTTTATAACAAAGAGAATATTAATAATCTAGTCAAATGTATTTTTTAAAATCGTATGTCAAGTTAACTCAAACAATCATTCTGGAACGAGCGGGAGGGAGGGAGTACTTCGTTAATGATTAAAGGGCACGTTGAAAATGTGTAAAGGTTACAAAGTATTCAATCCGAAAACGACTGACCAAAAATCAAATACCATCATCCACATAAAATTTGTTGGCAAGGCTGACAAAAAAATACAACGTAATATAATAAATCAATTATTTCTTGAATAAACACATTTTATTATAACTTAAAAAATCAAAATAATAATTAAAATTATTGTCATGTTTTTATATATGCCTTACAAAGTAATATTCTCTTCATGTACACATCTCCAAAAAAGCTGTCAATGTGCGTATGTGTGCGTGCGTATGTGTTTTATTGTAATATCCTCCACAATTCCATATTAAATAGATGTAAAATTTGAATGTACTTTATAAAATTGTTTTATACTATTATTAATATTAATATCATTTATAAATTTTTAAGTTGACTTGTAGTAGGTCTAGTGAATTGCAACCAAGGTGTTGCATTATTAGTAAATCAATACGTAGACGCATGGCATAATGGATCGGGCATAATGGATTGGTCTCGGAACACGGGTCATTACATTTGGAATTGGAGGTTAATAAGACAACAACAATCGGCAAACAAAATAAAAATGCATATGGAGCGTCTCTTTGACTCTTTCAATGTAAGGAAACTAGGGGTGTGCATGATTTTTTTGGAATCAGATCGATCAAATCAAAATTGGACCGGATCAATACTTTAGTTTGGTCCTGGATCTCAATTTTCATAAAACCAAACATTTGGGTTGGTCCCGGTTCTCGAACTAAAAAAACATGGAACCGGACCGTACCGACCAAATATGTTGTTTATTTATTTATTTTATTATATATTATATTATTATTATTATTATATTGTTGTATAAGTGTATATATATATATATATATATATATATATATATATATATATATATATATATATATATATATTAATTCCTAATACTTTCTTTGTTCTACTTTTTAGTTGGTGCTCTTTTATTATTTTGTTTCCATGCTATGAGTTTACGAGTTCGATATTTTTAATTATTGAATGTACTTTTTTCGAAGATTTTTTAAATTTTTTTATGAAAAGTTTAAGTCTTATAAATTTTATTATGTATTTATTTTAAGCAAAACCCTCCATTTGCCACCCAACTTTTCAAAAACTTGCAAGGCGGTCACCGAAAGTTTAAAACTTGCAATGAGGCCACTGAACTAAATTAATGATGCAAGCGTGCCCATATTTTGGATGGCCGTTAGCTCCACCGTTAAATATGAGTGAAATCTCTATTTTGCCACCTTTAAATAACAATTATTCCCTTTATGTGATATTAGAAACCCAAAGGGGTCTAACTGAAAAGATGTTATTATAGTATCATTAATAACAATTTTTTTGTTCTTGTCGGACCAGTGTGATGTTCAGAGTGCTCACACTATTGAGAGAGAAGTGATTTAAGTGTGTTGTGAATGGAAACATAATTACTGGGTTTGATCGGAACAAACAGAGGTGGGCTTGCTTTGCCGGATTTCTAGATGGAGAAAAGAGGTTGCTTTGCCGGAACTGACGTCGACGATGGAGATTTACTGGAGAAGATGAAGGAGGTCGGCGATATATACCAAGCACAAGTGAGCACCGATGCGAAGAGTTGGTCACACAACTCCCTGAATTTACTAGACCTCTATTGAGGCAGATCGAAGCGATGCAGGAAACAACTTCCAGAAGAGCAGAAGCTTGGGTAGCTGTGGAGAGGTCGTTAAACTCACGGCTTCAGGAGGTAGAGGCCAAATCTGCAGCTTAAGAAAAAGACTAAACAGATCCTTTAACATTACCGAGGGCGATTTGAAGAAGAAAGAAGGAGAAATTTGGGTTAAAGAGGAAAGTTGGAAGTGGGTGTTTCAGTTGGAAGAATGAAGAGAAGGTGTTTGTCCGAATTTGGGAGAGTGAGATCGAGAATGAGGGAGCTTGTTGGGTTTGATGGAGAGGGATAAACTGAGAAGGAAGCAGAGCAATATAATGGTTGAAGGCCAGTAATATAATAACATTTTTTCAGTTAGACCCCTTTGGGTTTCCAATATCACATAAAGGGAATAATTGTTATTTAAAGGGGGCAAAATAGAGATTTCACTCATATTTAATGGTGGAGCTAACAGCCATCCAAAATATGGGCACGTTTGCAACATTAATTTAGTTCAGTGGCCTCATTGCAAGTTTTAAACTTTCGGTAGCCGTCTTGCAATTTTTTGAAAAGTTGGGTGGCCAAATGGAGGGTTTTACCTTTATTTTATTATGTATTTATATTAAACAGTTAACAACTAAAAAAATCATAGTTTTGGTTCTGGACCGGACCAATGTTTTTGTGACAGCCCGACCCGGACCCCAATGCGAGATCCCGAGTCGTGCCGTCCAAATAGGCAATAACACAAGCATGCGCAAGTAGGATTATAAAATTCATGTGGCGCAACATCGCATACGAATAACAACTCGGCTACACTTGGCCGGAAAAACAACTTAAAATAAACAAGTCATCGGCGACGTTACAGCCGGAACCCAACAACTACTCCTACAATTTTAACACATGCTTATAAAACCTCAACGGCCACAACATGCCGGAGACAACAACAACAATAATAATTAAACGAGCTTTAGCGGAAGAAACTGTAGCGAACCATTAACATATGAACAGGCTCGACATATAAGTCGACATACAAAAGATTACAAGTGTTAAACCATTAAGTTAACTACAACAACAAAATTCCCAAGACAAGTCTAAGTGACTTGCTTCCCAACGTCCTTTCCAAAATAAAAGACTAACTACCAAAAGTCCAAAAGAGCAACCTTGAGCTCACAACGACCAAACGTGATATAGCAAGTCTAACGTGGACCGTCTCCTCGGCTCGGATCTAAGGAAAACAAAGCAAACAAATAGGGTAAGTCGAAAGACTTAGTAAGTTACTAAAAATGCATGTTCATGTTATAGCATGACATTTATCACAGTTATAGTACATAATCATCATATGGCACTTAGCACATTGTTCACATAAGTGCGTAAAATAAATCATACAAGTAGGATATGATATAGTCACGACCGCTTCGTAGCTCCTGCAATAAACTCTGTTACTGGTTCGTGCCACATCGATGTTCTGTGATTACATCGACTTTTATCGAGATCCTACTCGATCTAGATAGCAAGCCAATGCGGCACGTATTGTTACGGCAAAGGGGCTACTTCCCACCGCGGCCACGGTGGAGGTGTGTGTGAAGTCCCAGGTGCGGCGATCCATAGCGAGCACGAATCTCATAATTCGTGAAGGCGATGCATCGTCCCACCCTGACTTAGATAAACAAACCAAATAATGCCAGCTGGACTCAATGTGATGCACAAGTAGATATTTACTTGACTTAAACCAATTAAGGATCGAATTCGACAAGAGCGAACTCGACCAACCAAGTAGGGTATTAATCTCTACCATAAAACATGTCAAGACAATTAATTGCTCAAAACCAATCTTTCATAACATCTTATTGCAAACAATTAAACCAAGCTCATATTTGAGTAACTCAATCAAACGGTGTCCAAACTTCGTAGGGATTGAAACTAGAGTTCAACATGTTCAAATCTTCCCTAGAGTCGACTCCGTTGAGTCTTTTCTCTAATTTCCCAATTTTGGAGAAATTGAAGCTATGTGCTTCATAACCCAACCTAGGTCATTTCTAGGTTCAACAAGGTTGTAAATTCACCAAGGCATTGCAATGTGATTCATATACATCATAGAGTTCGATTTATAGGATAGAACACATAACAACTAAACCACATACAATGTAGGCTCAAATTAGGGCATTCACATATTGCACTTATTCAAGCAACATATATAATACATGTTTCTAATATGATCAAAACCTTAAATAGACAAGATGAAAGAGTATTATAAACTTCCATAGGCAAGAAATCATCCTATACATGCTCCTAGCAAGTTCATACTTTCAAAATACAAGTAGAAGGCATAGGAAGCAATTATGTGTCCTCATTGACCTCATACATCAAAAACTTTGTTTCCTTAGGGTCAATGAGAACTAAAGAGAAGAAGAAGAAGAGTAACTTACTAGTGTTCTACACCAAAGAAAGCAAAGAAAGAAACTAATCGGTTGAAAATGATCTTCTCTTCGAGCTCTACACTTTTGATGAAGGTGGCTTGAGCAAATGGAGGAAGGGATGAGGGAAGACCAAGAGGAAATCTTCAAGAAGCCATGGAAGAACTCTCAAAAACTCTCTCTCACGTTTTTGGAAAAGCTCTCAGCAAATGAGAAGTCTAATGGCTGATTTGTGGCTTATAAGAAGTCAAATGTTGAGTGGGACAAGTGTCAAGACCTTGTGGTCTCTTAGGATCAGATTTTTATGGCTTAATTGGTCACTAATGCACTCTTAATAAACTCTAAAAACATGTTACTAAAGTTAGGACATAATCAAGGAGGGTTAGGGAGGTTTAGGAAAGGTTTAGATAGGGGGTTTGGGTGTAAAAGTCGTTCAGCATCAAAACAGGGGAAAAAATCCCAAAGTGTGTATCTGATGTTGAGGCGGGCGCCTCAACATCCTCCAGGCGGGCGCCTCAACTACTGAGGCCATCTGCAGATTTTGTTCATTTTGAAATTGCTCCCAGAACTTGAGGCGGGCGCCTCACAAGATGCCAGGCGGGGCGCCTGGGCTTCTGGACCTTCTATATGTCCTCAAAACTTGGTCTAATCATGTCCTAAATGGTCCCAACTTATGGGCAACCATTCTAAGGTCTAACCCAACCCAAAACAAGTCGGAACGCACCCGAACAACAACCGGAACAAGATAGAACAAGGCTCGAATCATGCGACGAATGGTTAACGAATCAAACACCAATCAAACTAGAATAACTTGGTCATGGAAAAGGCTTGTTAAAACATGGTTATGACCTGAATACAAAGCCAAGAACTCAACGAACACATCGCACGACGAAATAGAAGCAATACGAGCAACGAGGGGAAAAATCGCTAAGGCCAAAACAAAGCAGTCGAACCGTCGATTCAACAAACAAGCTTACATGATTCTAAACATGTTAAGAGCTTCATGAATGACTTATGAATATTTCTAAAACATTTATAGACTAAGTAAACATGCTCACAATTAACAAGAAAGCATGAAGACAAGCATACGATGCACATGCAAGAATACGGGGTGTTACAGTTTTGGTTCTCATATATATTAGATTGGTTCTGGTTCTAAATTTTTTGAGAACCAGACTATTGTTCTGGTTCCGGTTTTCTATTTTTTTTTTCCTAAAAAACTAGACCAAACCGGACCAAGCTCACCCCTAAAGGAAACACTGAGCATACTTAATTCAATTTACAAAATATATTAATGGTCAATTATAATATAATACGTATATTACTTTTTTAACTCTACTTTCGAGTATAATAAATAATAATTATGCCTTTAAATAAGTGGTCATTGTATATTTAGTACTCCATCCGTTTTCAAATAATTTTCCCCATTTACGTTTTTATCAGTTTCAAAATAATTGTTATTTTTCAAAACTTTCATTATTATGAAATATAATTTTCCCTATTTTTTTGTCAGTTTCAAAATAATTTATCATTTTTCAAAATAAGTAAGTCTCCTGTAAAATCGTTTTATGCATCTTAATTCGTAAGATGGAGCGGAGCCCCACTCTCTCACAGCTTAACCTACCAATACACGATGGGTAGAGTAAAAAGCATATGTCTTACAAAAAATATCCGTAAGATCGTCTTACACAAGTTTTTGCTTTTCAAAAATTTCATTATTAGGAAAACACTTTTATAACTTTACTCTTACTTTACTTATGACCAAATAAAAAAATAATGATTATTTGAGAACGGAGAGAAAGTAGTATACTAAATCAAAGTAAAAATGAATGAGGTGAAGAATCTATAACTATTACTAAAACAGAAGCTACTACCGTTTTTTTTTTGTTTTTGTAAAATGGTTGCTACTTGTCAACTTTCTGTAAAATGAGAAAAAAATATAATGCTTAATTTAAAACTAGATTTATCATTTTTAATTTATATAAGTTTAACTTGACAGAAACTTTTCAATTCTCTTCATTTTCATACTATTTGATTTATACAAGTTATTAACAAGATAATTTTATATTAATTTTTACTTCTATTAATCTATAACTATTAATTATTAATTACTACTAATAGACATAACTACTGACATGTGACGACTTTGTGTTATAATAATCTATTTCAACAGTAAATTAGCATATCTATATTTATTAATTGCCAATCAATTTATTTTTGAAGTTTTTTCTATGCAAATCTTCAATCACCAATTCATGTGAATATTTACCTTATTTTACTTTTGTTCAAAGTATATATAAATAAAATTTTAATTACTTATACTAAGTTTATAAAATTATATTATTAAAAACTATTTTTAAAAACTATTTTTTATTGAAACTGTGTATCACACGAATATTAACTAATTATATAATAATTTACTTTTTATGGGATAAACAAAAATAGATACCGTAGCACGTATGCACAAATATTTTACGATAAGCGGTTGGAACTTACATGTCACCAGTTTACTTGTTAGCATGACCAACATGGTTATATAAAAAAATTGGGGAAAATCTCTCTCTCTCTCTCTCTCTATATATACACACACACACACGTGTTCGTGCCATAGACACAGGGTCGATATGGATAAGTTTAATAAATGCGGGTTTATTTGTAATTTACATACTTACGAATCAATCTGGACCATTAGTTGTGTTTAACACAATTCGATCAGGGCCACCAGTTAGATCTTGAACTCTTTTATAATGACACGGTATCGGTATGAGATCAGTTCAATGAATGGTCAGGATAAATAAAACTCATAACTAATGAGGTAATTCAAACAAAACTCACAACTGAAGGTTCTATATGTAATTGTGGAGAGGTAATTTAAACATAACTGATAACTAATGGATTTATTTGCAACTCATATATTTACAAATCAATTTGGACCGTCAGTTGTGTTTAACACAATTCCATCAGGGCCACAAATTAGACCATGAGCTGTTTTATAATATATATAATATAATGACAAAGATATATTTATCTCTCTAAAATCTTACTTTTTAATTATTGATTTTTGAGTTATCATTTCACGCACTCTCTCTCTCCTATCTTCTCCCCATTTTTTCTCTTTCTCTTTATCTCTCCCGTCTCCTCCTTATTTTCTTTCTCATCACTACCATTTTCCTCTCTTTTAATCAAGTTTAAACATTTTTCTCTATTTAAACATAAAAAAATAGTAATTAAAACAAAAATAATATTTCCGGAGTCAAGAAAATAAAAATATAAGAGGAGGTTAGTAAAATAAAAAATTATTTTATGAAACAATTCACTATAAAAAAAGTTACAGAATCAACAAAATAACAAAAATTTAATGTGGAGGTTAGTACTATAAAATAATTTACAGAACAAAAGTTTAAAACAAATTCATAAAAATATATATGAAAAATAAAAATATGTTAGTAAAATAAAAATAATTGATGGAACAAAAAAAAAATAGTTACAAAGTCAATAAAACAAAAACAATTTAAATTGAGGTTACTAAATAATAAAAATAATTTACGGAACTAAATTTTAAAACAAAAATGATAGTTACGAGTTATGTAAAACAAAAAAAAAACATTAGTAAAATAAAATTATTTGGTGGAACAAAAATGATAGTTACGGAATCAATAAAACAAACATAATTTAAACTGAGGTTAGTAAAGTTGTAAAAATAATTTACGGAAGAAAAGTTTAACATCGATTCTTAAAAATAGTTATGCAAAACTAAAATACATTAGAAAAATAAAAATATTTGATAGAACAAAAATAATAGTTACAGAGTCAATAAAACAAAAATAATTTAAATTGAGGTTAGTAAAAGAATAAAAATAATTTACGGAACAAAAGTTTTCCAAAAAACTAATTTTTAAAAATAAAACAAAAATAATAGCTACGAATTCAATAAAACAAAAAAAATTATAATGGAAGTCAGTAAAATGAAAATAATTTACGGAACAAAAATAATAGTTAACGGTAAAAATAATTTCATTATTTTGATTTTAGTTTTTTTTCTTATCAGAAATTCATTTATTCGTAAAATAAATATATAATTTAATGAAAGTAATCATTCAAAATGAAGAACTTATTTGAGTTCAGATTCTATTTGTAGGGCAAAAAAAAATCTCAGTTTGTTCGAATACATCATTTTACAGACTTTTTGAATAGTACAAAGTATTTGTGGTTGCCAAGCCATAGATTGACATTTAAAATTGGTGTTCCAGTAACGCTAATGAGAAATATTGACCAAACTGCTTGGTTGTGCGATGAAACTAAACTAATCATCATAAATCTTGTGGATCACATTGTTGAAACAAATTTTTTGAAAGGAGTCAATATTGAAGAAAATATTTTTATCCCAAAATTGTCATTAACTCCACCTGATGTAGACCATAAGGGGTGGCCTGGTGGAGTTGGGGCTTTACAAAATGTGAAGTTTCAGGTTCGATCATTTCTTATGCTCCATTAAGGGAAAGGTTTACAAAAAAAAATTTTCAAAAAAAAAAAAAAAAAACCTCTATCTGATGTAAGACTGACTTTCAAGTTTCAGTGAAGACAATTTCCATTGTTGTGTATAAAGAAATTTTTTAGAATCTATAATGATTAGTGATATACTGATGTGTATTTCTTAATAAACCGATTCTTCTTATTTTATCATTTAAGAATATTTTTTTTATTTTGTTTATGTACGATTTAATTGAACAAAAAAGAATGATATGCGTTTACATATAACCGTCATCCATTATGGGTTGAATTTGAATTAGGTATCTTTTATTTATGTACTACATCCGTCCTAAAGTTATTGTCCTACTTTTATTTTTTATCCGTAAAAAATTAATTGTCTTGGTTGAAACTTTCCTTTTTAGAACAACATTGTTACCACTTTACTATTACTTTTTCATATTACTTTAATTATGGGTCATATAACATGAGTTTTAAAATAAACTATACATCAAACTAATATTAATAATCCAGTCAAATGTGTTTTCTTAAACTATGCGCCAAGTCAACCCAGACGATAACTTTGAGACGTAAGAGGTACTATGGTTTTAGTTGACATAAAATGTACACGTGAGACTTGTGTGGCCATGGTAAGGTTATTTTTTAAACCAGAATGCACTTTTAGTATTTCAATTGACTATCTACCATTTGTTTTCCTATTTATGAGATCGAACAATCATTCTTTCCTTCAAATATAAACATTTCTTTACCCCGTGATTATTTTTTCCCAGTCTTCAACTCTTTAATTAAAAGTAAGAATTATCGGTGTGCTCAAACAAAATGTGTAATTAAAGAAAATGTTAACACTTTTTGTGCCCAAAATTATTGTATTCTTTGATCAGATACACGAATTAAAGAAAAATAACAATTGACTTGATTATTAATATTGATATAATATGTAGTTTTTTTTAAAACTCATGTGCACTTGACTCTTAATTAAAGTGAGAAAAAAATACAAATAAAATGGTAAAAATATTGTCATAAAAAAGAAACTTACAAATTGAAACAGATGAAAAAGGAAAACATGACAACAATTTTGGGACAAAGGAAGTAGTTAAGATGAATACATTGATTTACTCCCTCCATTGCCGATAAATAGTCCACTATTCCATTTTGAAATATTTCACTTAAAAAGTCTAATTTCAAAAATTAAATAATAAAAGTGTCATTTTATTACTAATGAGTTACTAAAAATGTTTTTTTTAAAATGTTTGATTTTCAAACGTGAACTCTTTATTTAGAATGGAGAAATTAATTAATAGTTGATGGTGGTGTTTGAACCCAATCCATAGTTAAAGGAGTTTATTTGTAATTTATCCAAAAGAATTTATCATTAACATTTCGAGTTCAGATATTACGTACCACTTGTGTGTACTACTGATATACTGTTTTTTATCTCAACCATTAGTTAAGATGTTATAGTTAAAATACAATAATTGAGATAAAAAATGATACGTTAATAATACACACAAATAATAAAGAAGAACTGAATTCTAACCATTCCCAGTAACCGAATTAGTGTCTCTAAAGCTAGCAAGGAAATTAGAGTAGTACTGTCGTGTTAATTAACTATCGGATAAAGTGCGTTTCGCGTGACTACTATATTATCATGTCACCAAGTCAAGTGTTGTTATTATTTTAATTTTTTAAAGCCCCCAATCTTTAATACTTTCTCTTGTCTCAACATTATCGATTTAATGTATGATTTAAGAAAATATAGTTAATTGAATTATTATATTAATTTAATGTGTAATTTATTTTAAAACCTATATATATGTGATTTAGAATTAAAATAAAATTAAAAAATAAACTGATAAACATGTTGTTCTAATTTTTTTTAAATAAGATAATTATTTTGAGAAGGAGTATTGGATTTTTTTTCCCTCTTTCATATCAAGCCAACTGATTACTTTCTTGGCTTTTGGTCAACTCGCCTCTTTTTGTTCTTTTTTAGAACCCTATCTCGTTATTAACTAAAACTCCAAGGGCATTTTGGTCAACAGAAACACCACACTCCAAGTAGTGGTGTCGTATTTATACTACGGACTATGAACACACGAGACTCGACTTTCCTATTTTAACTCATTACTTCATTAGAGAGTCTGAGACGGGACAATGCCACCGCCAAATTGCTCTTTCCGCGGTTCCACCAGCGGTACACCGGAATATCTACCTTCCACCACCGCTGAAGAAGCCGGCACCACTGGAGTATCTGCCTTGCACCCTGACATATTTGAAACGCACATTCTAACTCGCCTCGATGGGCCCAGCCTTGCCTCCGCTAGCTGCGCCTCCACCGCTGTCAACGCCGTTTCCACCCAAGAGTACCTCTGGGCCAACATATGTCACTCCACGTGGCCGTCCACTTCATCACCACGTGTCTCCGACGTAATCTCCGATTTCCCCGGCGGACCAGGCTCCTTCTTCTCCCAATCCTACCCCCTCCCACGCTCCACCACGACGTTACTGAATTCCAACCGAACATTGCTCCCGTCGACGACTGAATTAATCTCAGCCGTCGACATTTATTACCGGAACGAACTGGTATTTACCAAAGTGGAGGAGACGGAAACCGTGACCGGGTGGTTCCGGTGCTCGCCCTTTAGGATTGACTTGTTGGACCCGAAAGACGTCGTCCCCACACAAATTAAACACCCGGACGGCGACGAATCGTGCGCAGCACTGATGGAAGACATCACGCTGAGCTGGATCCTTATCGATCCGAGCGCACGGCGAGCTATCAATCTATCATCCCACAAGCCAGTTTCGGTGCAACGGCACTGGTTAAGCGGTGAAATACAGGTGCGGTTCGCTTCAATCCTTCCAGTTGGATCATCCTCATCATCATCCTGGGATTGCGTGCAGTGTGGGGTAGTAGTCAACTGCGGTGGGACCGAGGGAGGGGAGACTCAAGTGAGGGAAGTCAGCTTGGAAGTAGAGGATATGGATGGGAAGCATTTGAATGGTAGGGATAGTTTGGTCATATTACAGAGGGGTATGGAGGGTAAAAGGGGAAGTGGGGTGAATAGGGAGGAGGAAGCAAGGAGAAGGTACAAAGAGTTTTTGAGTATGAGGAAAGAGAAGAGAGAGAGAAAGTTGAGGATTGAAGGGACATTAGATACTTTGTGTGTTGCTTTTGGGGTAACCATTTTTGCAGCTTGTTGGTTCTTTGTTTTGTGTTAAAAAACAAGTTTACCGCAAAAACGACAACATCCGAGTGATTGGATCCGGTTTGTTATTCGGGTCGCTCCAAGATTAATCCCTTTCCCTTATGAATTTTCTAAGTTAACGGGTCGTAAATCTGAAGTGTGAATTAAACACAAAGTGTGAGGTCTCAGATTCGATCTCTTCTCATGTCCTAGGAGAGAGAAGAAAAAAAAAAAAAGTAAAAGAGTGCAGAAAGAAGAGGAACTACGAAATCATACTACTATTCTTCTTTTTATTCACTTCCATACGTAGTTGTGAGTGAATATGTGATTATTATGTAAATGTATTTACTGTAATATCTTATTCCTGGAAGAATGAGAATATGGGATGCTTTAATTAGCTCATTGCGCAAGCTAACACAATACTCCATGTTCTACCACAAACTGCGATGCGATAAGCTGTAAGCCTGTAATTGGTCCCGATGCACAAGGTAAGTCACTTTAACCCTGTCAACTGATCTGATTTTTATCTGAATTTCATGTTATTTTTAGATATTGATTTTGTTTTAAAATCCGATTATCCGATTTTGATCTAAATCCAAAAATTTAAAAGTTTAACAAATCGGATATGAATTAAGGTGTTTCGGTCAGTTAACAACTTGATTTGATCCGATAATATATATATATATATTGTAAACTAAAACATAAATTTTTAATTTTATTCAACCATTGATTAAGAAAAAAAACCTTAATATTAATTTTATCAAGTACTTTAATTAGAGGCGAATAAAATCTGAATCCGATAATTTAGGATATGAATTTAGTTTTTGAATATCCGAAAGATAATCTAATCCGATCTAAGTCCAATAATTTCTTAACAAATTGAAAAATATATTTGAATGATCCGATCTAAATCCGATCCATTGATAAGCCTGCGTCACGTGATGCTCCATGACCATAAGATATTTATTCTTTAGTTGATTTGACTTGATTTTAAACACGGTTTGATTCTTTTTTTTTTTTCCTCCTAAGGGGGGCATGGGGAGGGATCGAACCTGAGACCTCACACTTTGTGAAGCCACATGTCTACCACAAGCTAACAAATATGAAAATAATTATCGTGAATAAGTGAATAACTACAAAGTAATCTTCTTTGGATACAAATGAAAAAGACAAATAATTTTGAGAATATCTCCTGTAATACCCTTTTACGGATCTTAATTTGTAAAATTGAGTCTCACTTTCTCACAACTTAATCTACTAACATATGATAGGTCGGGTAAAAAAAACCAGTCTTACAAAAAATATCGTAAGACCGTCATAGCCAAATAATTGTGCTCTTTCATAAATTTCTCTTTAATGAAAACACTTTTACCACTTTACTCTTATTTTTTCTAACTAACCATTATTTTGATTGTAAGATAGCCAAACATATCTATAATTTCAAAACTAATTAATTTTATAATTTTATAACTTTATAATAATCACTTTTACTAAATTTTACAGAATTCAAAGTAATGCAAAATTGTTCATTTTCCAAAACGTGAACACTATCTATATTAACAATATTTTATAAAAAAATGTACACCAAATGCTTTAAATTATTATATTGTACATAATGTATATTTTTCGTCAAAATTGTGAAATTTCCATTTTTATTTTCAATCTTGTCACGCTAAAATATTGCGTAAAATATTATGCACAAATAAAATAAAGTTATACTCCCAAGATGGCCATATTGGAAATTAGAGGACTATAGGAAAAACCTCGTACAAATTTTTTGTAACAGAGATTCTTTTTACTCGACTCACTGCGTCTTGGTGGGTTGAAATGTGAGAGAGTATGACTTCGTTTTACGAATTAAGATATGTAAGATTATCTTATAGAAACTTATTTTATTTTTTCAATAAGAAAAACCCGGCTTCTTGTCTTTTTATGAATGGATAACGGCAATTTGTGGGAGGAGACTCCTTTATTGACTGTTACGTTTGCCGCTCGTTAGGACAATCCAAGTTTGCACCGATCATTGTCCTAAGGACTAAGGAGTAGGAGCATCTTGGAGAAGCTGATGTCTTTGGAATTGTGCATCTTTATTTACATTTTTTTTATAAACATTATCTTTTCACGTACGTGGAAGTGAGAAACAATCGAGCGAGCTGGGTGGGGTGGGTGGGTGTGATGGAGCTTCGTTTTCAGATGAGCTAATAAAATATGGTTACGTTGAGTATAAGTAGACTGAGTCATATAAAGGGTTTGAACGCTCATTAGCTTAAAACTATCACTTACAAACGTTACAAAAACTCATTTTAACTAAAGTTTTGGATACAAGTTGCACTCAAGTATCTGAGTTTGAGCAGTATGGTGGACGGATGCTCACCCAAGCCCACTTTTTTCCACGTGCATTAAAGCATCCTCAATGTAATAATTCTTATTACAATTTCTTAAGTGGGTCTCACTGCCACCTATACATTTTTCGCTTCTTACAAACTTAAGAATATATCTTCCCATTGTATATTATTCTTATACAACTTCTTATACAAAAAATATTAAATTTAACATCATTCACTAAAAACAAAATCCTTCCAAACACCCCCCACACACACTAAAAGTAAAAGTGGACAGCCTAGTTTCTGACAGCCCCCTCGCCCTCCCCCTCACATCCATTCTGCAAGAAGCCATTTCTTAAGTAAGGAAGTAAAAATTTTCTATTTCCTAGTTGGTATTTACAAAGTTGTACAATGGTAAGAAATCTTTAACTTTTTAATTGGAAGAATCCAAAAAAAGAAACAATGGAGATGCTCTTAATAGGTTAAAATTGTCTCATCCATTATAGCACATTATTAAATCATCCGTTCTTTCGTTTCGGGTAAATAGTTCATTATTTTATTTTGAGATGTTTTAATTAAAGAGTCAATTTTAAAAATTAAGATAAAAAAATGTTATTTTATTACTAATAAGATACTAAAAATATTATTTTCTTTAAAAACTTGATTTTCAAATGTGAACTCTTTGATCCGAACGAATATATATATATACACACCCAGCAGTGATCAGTGTCTGAGTGATAAGTATGATCTAAGTTGGAGTAGTCAAATTTGAAACTACCTTGGAGTTAAAATATCTGACAGTCTGACACTAGCGAAATCAGAAAAAATAATATTAAAAAAAATGGTTGGCGTGAATCGGTGATAAATTATTGAGTTTCAATCATATAGCACAAGTTGCTATTTCTATTCAAGTATTCATGTATGTTTTTCATAAACTGTATGCAATTGAGTGATTTTTTTTTTCATTTTTATATAATTCTCCCATGAGGTGTCTCCAATTCCCTATAAATTGATTCCTCTATAAAGAATTTTGTGCTATTCAAAAATTAAGGTCTCGATTGGTAGACGAAAATAAAATCTATTATGCAAAATCAATTATATGAAATTGATTAATATCATTTGGTGTTGTTAAAATTTTATTTGGAAATGAAATGAATTACTGAAAACTTGAAATAGATTCCTAAAATTTATAGAAATACAATTATGATGGAGAAGGTGAGATTTGGATTTCTTAATAGTTGAAATTTATGTAAAATGATAATTATTTCATTCTAACTCTTCTCATCTTATTTAATTTGTTAATCATAATCATTTGAATAATTTTGGTCGTGTACTAATTTTGTTTCTTTTGTTTGTTTAAGTCAAGTAAATCTTACTTGCTAAGCTTAAAAATTAGTTTCAGACAATACCAAATTAATTGATTAGTGGTGACTCTTTGTAGTCAATAAGATATTCTCAATACTAGTTATTTGATTGAGATAACTAGAATTTTAGTCCTTCTTTTTCGTCTCAAATTCAGCGAGATCAATTTGAAACGCTAATTTATCGTTCTCATTAAAATTTTCTTATTATGAATGATAATTCAATTCTATGAATTGAAGTATATGATGAAAAAGATGAATGTAGGTAATTAACTTGCTTGGTACTATAAGAGAATAAAATGGCGAAGTAATTAACAACACATATTTTTTTTCGAATTGTTTCAAATGTTGAAGTTATTTTTATTAGAACTAGTCAATATAACGTTAGTTTTTTTAATTTTAATTTAATAAACTTTTCTTGCTTTATTGATGTTGGATAATCGCACAGGCATGACTGATGCTCGCTCGATTGCTACGCCCCTCGCCTACCTTGACACTTCAGACGGGCATTGCTTTCAGCGATCCTACAGAGTTTCGAGCAATGGTTGGGAATCTTCAGTATCTATCCCTTACTCATCCTGATGTCTCATTCGCCGTCAACAAACTCTCACAGTTCATGCATAAGTCGACTACCAAGCATTGGAATGCGGTCAAGCATGTTCTTTGGTATCTCTGTGGTTATATCAATATGTGCATTCTTCTTCATCGGTAGTCTCATCCAACTCTCCACATATTCACTGATGCTGACTGGGCGGGCAACAAAGATGACTACACATCCACCAGTGCCTATATTGTCTATCTTGGAAGTAACCCAATCTCTTGGAACTCTAAGAAACAACGCACTGTTACTCGCTCCTCGATTGATGCTGAATATCGAGCAGTGGCTGCCACTACTGCTGAGGTCCGATGGATTGTGTCTCTCCTTGGGGAATTTGGTATCACCTCATCGATTCAACCTGCTATTTATTGTGATAATGTGGGCGCCACGAGTCTCTACTCGAACCTGGTCTTCCATACTCGCATGAAGCATGTGGCCCTAGACTTTCACTTCATCCGGCAACAAGTTCAGGATGAGCTTATGCGCGTTTGTCATGTCTCCTCGGCTAATCAGTTGGCAGATGCACTAACCAAGCCTCTTGCTCACCAACAGTTTCATCAATTATGTCACAAGATTGATCTCTCCTTTTGGACATCGATCTTGAAGGGGCATATTAGATAATAATATTGCTATTAATTATTCTTGTTTATTTATAATTATTTACCTTGTATAATTCTTTCCTTAGTATGATTCCTTCCATGTATAGGTTTCTTAGGGCAAGTCCAATGGTGGTACTTGCCTAGAGGTATCAAAACCAAATTTTGATACCTATTGGTTATTATTCATGGGTATCAAATGATCATCTCCAACCATAAGTATCAAAATGAAGGGTAATTAAAATTAGGTGAAGTACTAAGGGAGGTATCAAATTTGGTACCTTCCCTAGTACCACACCTAATTTTGATACCTTTTACTTTAACCATTGGAGAACCCAATACTTTTGTATAAGTATCAAAATTTGGTTTTGACCCCTACCATTGGACTTGCCCTTATACCATACTCCAAGTGTAACCCTAATTGTATCTCTCCCTATAAATATGTGATTTAATCGATGGAAAGACCATACCATTATTCATAAACTTTATTAGTTTCTACAATTCGTACGTTATAAAATAATTGTTTTCTTTTAAAAAATTTCCTTTTAAGAAAACACTTTTATTACATTTTTTTTTACTTTTTCTACATATTTTAATTCTGACTATGTACTCAAAGGTCTTAAAAAATACTACTCCCTCCGTTCTTAATTTATTGTCCTGATTGACCCGGCGCACCGTTTAAGAAAACCAATTTGACTGGATTATTAATATTGGTTTAATGTGTAGTTTCCTTTAAAGCCCATGTGTATGTGGCTCATAATTAAAGTTGAGTGAAAAAGTAAGGATGAAGTGGTAAAAGTGATGTTCTAAAAATGTAAGTTTCAAAGTGCACAATTATTTTGAGACGGACGAAAAAAAGAAAGGAAGACGATAATTTAGGGACGGAGGGAGTATATATTTTATTAATATTTATAATATAATCAATTAATTTTTATTAAATGGAGTGTTAGTTCAGTTGAATGATAATTTGGAAAGAGTGGAGTATTGTATAATTACCAAAGTTAAAGTCAGCCCAAAGCCCAAAGTATGATGAATAAAAATGATTAGTACGTAGAAGTTAGGACTAAAAAAATAGAGAAAAATTACTTAATTAGACATAAAGTTTGACCTAATATATTAATATGACCATATGTCAATTGGACAATCTAGGCACCTTAACTTGTGAAAAGAAGATCCAAATTTTGAACCATACCCTAAAAGATTACATAAAATAATGTGCCACTCGACAATAAGGACAAAACACAATAATTGTATCCCCGTCATACACGTGAGGTAACTAAATGAGGAAAATTACCACTAACCGACTTCCATTCTCACTGGACAGTTGAAACGAAAAAGATGTCAAACTTACCATTATTATCGATCTACCTTCAACAAACACCTCATTTTTGTTGGGTGAATGGTGATATTAGCCCAACTCCATGTCTTCAATACATACCCCTAATCCGTGGGTTTTTCTCACTCCAACCCGTCCTTAAACCCTATACCAAATTTGGGATAGAGAATAGATCTACCCCAAATTTAGGGTTACACTCACTATTCATATCCCAAATTTGATATTGGTAGGGGACCATAGTATATATTAAATTTTAATAATTTGATATTATTAATTTAAATGTATTAAAAACTAAAAAATATCTAATATTAGATAATATAAATAATTTATAAATAATATTATATACTTTAAATTATTGGACATTATTAATTCAATAATTTTTAATTAATTACCATTTTTTCAATTATTTGTATATATTATTTACAAATAAATAAATAAATAAATAAATAAATATTATACTAATTAGAGAACACCAATTTCACATTTAAACTAACAAAATGCATACATATTAAAATCATTGCAACATTTATAAACTTAAAAATGCATACATATAACACACCAAAATATCAAGTGGTATGATTTTTGTTATATTTTGTAGTGATTGTAATATTTTTTTTTAATTTTCAAGTGCTTGTATGTTTATTAAATTATATTTCTTCAATTTAGTTATAAAATTGTTAATTTTAAATATTATTATTGACGTAAATAATATTATGAACATAAAACTTTTAAATATACTAAAATTATTAATTGTGCGATCTTAATAATTATTATTTAAAAGGTTAATAAAAAATTAATATACATGTTGATAAATAAAGTAAAAGAAATAAAAATAGAATATGCTAAGTATTATTCTATTTGGGGTGCGATTTGTTATTGTTGGTTGGAATTGAAATAGTGTTTCGTACTGAAATGAATCAAATTTGAGGTAAAATCTGATCAAATTTGGGAATTAGCGTCAAAGATGGTCTTACGTCCCAACCTATTCTTATCTCTCTTCGAGGGGTTGCTATATGAAAATTTATCAAAAGGCATCACCTATTTTAGTAGCGATTGATTTAATTACTACTCTAATTGATAAGTCTCATACACTCACAAAGGTATCTTCGAAAAATACACACAATCCTAAAATTTATAATTGTAAGGATGGGCGGACAGATTTTGGCTGGCCAAAAAGAACATTTTTGACATTTACCAAGGTGAAAATATCTAATATATTTTTAATGAGTAGTTTTGAACTACTCGGCCCAATAGGCCCAAGTTATGAGTCACGTGCCAAGCATAGTTTTCGTCCGAACAAGCGAGCAAAGGTTTCGTGCGGGCAAGTGGGCAAAACTTTGGTTTCTATCAGGTGAGTTGCCTGCGAGCTGGGGGCTCCGCTTACGAGCAAACCCGATACGCGAGCATGGTTACTTGTGCTCGCCAATATGAGTCGCCATCAGTTGAGGACATCCATGTCCGAGAAAAATCAAGGTGTTAGTTGAGGGCGGTCACGTCCGAGCAAGAGTTCAAGCCAGCAATAATGATCGGGAAATTCTCTAATTAAACCGTTGTCATTAGTGGGCTCGTTAATGTGTCTCCCATTAAAGGCCATGACCGTTTATGGGGGAGTTAATGACATTTATGGGCGGTTAATGGAGATCATGGGTAGTTAATGGAGATTATGGGCATTTAATGGCAATCATGGGCGGTTGTTTATGGTTATCGGCGGTTATGCCTTCCGGTGCGTATAAAAGCTTGGGAAAATGATGGAGAAAGGTATGCATAATCTTATTCTTGAGCCAAAACTCTACCGAATTGCTTATTTGCTGAATCTTTGTACCAATTCTCACGCCGGAGGGCCCTTGCAGGGAGTGCCCCCTGCCCAGTTCACGTTTATTCTTTCATTTGCAGAGTTGGGTTTCGAGAATTTACGGACACGTTGAATGCCAGGTGTTCAGATTGGGCTCTTATAGTGCATCTAGATTTCTTTGGATGCATCAGTTGGTTCCATTGCCGGGAAGAGAGTTGGTCAACTTTTGATAAGTTTTTGTTGTTTCTGAGATTTTGTCAATGGCGGAAAACGGAGTTAACGGTGGTAGTGGCAGTCGTAGGGAGGAGGTACACCCGAATCTCAGCCTTAATCAAGTAGCTGGAAACAATGTTCCTCCGCCCCATGATGCACGTCACCAGCTTAATCAGAGGCGATGAGTCGATTCATTGGCTCGAAATGCCGAAGCCGCAGTGGGATTGGCTCATGAATTTCGTGAAGAGGCTCTGCGCCAATGGGCTATTTATCTAGGCCAGATGCATCAACTAAACTTACAGTTGATTGCAATGGGTAAGCCGTCATTACCCATTGAGCTAGATCCATTACCAGCCTTGTCAGCACCAAGCCAGGCGGCCGGGGTGTCACGTACTGGTGGGAATCAGATGAATACTTTGCTTATTCATTCCCAGCCACGAGCACAAGGATCTAAAGGGCGCGAGCAGCCAGAGGGCAGTAAAGCTAGCCATAGGGTGGTCCCCAGTGTTCATTCAAGGCTGGGTCCACGAGTTGGAGAGGATTCGGCTCAATCTCGCCGTCGACGACGTTCGCCCTCACCACCAAGGTCGCATGCTCGCAGGTTTCGTTCACCTTCGCCGCGGCGATCTCGTGCTCATAGTCGTCGCTCGCGATCACCAAGAGGGTCTTACGTTCATCGACGCAGAACTCCCTCTCCTAAGCGATCTCATCATTCCCAAGGAAAAAGAGACTTGCATCAACCAGCTGCATAAGCTGCACAGCTCGCTGGGGCACCTCAGGCTCAGGTGGCGCAGGCCGTGGGAATTCCACAAGCCGCTGCGGCTATGGGACCCCCACAGGCCCCTCCTACGCCTGTAGTACAGCCTCAGCTCGGGGGTGGTTTGCCTACAACCATAAACATGCATGATTTTGAGGAATTAAAGCGTCGGATGGAAGCTTGGGAACAAGGCAAGGCTTTGGATGGCAATTACTTGGGCACGTCAGCCAGCCCACTCGCTCCATGGATCGAGAATGCTCCACCAGCACAGGGGCTGATATTTCCAAACATTAAGGAGTATACGGGCAAGACCAAGGCCAGGGATTGGTTAATGTCTTTTGAGTCGCAAATCGGCTTGGTGACTTCAGATGAGGCACTAAAGATTAGGGCTTTTGTTGGCGCGCTGCAAGGCAAAGCTCTAGCTTGGATGGGGGCATTGCCACGACGTTCGATCAACAATTGGGCCGACTTGCGAGCAAAGTTCTTGGCCGATTTTGGAACGGC
This sequence comes from Codonopsis lanceolata, assembly GCA_013146195.2. Lineage (NCBI taxonomy): Eukaryota > Viridiplantae > Streptophyta > Magnoliopsida > Asterales > Campanulaceae > Codonopsis > Codonopsis lanceolata. The sequence continues at coordinate 105,350,291 of CM028380.1, read as the reverse complement.
GGGAACATTGGCGAAGACAAGGGCTGACTTGTCAAAAGTTAAATAGGGAGCGCATGAATCCACAGCGAACTATCTTGAGCGGTTTACTAAGGTGCTGGAACAAGTTCCAGGGTTGACCGAGCAGGAGGTGACCCTATGTTTCGAAACTGGCTTGCTTGAAGGTGAGGGTGGCTTGCGATCAGAGTTGAGCATGCGTGAACCAAAGACGCAGGCAGAGATGCTCATGCGAGCACAGAAGTGGTGTGCCGGGGAGACGGCAAAAAAGGAAAAGAAAAAGGAAAGTAGCGAAGCTGCGGGAAATGCCAAGGGCAATAGCCAGGCAGGAAGTGGAGGCTACAATAAGAGCAAGTCCCGGTATGACCGGCCAAAAGAATTTCTTCGAGAATCGGATTTAACTCCATTAAATACACTGCGCGAAGACATTATGTACGAGATAAGGAACAAGCTTCCTAACCCACCTCGCATGAATCCAGCGACTGCCGGTGAAAGGGATCAGACGAAGCGGTGTGCTTATCATGATGATTATGGGCACACTACGGAGGAATGCTGGCCGTTGAAGAAGGCCATTCAGAAGTTGATCAATGAGGGGCGGCTAGATCGCTTCAAGCAGGATGGAGGTAATAGAGGAAATGCTCCTAGGCGAGAAGCCCCGCCGATCAGGGGGGTGATTAATGTGATAATGGATGAAGAGCTTACACCAACTCAGCTCGGAAAACAAATATATTCCCTGTCCAAAGCGGTGGATCGACCTGCTACTTTGCAGGATGGGGAGCAAAGCCATTAGCTTTACTCGCAGCCGAGGCGAGTAGTAGTAGCGCCTTGATAGTGTCAGCATTAGTGGATGGCTGGGTTGTGCATAGGATCTTGGTGGACACAGGGGAATGCCGGGATGTAATGTATTATTATTGTTTTCAGGGGCTCGAGCTAAGTGACGATCGGTTGAAACTGTATGCAGGGGCATTAGAAGGTTTTACAAATCATAAGGTCCCAGTCAAAGGCACTGTTGAGCTAGAAGTGTTCATTGGTGAGGGAAGTAAGACCCGAGCTGAAAAGATTACCTTCATGGTAATCGACCTGAAATCTCCTTATAACATAATTTTGGGCGTACCAAGTACGGCCAAATTTCAAATGGTGGCATCAATCCCGCATCAACGAGCTAAGTTTTACACCGACCAAGGAATTGGGACGCTGAGAAGCCAGCCGAGAGCAGTGCTCGAATATGTGCGCGATACTCGGAGGAAGAATCAGAAGTTGACCCTAGAGGATGGCGAGCAGAAGATTATCGTCAGCACTAAGGAAACTTCGCATGTGACTGTGGGGCCATCAGTAGTTGCGGTGGTGCAAGAGGGTTCAGAGAAGGTTACAAGCTCTATGCCGACATTGACGTTGGGGGAGCAGAGTCAAAATGAAGCAGATACGGAAATGACTGTGAGCCAGGCTGATGTTGAGACTAGTCAATCTTTGCCAATATTACAGTCAGTGGAGCAAGTTGAACGAGAAGAGGTGGCCGAGCAAGCCATTAGTAATCCCTTGCCGACATTGACGTCGGGGGGAATCGAGAAATCGAATAAGGTCGTTGAGCCTGTGGATGATCCTTTGACAGTATTGACGTCGGAGGGATTGGAAGAGCCAGCTGAGGCCATAGAAGTAGATCAGCTTGACAAGGTAGAGGATCGAGCTGAAGACGATGAGAAGGTGGAGTGTGACACGCTCCAAATGCGGGATGAGCCAGAGTTCACGGCTCAGGATGAGCTCGAGGAGGTGATCATTAATTCTGCCTATCTTGAGCAAAAGATAAAATTTGGCAGGGCCTTGACAGCGGAGGCAAGAGCGAATTTGATTAAGCAATTACAGGACAGTCTGGATGTTTTTGCTTGGCGGCCTGAGGATATGCAGGGGGTAAGCGAGACTGTGGCTTTGCACCAGTTGAATGTTGATCCAGCTTTTCGACCAATCCAGCAGCGACCTCGAGTTTACTCGGTGGAAAAGGATCAAGCGATCAGGGAAGAGGTCGAGAAATTTCTTAGAGCTGACATAATCGAGGAGATACATTACCCGACATGGTTGGCTAATGTAGTCATGGTAAAAAAGTCCAATGGAAAGTGGCGAATGTGTGTGGATTTCACGGATTTAAATAAAGCTTGCCCGAAGGATTGCTATCCTCTGCCGAGAATTGATAAGTTGGTGGACGCCATTGCGGGGTTCGAGCTTCTCAGTTTTATAGATGCCTATTCTGGGTATCACCAGGTGAAGATGAATGAGAATGATAAGGCTCTAACAGCTTTCCAAGCAGCAGGGGGGGTTATATTGTTACAAGATGATGCCTTTCGGCTTGAAGAATGCTGGAGCTACCTACCAAAGGATGGTGAACAAGGTGTTTAGCTCGCAGCTCGGCAGAAATGTGGAAGCCTATATTGATGACATGGTGGTCAAAACTAAAGGGCGCGAGCACATAGAAGACTTGGGCGAGACTTTTGCCAATCTCAGGAGAAATAGTATGAAGCTGAACCCGAGCAAATGTGTGTTCGGGGTAAAGGCAGGCAAGTTCTTCGGTTTCATGGTGACTGAGAGAGGAATTGAAGCTAATCTTGAGAAAATCAAGGCATTGGTCACTATGAAGCTTCCTCGCTGCATTAAGGAAGTACAGAGGCTTAACGGTAGGGTGATCGCTCTTGGACGGTTTATTTCAAGGTCGGCAGAGCGGTGCTTGCCTTTTTTCAAAGTTCTTCGAGGTAACAAAGGGTTTGAATGGACTCTCGAGTGCCAGAAAGCTTTTGAAGATTTGGTGAAGTATTTGGGAAGTCCACCTTTGCTGAGTAGCCCGGTCTACGGAGAAAAGTTGTTTGTTTATCTAGCAGCTACCGAGCAGGCGGTAGCCGCTGTTTTGGTTAGGGAGGAATGCAATGTACAAAAGCCTGTCTATTACGTTTCAAAAGCCCTCACTGATGTAGAGGGACGATATTTTAATGCAGAAAAGTTGGCTTACTCGCTTGTTGTTGCTGCTCGGAAACTTCGAGCTTATTTTTCTGCGCATTCGATTGTGGTGTACACTGATTTGCCTCTGAGAAAGATTTTGCACAAGCCAGACACTTCTGGTCGTTTACTTACTTGGTCGATCGAGTTAACCGAATTTGATATTGATTATCAGCCTCAGCGAGCAATCAAGGCGAAAGCTTTAGCAGAGTTTGTGGCTGAAACAAGCTTCAAGGAGTCTGGCGAGGAAGAAGTAGCGGGTAAAACAGTAACAGCGAGCAGCGTAAGACCAAAGCCAAGACCAGAATATTGTTGGGAACTCCATGTTGATGGCTCAGCTAGTCGATTTGGGAGTGGCGCCGGTTTGGTTTTAGTCCCACCAGAGCAAGATGTAAAATTTGAGAAAGCATTGCGCTTCAAATTTCCAGCTTCCAACAATCAGGCCGAATATGAAGCTTTAATTGCTGGTCTTGAGCTCGCACAAGACATTGGAGTGCATGCGTTGTTTGTGTATTGTGATTCTCAGTTAGTGGTGAATCAAGTCAAGGGCGATTATGCGGTCCATCATCCAATCTTGGTTCGTTATTGTGCGATGGTGAAGGAAATTTTAAAGGACTTCTATTACTGGGAGTTAGTGAGGATTGCTCGGGAGGATAACATGCGAGCTGATTATCTATCAAAGATGGCTGAGGATGAAATTCAATCCTTGCATCCTGGAGTCATGATCGAACACTTGGAGGCTCCTGTCATCGAAAAGGAGGCGATTATGGATATTGAGCCGGCTAAGAAATGTTGGATAGATGACCTTCGGGCCTACATTGAGCAGGGGGTGTTACCCGAGGACAAAAAGGAAGCTAGAACCATCCAAAAACGATCATGTCGTTACATTGTTTTGGATAACATTTTGTACCGGAGATCTTACACTCGACCTCTGTTGAGGTGTGTGCGACCAGAGATGACAGAAGGAATTTTGGGAGAGGTGCACGAAGGCAAGTGTGGAGGTCACCCTGGTCAGCGGTCATTAGCCGAGAAGATCTTGGCAGCTGGATTCTATTGGATTGCACTGCGACGAGATGCCGAGATGTATGTTCGCCGATGTTAAAAGTGTCAACGTTATGCGGATATCCCACGCTTGCCATCTACCGAGCAAACCCCTGTTATAGCTTCGTGGTCGTTTGATATGTGGGGGATAGACTTGATTGGGCCTTTTCCCGTAGCTCGCTCGAAATTCAAATATGCAGTGGTTGCTGTTGACTATTTTACAAAGTGGGTGGAGGCGAAACCTTTGGCAACCATAAGTGAGGTTAATGTCATTGACTTTGTACATGAACACATATGGTGCCGGTTTGGAGTTCCGCGAGCAATTGTGTCTGATCATGGGACTCAGTTTTCTGAAAAGTTTACTAAAGCATGCGAGCAAATGAGGGTGAAGCATTGGCAATCATCTGTGGCATATCCACAAGGCAATGGGCAGGCTGAAGCTGCAAATAAACAAATCTTGCACGTCTTGAAGAGGAATTTGGAAGAAAAAGCAGGAAGATGGGTAGACGAGCTGCCTTCAGCCTTGTGGGCGGTTAGAACGACAGTAAGGGGTCCAACAGGAGAAACAACCTTTTCTTTAGCTTATGGGTCTGATGCTATGGCTCCAGTAGAGATGTACTTGCTCACTCATAGGGTTTTAAAGTACGACGTTGAGTCTAATCACACAGCCCGAGCAGCAGATTTAGATTTATTGGAAGAAAAACGGTTGGAAGCTAAGATGAGAATGGCTAATTACAAGCAGCGAGCAAAAGCCCACCACGATAAAAGGGTTCGTGGTAGGTCGTTTGCTGTGGGGGATTGGGTCCTCTGTAAGATTGAGGCAACAGGCCATCGAGTTGAGTGGGGAAAGCTGTCACCAAATTGGGAAGGTCCTTTTCAGATTTCAAGGATTATCAAGGAAGGCACTTATATGTTGCGAACAGAGGATGGTGACGAGTTAAAACATCCATGGCATGCGGATCATTTGAAGAAATACTATTGGTAATTGATTTGCAATATGTAATTCTTTGATCCTTTTTCTTATGGCAATTAATAATGGTGAAACTCGATTATCTTTTCAACCTTATGTTTGGAAGATGACCTTTGAGTTGGGTTTTGTTGTTTTCTCCTTGATTCTGTCTTTTTCGAGCATAAAGGGCTTTATGTTCGGAAAGGTTTGAGGAGAGGTTTCCCGGTTCTCGATTACTCTTTTTTACGAGCATAGAGGGCTTTATGCTCGTAACAGTAGTTGGTGTTCGAGTGGGAAAGTGGCTAATAACGATCGTTTTCGTCCGAGTAAAGGATATCTTTGCTCGGGAAGAAACTTGTATGAAAGTGGTTATCTAAAAAAGAAAAGGGAGTAGTAGAAATATTACAGACATGAAAAGTAAATTGTTTGCGGTACAAGGCACGGAGGCCAGAAAGGCACGCAGGCCATAGTTATCATTTTAGGCACATGGGCCAGCATTGTTGTCGTTGGTAGTGGGAGCGGGTTCCTCGGTTCCTTCAGTTGCTGTCTCTAGGATTGTAACTTCATCGTCTACTTGATCTGGAGCATTTTCAGTTGTTGATGGGGGAGCTTGGGACCCCCAGATTTGGGTCATTAATTCAGTGACAGTGGGGCTAGTGACAGGAGGTGGATTCCATGGGGCCAAGCCTTTCTCGACATCAGCTTCGGCCAATGATTCCAGCTCGTCTTCGTTGAAAGACACGAGAGCGTGGCCTGGGCGGGCAGACGAGCTAAACAATGGATTGGCCCCCCATTCAGCGAGTTGCTCGGGGCGGATTTCTAACCCGCTGCAGGCAATTTGCCTCAAAATGTGGTTCATGCCCTGTAAGAAGAATGGGTAAGTCTCACCTTCAACGCAGGTAGACAGAGCTCGCTTGATCGGCGTACTTCTTTTGGACTCCACTGTGGTGCAGCCTTTTCATCAAACCAAGTCCAGCAGTGGCTTGGAAACCACTTCGTTTGTGTATACTGATGTTGTGGAGATCGGGTACGTTGGTGAGTTCCCTAATAAGGGCAGCAGCTTTTGGCTGGTCGTCAGGCATGATGAAATTTTCCCTTTGCTAAGAGGGGAGTTAGGGAGTACTTTCCTCGATTATAGCCTTGTCTGCCTAGCGTCTTGTCCTCCTCAGGCTTTCACTTGGCTCGACATTAATGATAGGAGGGGAGACGTTTACCGCTTCTCGTACAGCAGGTACCGGGATAGAAGCTGTTGCAGGTTGACCGGGCTCGGGTTGAGTGCGTTTAGTTCCCCGGCTTGAAATATTGGCAGGGACCGTCGGAAGATTGACAGCTGGCTGGGTTGACAAATGCTTAGCTCACTTGTTGGAGCTCTTCTTTGCAGCTTGCATGAATTTGCTAACATCCATTAATTGTCTCATGTCTGCATAAGATAAAGTGAATATTAACCAAGGAAAAGCACATATTTGTAAAGTTATCGAAAAAGGATGACAAAGCAAGATGCAGTTGAAGTGCAAACCAGCCAGCGAGAAGGAAGGTCGGCAGAGAGCTCCGGTGCGAGCACATTCCTCGCACTCGCTAGGGAATTTTTTCCCATGGCAAGAGCCCCAATATGGATGAGGAATTTCTGGATCAAGAACAATTCGAGGTTCAACTCCTTCAATGGGTAGGAAGGAAATTCCAGCTAACCGTAGAAGACCGAGGTCGGAAGTAAGAATTCGCCAGTCAAGCACGAAATCCTGTCCAGCTCGCCCTTCTCTTGCTCCCAGTAGAGTCCTGAAAGCCTTAACTATTCGAGGTTCTCCAGCTCGGTAGGCATTTTTGTCGTGCTCGGGAAGTCCATAGTCGCTGATGTAGGGTGCAAAGGGCCAGCCAATGCTCGATTCAACGAGCAAAGCCTTCGAGTCCCAACCATCGACTTTATTGGGACCATCAGTAAGAAGTTTGAAGAAACCGTGGTTTGAACGACTATTAATGCGATCGGATTTCTTGTCAAGGGAGAGAAGGAAGAATTTTCGGAATAAAGTCATATCGGGTTCAAACCCGAGTGACTGGCAGGCTACAGTGAATGATACTAGGAATCTAACAGTGGTTAAGGTCAAGTCGCAGGGGAGAGTATTGGAGGCATTCATTAATTCGACAATAAACGGGTCGAGAGGGAGACGAAGCCCGACTTGAAAGAAGTCAAAATAGAACACCATCTTGTCCCCTTGAAAATTGTGGCCTTCGGTGTCTATGTCTAAGTCGAAAGCGCGAACTCGGTAAAGCTTGGGGTCCATTCCTAGAGATTAAAACCAGGTACTGACCTCCTCCTCAGAATTCAAATCTTCCCACATGATTGAAGGGGAAAAATACGAAGAGGCAGGAACGAACAAAGTTTGGCTTGGCACAGGTGGTTGAGTGTTTAAACAAGGAGGATTATCTGCTCGCAGGGTTTCACAAGGGATTTGGGGGCTACTGTTTACTTGTTGCTCGCTTGATTGTACGGGTTTTCGTCGGCGAGTAATTAAGGGAACCACTTCTTGCTCGCTCTCTTCAGAAGATGAGGTCGAGGACGGAGGCATTTCTTCTATAGCTCCATGGTCATAGCTCTGGCCTTCAATTTCGGAAACAGTTTCTTCGCTAAACATCCTACAGGAAGAGGAATCGAGAAGTGCAGGTTAGACATTGATTGGGTGAAGTATGACAAAAGAGAAATTGACTGTGGTAAACAGGTTGTGAGATCAGCAAACAGGGTACTGATCACGGATTTCTCGATTCCCTCGGTTTGGATTGAAATGGCTGATAGATTGTGAAGAGCAAAGGGGATTGGATATTGCTTTATTATATCAAATGGTTGGATAGTTCGTAGAGAAGTGAAAAGGGTTTAAACAACATAAACCCTAACTCAAAAATTGGAAAGAGAAAATACAATCGAAAATTGAGGGGGAAAGAAAGAAATACCTGGTAGTTTTGGAGGGCTTTGATCTCGATTCTGGAGGCGTCGCCTGAGAAGATTGAACTGGGAACTTTGATTTCGATTGGAGATTGCAGAGTGTTCAAATCGGTTCGTTCTCTATTACGTTTCTTCAGGAAGTGGTGAGTGGTAAAGTTGTGAAAGAGGATGGAATGGGGTTTTTATACCTAATAAAGCCGCCGGTTGGGGAGTGCGGACCAGTGGGCTCGAATTGCGCGGCGCGGTGAACGAGGCTACATTTAATGTAGCGTGGAAAACTGGGCCCGTCTTTTCACGACTGGCGGCTGACGGTTTGCACTTTCAAGAAACGCCTTTTTAAACGTCCCATGGTTTGCCACATATTCGGGTTTTTGGCTCCAAGATTATTTGGGTTGCATATTTGAAAGATTTGATTATTTTAGAAAATACTCTTCGAATTTTTTGGGCTCCTCCTTGTCACGAGCATGAATGCTCGGTAAAACAAGGAGTAGGGGGCTACTGAACTACTCGGCCCAATAGGCCCAAGTCATGAGTCACGTGCCAAACATGGTTTTCGTCCGAACAAGCGAGCAAAGGTTTCATGCGGGCAAGTGGGCAAAACTTTGGTTTCTATCAGGTGAGTTGCCTGCGAGCTGGGGGCTCCGCTGACGAGCAAAACCGATACGTGAGCATGGTTACTTGTGCTCGCCAATATGAGTCGCCATCAGTTGAGGACATCCATGTCCGAGAAAGATCAAGGTGTTAGTTGAGGGCGGTCACGTCCGAGCAAGAGTTCAAGCCAGCAATAATGATCGGGAAATTCTCTAGTTAAACTGTTGTCATTAGTGGGCTCGTTAATGTGTCTCCCATTAAAGGCCATGACCGTTTATGGGGGAGTTAATGACATTTATGGGCGGTTAATGGAGATCATGTGTAGTTAATGGAGATTATGGGCATTTAATGGCAATCATGGGCGGTTGTTTATGGTTATCGGCGGTTATGCCTTCCGGTGCGTATAAAAGCTTGGGAAAATGATGGAGAAAGGTATGCGCAATCTTATTCTTGAGCCAAAACTCTGCCGAATTGCTTATTTGCTGAATCTTTGTACTAATTCTCACGCCGGAGGGCCCTTGCAGGGAGTGCCCCCTGCCCAGTTCACGTTTATTCTTTCATTTGCAGAGTTGGGTTTCGAGAATTTACGGACACGTTGAAAGCCAGGTGTTCAGATTGGGCTCTTATAGTGCATCCAGATTTCTTTGGACGCATCAAGTTTAAACTACTAAGATATAGAGATGAGTTGTTTAAACAACCTAGTTCTATCGAAGTTGGTAGTTTGAATAACAAGTAGTTTAAAGGTAAAATAGTAACTTGTGTAATTCTGATCGGTTAAAATCTAACCTTTTAGCACTATCAAATTTATAAAAGAGCGAAATATCTTTTCATAATCTATGTGTTGAATCAAACAAACACTCTTTTTTAGATAAATTAATTACTTCTTCTATTTCGATCAAATAGTTCATTATTTCACTTTAAAATATTTTATTTTAAGAGTTTACTTTAAAAATTAAGAAATAAAAATATCATTTTATTACTAATTTACTAACTAAAGTGTTATTTTCTTAAAATCTTTAACTTTTAAACATTAACTCTTTTCCCAAAACGAATAAAGTATCAGTGAAATAACCGTGGAGGGGCGAAACATCGGACACAAATAGTTGAGAGTGAAGGACCAAATGAAGACGGGCTAATGGGGACCCTCTACGTATGCTAGAAAAGCAAGGTGAGGTTGGAAACCATGAAAGAAAGCAATTAGAGCAACAAAACGTAACAACAAAGACTAGGAATGCCAAATATTTCCTAAAATAGTCTCCCACAAAAAAACTTCCAACATATTTTAGGCATTACTCCCTCCATTTATGCGACAAAGGTCTTGTCTGGCGCAGCGTTTTGAAAACGCAGCTTTTTCTAAACGCAATTTTATTTTTATAAATACGTTTGGAAAACTATTTCAAAACGCTACTTTTTATAAATAGATTAGTTGTAAACGTAGCATATTTTTAAAACGCTACAAATTGGAGCGTTTTAAAACGCTCCACATTTTTAAAACGCTGCATTGAAATATTTTTAAAAAGAAAATGCATCATTTTTTACCAACGGTTAGACCAAAACGCTTCACCAAACAAATACTAAATTTAACTATCTAAGATGTCAAACATTGTTAGCACAAGGTTTGCTAAGCCGAAACTACTGCGACAAGTCTGTATGTATGTATATATATATGTATGTATATATATATATATATATATATATATATATATATATATATATATATATATATATATAAGTATAATTTTAACCATTTTAAATAAAATTGTGCCACTATGATAAGTTTTTAAATATAATTCTTAGATGAATTATTTTGAAATAGATATTAACCTAATTTTTTTGGAATGTGACAGTACGTCATGCGATATGCACAATATTTTAAATACAACTCCAAGAATTAGGTGATGTGCGGACCCCATTTACATCCCAATTAAATTTTCATTTAAAGTTGACACCCCATGAAAACCTGTTTTGTTTTGCGATTGATAGGAGCACGAAAGTGTGATAGTATTAGTCAATTTAATGATTGATTATAGAGTGAATATTACACATGTGATTGGTTTTGTGCTTGTTTATGTTTGTAGGTGTGAGGGGGGTTGCAAAAGAGGGATGCTAGGCAAAAGAATGCTTGATTGCAAGAAAATAAAAATCCATGGTGTCACGTGGGCATATGCTGTCTAAATTCCGGACCTAAAGTTGATGTCAACTAGCTGAAGAATGATCAAGCATATTTTCTGGTAGTTAGAGAGTGATTATCTCCTCTTAAATTATTTCTTTATTAAAGAAAAAAAACTGCTTTGGAAGTTATTGGTAGTTTCGGGTAGTTTTTGACAGTTTTATTTGTAGGAAAAACTGCCAAGTAGTGACTTTAGTGGGGAGAAAGTGGTTGATATTTATTCTGGAATTGGGCAGAAGTGGAGGGGCTCTCGAGCAGGAATTGTGAGTATTAGGCAGTAACTTTGAGAGAGAGAAGTCACTAACAGTTGCTAGGAGAGAAAATGTAGGAAACTTGTGTTTTTCTTTTAAGTTTAACACTTGCTGGAACATAAAACTCTTGGTTTTTGTAAGTTGTTTTAATTATGTTTAGTAGCTAAATTCTCTATTTCACTCAATGAACAATTAAGTCTTTAGCATTTTACTTCTGTGAGATCTAATATAATTAATTCTTGTTTTTGTTACAAATATTTGTTCGTTCTTCATTTAGCACGTTGAAAGATTATTGTGTCTAATTAATGTTTATGGCCAGAATATTAATTAACATAATAGTTTATAGCTAGTTAACGTTGTTGATCCGTAATTGTCCTCGGTTTTAACAAAGTGACGAGTAATACACCTTTTAGGCATCACAAACATAATCAGACCGTATTACGGGAACGAATAATCTTAGGGCTTGTTTGGTAGTCGGATAAAGATAAACAGTATTATTAATCCCAGTACTATTAGTACCCTCGCTATTAATCCTCACTTGTATATCGGGGGTAGTTTTGAGATTACAAATTTTAATCCCAATTTTTTTAGTGAGGGCGCTAATAATACTACCCTCCCCCTTGGTATTAATAGTGAGGGGATAATGACTTTATCCGAATAACTCGTGCTATTAGTCCCGACTACCTATTGCATACCAAACATCAGACAACTCGTCTTATTAATCTTATCTGGCCTTAATCCTGACTACCAAACGGCACCTTAGTTACATGTTATTGCTTCAATATGCATGGCTTTGAATCGTGTCTCTCTCTTCTTAATGCAACCGGGTTATTAAATCTTACTAGCGTCTCGGAGGTTGTAATTCGGTTAGACGATAATTAACGAGCTTCTCTTAATTATCAACACGGCAAGGAGAGATTGAGTGTTAGGCGTTTGTCGATACTTATAACCGGTTTATTTGTGATTTAACAAGACATTTTTGCATCTATGATCAGAAGTGAAATGCGAGATGAAAATTGGTTCATTGACTGGACTTTAAATTTATTGAATTAAATCAAGCTTTAATCTGTTAGTTTAATTAAAATCATTAATTTTCAGTTAATTAGTTTGTTAGTCCCCATTCTTAGTTAATTAAAAATCTAAATTCGTATTTTTTTATTTACTTAATAAAATTCTAAAAAGGAATAAATACAACGTTTATGTGGATACGATCCCGACTTACCTTATATTCGTTATTAGGGAAATAGGTGAATTAATTTTGACGATTCAACACACATCAGCGATTTAGTTAATTTTGGTGCTTTTTATTTTTTTTATAATGATTAAAGAAAATTAATAGAGAAAAAGCTGATTAGACCAAAAGTTACGTTTCTGTTCAACTATGATTAGCTAGTTGCCTCGCGCCCCATAATGCTATTTTTCTTGGAAGCCATAGAAACATCTTACTCCCTCCGTCCCTAAATTATCGTCCTCCTTTCCTTTTTCGTCCGTCTCAAAATAATTGTTTATTTTGAAACTTACCTTTTTAGAACATCACTTTTACCTATTTACCCTTACTTTTTCACCCTACTTTAATTATGGGCCACATACACATGTGCTTTAAAGGAAACTACACATTAAACCAATATTAATAATCCAATCAAATAAATTTTCTTAAACGATGCGTCATGTCAACCAGGACAATAAATTAGGGACGGAGGGAGTATATCATTAGAGATATTAAGTAACAAGACAACAGAAATTTAAGTATAAAAGGACGAAAATGGAATGGAGCTTCCCGATCTAATGACCACAAGAAGTCACTTAAACTCTTAAACACCCTATCTAACTAACGTAAAAAGTCATTTAGTATGCTCGTCACAACGACGTTATGATTTTGTCACATCTCAATTATGTGAGTAATTAGTAATATGGTTGTTGTAAACAGTATTTATCCTTGTACGTAAACTGGTCAAACAATGAGGTCTGTTTTGCAAATTGAGTATAATATTATTTAATTATCCAACTAAATTGTCAAACAAATCAATAATTGAACAAAGGAATTTAATGATTTAATGTGATTAAACTTGGTTAAAATCTGAAATAAGGGCATCCTCATTGTATATTTTTGACAAACTTCCTATTAAGAAGACAAACATTTGCTCACCATCGTAAAACTTCTTAGGTGATAACTAGGAGTGAGAAAAAATTTAACTTTCTTAATAAGAAATTGGTTTTTGTTGAAAAAGCAAGAAAAAATGGTGGCTGTCAGATGGTGTGGGGGGGGGGTTATTTTATTTAGAATGATGTTAAATTTAATATTTTTTTGTGTAAAAATGTATGTAAGAAGATTATATAATAAAAAAATATATTCTTAATTAAGTAAAAAGATAAAAATATATAGGTGACAGTGATACTCAATTAAAAAGTTGTATAAGAATTTATTACATTGAGGATGCACTAAGGACACGCAACTTCATTTAAGTCGAACATGTGCTTTACCATGTTAGGTTAATGTGCCAACTACTCTCCACGGACATGAACCACAGACGTTTCAATTCTAAACAAAGAATTGTTTTTATAGCAATTTTAGTAGATACGATGTAGTAGGCCAAGCGTACCTTGTTTTATTTTAATAACTAGTTTTACATTAGTGTGTTTAATGTAGCATATATATCTTTTGAAATAAATTTTATTTAAATTAAATAAAGATAAAATAAATTATAAAAATAAATTATAATTAAATAAATAAAAATATATCATTGTATCACTAATATAATAAACTCTTAATTCATTATAAATAACATTTTGTTGTGTTATTTTATTGATTTTCCATATTTATCTCATAACAAAATCTTTAGACCAGAATAATTTGTTAACCTAAAAATTGTGATCTGCTCTAAAGTGTCACGCGTGCGACAATGATTGACCTTAACTTTTGTTAAACGTCATTGCATATCATATTATCAATGATTGACCTTAACTTTTGTTAATCGTCATTACATATCATATTATCAATGATTGATCTTAACTTTTATTTAACCTACATTCTTAGAGTGAAATTGTAAGTAATGTTTTGTTAACTTTTTTATTTTATTTTTCAAGTTCTAATATTTTAATAAACTCGCTTTTGTAGTGACTATCTTGCTTTTACATAAAAGTACAAATATAAATTTTTTAAAATACATGTTGACTGAAGTCGGTTGTTTAAGTTCATCATCTTTTATCTTCTATAAGACCACCAATTTTTAATATATAAAATATTATAAAAAATTTCGATCTCGCTTTATTTATATGTAAAATGGATAATAAAATTCATATCTTGATTGCGTTGAAATATTTTGTTATGTTAAATTTGGTTCTGATGGAAATTGAAAAATATCTATCTATTTATGTTTCATTATATTTTTATAGATTTTTCAATGCACTGATTTCACTTTTTGTCCATTTTCATTAGATATGTAATTTAGTTTCAAATATGTCAATAAGTTGCCTCTACAATTGTGATTAAGATTTAGGTTCATTAAGTAGTATTTTGTTTCGTTTTTACTGATGGAGACAATGATATTTTTTGGGATAAAGACTTTGTCTCAAAAACTACTTACATTCAAGATTTTAGCTTCTACAAGATGATGTTCAAGCTTTTTATTGTTAGTAAAAAAATTACAATAAAATATTAGTTAATTTTTTAAAATACAAAAATGATTAGATTAAGGGGATTGAGCATAAAAATCCGAACAAATAGCAATACTTTTACAAAAAATCTAGTTCGGATTTGCTTAAACTAGGTTTGTTGGTTAATGTTCAAAGTTTTTTTTGTTTATCTACATGCTCGGGTTTTGTTTCTTTTGAAATTATAAATAATGGATTGTTATTTTATTTTTTTCTGTTTATAATCTATACATATATAAAAGGAGAGGAGCATATTTTGGAAATATCCCACCAAAAATGTCTTTCCAAATTTGAAAACAATTATAATTGATATAAATACCAGTTTGCTTTGAAAAAAAAAAAAATTTATTTCACTAATTAATTGGATAAGAATCTTGTCTAACTGTTTGCTCAAATTCTTGATTGTTCGGGAATTGCAAAAATATATTACATAAAACTAAATAAAATAATTGTATTATACACATATTAACTGAATGAGAAATGAATTGAGTATGAATAGCTTTGGCAAATGGACAACTTGGGCATATGAACAGCTTGGGCAGATGGAGAATTATTTGAGTATTCAATGCAAAACTCTCATATAAATAAGTGGCTCTATCTCAAGTACAAATTCTGGTTCAAGAAACATCCTTGACTGCCACAAAACTTAAAATATTCCATAAATCAAGTAACAATTTGTAGTCATATGAGCTAGGGGTGTAAGTGGTTCGGTTTGGTTTGGTTTATACCAAAACCACAAACCGAACCGTCTCCTAGTGGTTCCAAAAATCTCAAACCGAACCGAACCGAACATGACTTGGAACCGAACCACTCGGTTTGGTTTGGTTTGGTTCGGTTTTGTGGTTTATATAAATTATTTTTAATGAAATCAACCAACATTAAAAATAACAATAAAAATAAGATTTTAATTTGGAATTAACATCAAAATTAGGAAATAACTTACTAACAACAACTTATCATAAATAAAACAATACAAATTTTAAAATAAACACAAATAATGGAAGAAATAATAGTTCTCCAACAATCAAGATTTTGTTTGGTTTAATATCTGTCTATATATATATATATATATATATATATATATATATATATTATGAATAAATCAAAGGTTCAAAATAGTTAATAAATGTAATATAATATATATTATATAATAAATAAATAAAAATATATATGGTGGTTTGGTTCGATTCGATACCAAAAACCGTGAATCGAACCGAACCGCGTGGTTTTCCAATTTTTGAAACCAAAACCGAACCAAACTGACTGATTTGGTTTGGTTCGGTTCGGTTCTGTGGTTCGGTGGTTTGGATTTACACCCCTAATATTAGCTGTAAGATAGAATGGACAAATATTCATATATTCTTGTATGTATCATGCCCAACAAGTAAATTTCCACCTGAGGCATAAACTTTTCCTTATTCTAGATATTTAACAATTAAGGCATACATTAAATTTATATGAGAGTTTTGCATTGAATACTCAATACATTAAATTTAACAATTAATTAAGGCATACGTTAAATTTCTCTATCATGCGCAATTCTAGTGGATCAGATCAATTTAATAAAATTACTAATTTTCAACAAAATAAATAAAAAACAGAGCAGGAATGGGGAGGAGAGAGGCGAGTTCATTGCAATGAGAAGAGACATTGTATTCAACTGACGGAGGCATTCAAGGAAGAATTATAACAAAGTGCACTTATGAAATTGAAAAAATATAGGTATTTAAGAGGTTAAATATCAATGAAAGTGGACCGGCCTATAATAATTCATTTCAATTTTGCATTACATTGTAAAAATTAATGCATTGTGCTGGTCAGACCATTCAAGTGGTCCAAAATATATACCAAAATAGGTATTTAAGAGGTTAAATATCAATAAAAGTGGACTGGCCTATAATAATTCATTTCAATTTTGCATTACATTGCAAAAATTAATGCATTGTGATGGTCAGACCATTCAAGTGGTCCAAAATATATACCAAACCCGCTTTTGATAAATTATCTGATTTTACTAAAGTTTAGAATTGAAACCAAATCAGTAAATTAACGTGGTCAAAATTTTCTGCTCTGGTCTGATTTTAAATAAAATTGGAGTAATTGCGGGCCAGTCATCTTTCATGAGTTTTTTTTAATGTTTTTTTAACTGGAAAAAGACGATTATGCTATTAATGAGTCAAAGGCATGCTAAGGATCACTTACTCAACACATTGTGATGCATCAATTTGTTAATCACAATGCATTAATTTGTATCGCGATACACAAAATGGATTTACGATGCATAAATTGGTTTCAATTGGGGTTCTGATGCACAAATTGGATTCCCGATCCTTAAATTTGATTTTATTTTATGGATTGCGATACAAAATCGATGATACTTAAAATCCTGATGTACAAATAGGATTCGATTTGTGCATTGTGATGCAAAATCAATGCATGAAATGATACTTTGCACGCACGTGTTTTATTCATTAAGGGTCTCGTAGTATTTGTGTCCCAAAAAATGCTTTGAAAACTTTTAAAAAGGGACCGACCTAATTTCACCCCAAAAAATTTGCTCATCTGTAATTGTTGTTGTGGTGTAATTTATATCTTTCAAAGTAAAAGAGATTGGGTCAAGGACATATCGGGCTCATCTAAATCTTTTGTATTTTAATTGTTCAGATATTATAATAAAGGATAAGCTAGTCCCAAATTTTATCTCTTTTTTTTATATATAATAGAAATGTTGTTTCTTTAAAACATATTTATACTTGAATTTTTAAATGGAATCAAATGTTCTATAAATGTTAATCATATGTTGAATGAATGTTGGAACTTCATTAATATTTCTAGGTAAAATATATATAATAATTTTAATCTTTGTGTTAAAATTATTTATCTAATTTATATATATATATATATATATATATATATATATATATATAATTTATAATATTTAGTTACAGTTATTTGTCTATTTTGTTAGCATTAATTTTTTTATTTATTTTTATTTATATCAACGTATTAGTTATTTTATTTACTTCGAATGTTATTAAGTGTTAGTGATAGTCGTAATAATTGTAGATGTTCAACGACAAATGTTGTATATAAAGAAGTATTTTCAAATTTATGTAATTTTCTTTCTTTTATTTTACTGTTTATTATAGTTTATTTATTTTGTTCATATTAAAGTTTTTAATTGTATATTATTTAACTTTAATTGAGTATATGATTTTACACATGTGTACAAACCGTGCAACGCACGGGTGTATCACTGGTATTTTAATAAATGAGAAATGATATCCTTACTACTAATCCTACAACTTTTCTTAAAACTAAGCCTTGAATTGAGAAAAATTGTTTTGGACAAAGACAACTTTACCCTTCTTTCAAGCTTAGTTGCAAAGAAAGTTGTAGAAATAGTACCCGTACAGAGCACGAGCTAAATAACTAGTTAACCAATAAAAGTCATACCAAGTCTTTGTTTTATATAAGATGGATGGATTATGTATTACTAAAATGACCTGATTTTTTTAAAATTTTGCTAAAAATTGAAAAAAAAGACATATTTTGAAACAAATATAATATTGTTAATGCTATTTTTTTCTATATGCAATACACATGTGAGAGTAGGACCATCAACTAAAGTGACAATCAAACCAAAAATAAAAATGCAAGAAAATTTTCGAAAAAGATATTAGAAGGTTGACTTTTTTTTAGAACGAAGTAAAAAGGAAAGATGATCGTTTCCTTTTTACGAAACAGAGAAGGTATAAGTTTTTATCGCCAAAGTGCCATATAAATTGAAATGATTTTTAATGAGCTTTACTGCTTTACTTTAAATCGTACTGCTCACTTCTCTTAACGAAGATACACTTTTTTAAAGGCTAAAAGATAGTAAGATACCAAAAGGTAAACCCATTTTTAGGAAAGAATACTACGCTCCCTCGTTCCCGCAAAGTGTTCACTTGAGATGTTGCTATTTTCAGTTGTTGCACTCGAACATTCTAGTTTCAAAACTCATATTTATAATTTTTATAATATTTAAATATTATTATCCACATTTGATATCATGATATATTTTCAACTATTAAGTCTTTATCAAAACCATATATATTATGGAGAAAGACAATTTTATTTTTATATTAAAGTTTAGTTGTAATAATATTTGTTAAAACAATTATAAACCAAGAATTGTTGTTTATATAATTACTTTAATTGCTTAAATAAATACAAGTACCAAACATTGTGCCCTCAACTCTCAACCACTAACCAGATCATAATGTCACCATGTTTATATCCCAAAGCTACCAAAAAAAAAAGGTAAGACACGTGCATTAATTGACAATGTCACGATTCACGAGGGTGATTGGAATACTTATTCAATTTTGCTAGGTTTACCACCAGGATTACTACTATGGTGATAACTATACCTTGAAGATGCATATGCACATCACATACGGTATGCTTTTAAGATAAAGTTGTCACCAGAGTGATAATCTTAGTTGTAAACTTAGTATTTTCCATACTTATTTTATAACATAAACTATTAAACTCCTTTATTTCCATTAAACAACTCATGTTTAAACATAAGAGGTAAACGCCACACTACAAATATGAAATATCTAAATGAATAGATTAATAGTTATATTGTCCTTTACTCAAATCAGGTAAAAATAAAAATAAAAACCAAAGTAATTAAAAATATCTCTATAATCCCTAGATTCTATTTTTGTCCACTATAAAAATATGATCTCTCTCCAAATTTAAGTTGCCTTTCTCTTTATTTGAAATACATGTATTTAATGATAATTTTTATTTTCAAGAGTAAGTTTCATGTCAGATCGTTTTACAGATCTTAATTTATAAGGTGGAGTCTCATTTTCTTATAACTCAATATATCAACATATGGTGGGTCGAGTAAAGAGGATTCATTTTACAAAAAATATCCATAAGACCATCTTACCTAATTTTTACCTTATTGAATATATTTTTATTGAATAATTTTGTTAATACACGCATGCATATTAGTGATCACATTATATCGCTACAAGTGTCCTTTGGGAATTATAGTTTCCAAACAACATTTTCATGGGCACGAGAACCATAAGAATTATTTTCAAATATTCCCTCCATTTTAGGCAATGAGTTTCTGTTTAAAAGTTAATTTTTTTAAAAAAAAAGACATTTTAAATGAAAAATCTCAAAATAAAATAACAGACTTTTTATTTTAAACGGAGGGAGTAATATTTTTTTCCATCCTAAATTGAGTATTGCATTTTATTCATGGTAATGAACCTTAATCTTGTTGGTTCGGCATTAGGATTTTAAACCAACCGTCAATATGAATACTCATTAATACCGAAACATTTAATTTTACTTAAAATAGACAAATTATAGATATTGAAGATACTGGTTTCAATCATTTAGAAAATAAAAATTTCAATATAAAAATCATTTGTTTTATCTTTTAATGATTGAATCCAGCATCTAAAGATGTTAAAAAGATTAGAAACCGTAGGATCGATCCTATTAACCGAAAACATGAAAGGGTTAGGGTTGGAAAAATCAAACCCGTTTAATAAACGGGCTGACCCTATAGGGTCGCGGGCAAACTGAATTGTGCTGGCGGGTTCTAGGACTGGCCCGTGGACTGGAAGCTTTTAGCTAAAATGAGGGTTCACAATATTAGAATTGAGATTCGAACCCACAACCTTTTAAAAGGATAGAAACTTCAAGATAACCTTAGTATTATATTTTACTATTTGATTAAAATATTTGATTGTATTAACTTCTTATCAATATTTATTTTATGTTATTTTATTATTGTAGATGAAGATGATAATGATGTTAAAGAAAACATTTTCTCAAAAGAAAACTCGATGTCATGTTTTTAATTTGTATTGTTAATCGTTATCACTTGTTCGTCAATATATTTGTTACTTAATTTCAATTTTTTAATTTAAATAAGACATTATGTGTTAATAGGGTTACCCTTTGTAAATCATATCCTATAGAATTAGGGTTAGAATTACGATTTAAGAGATCAATTTAAACGAACTGTTTAACCAACGACTCTATAGTGTCACAATCCAGTAGGACTAATCTTATAGATTAGGACCAATCAAATTTAACACTTCTATTAGACCACTTACAACAATGGTTCTTAATCAAATGCTTAGGAGATTCTTTGGGATTCTCCCAAATAACAAAGACTCTTAAATATTGCTTAATAAACAAAAAGGTAAATGAGGAGCTAAATAAGCTTCCGGGTGCTAAACCAATCAATTATTGGCAAAGTGGCATGGTTTTAGACAAAAAAATGGAAAAAACGATTTCGTTTTGTCCAAAAAATATCCACAATGGCATGTTGGCTCCTGATAGCCCCTGCTGTCCATCTTTCCCCATGGCAGCCATCAAATTATTTTTCCTCCTTTGTTATTCTTAAATCAATTTTCAGCCATAAAAATTATTTTTAAGTTATTTTTTATTTTTGAATTAAAGTACATATTTTTACCTACAAATAAAGAGTTGGTTTGTTTAATTTGGGTATTAGAAAAAAATTACGATTTTTTTAATTTTCTAATCATTTTTTGATAAAAATATTTAATTAATGGAGATACAGTTGATGTGGTATGTAAAAGTGTTGAAATTTATGCATTGTTATAAAAGTATTTTTGTTAAAGAGCTAAATTGGGAAGCTTAATGATATTTTTATAATTTAAAAAAAAAAAAGAGCTTAAACTCCCTAATTTGGGAAGCTTTGTTGTGCCTGCCTTGGTATCTTCCGTATCTTTCAGCTACGAATGAGCGAAGGGTGTGTGGGGGAGGTCGAAGCAACCGACAAGAGTGCAGAGCAATCATTGTGCTCCCTCTTTAAATCTTAAAGGATATGTATTTGGAAATGGGTATATTTCTTGTATTTTATTTTGATAAAAACCAGTACACCGTCTTGGATGGTAAAAAGAAAAAGAAAAAAAAAATTGTTAAAAACATAGAAAAACAGCATTATTTGTTGCAAAACGAATCCTTTAAATTTGATCAGTTGTTTGTTGGTAAATTGAGCTGTAAGAAAATATAATTTAATTTTATTAATTAAAATTTATAAAATAATCTTATATGAGACTTATTCTTTTATGTTTATCAAAAGCTTTATGATCTTATAATGCCACGAGTTCGAAAAGCCGCTCTACGATTCCATTAAAAATTAATATAATGTACAGTGATAATGGACAACTATTTATAAAAAACGCATATAAGCCTGGTGTAGGATTGGATATTACAGTTACGATCAAATGAAATGATCGTGGGACTAAAATCTATGACCCTTGCTAGCGAAATGACACACACACATACATATACATATTTTCTTCCGTCTTAAAATTATAGTTTTATGTTTCTTTTTGGTTTATCTTAAAATAATTATCTTTTTTGAAACTTTCTTTTTTATGACAATATTTTTATCATCCCATCCTTATTTTTTCAGCATACATTAATTATATGCTACATACACATAGACTTTAAAGCAGTGGCGTACGCATGAATTTTCCCAACCGGGTGCACAAATATAATAAAGTTACAAATCATAATTGTCCCCTACGCGTTTTCATTAGGGCTGGCAAAAATCTTGTTTTTCCCGACCCGTCCCGACCCCCTACCCGATTCCGTCCCGACAAATCCCAATCCCGATTTTGTCAGGATTTTTCCCGTCCCGACTTATTTTGGGATGGTATTTGAGATAATTATCAATCCCGTCGGGATTCCCGAATCCCAATCCGTCCCGACTATTTTTTATTGTTTATTATATATATATATATATATATATATATATATATATATATATATATATATATATTATGAGTGTTAAACAATGTCTATTTTGTGTTTAATAAAATTACTTAATGATGTTTGTTAAATTTATTTTCACAATGTTGTGGTTTTATTTTTGTTTATCACGTTTCTGCAGTTAGGGTAGCTCCTATCTTGCGAGTGAGAGGTGCATTTTGTTTATAATGACAGATTCAACAATATACACCATTAAGTAAATATTCAAGTATATTTGTAAATATACAGTCTGAAATCTTAATCATGATGGAGACATTTTAAAAATATTTTAGTGTCAGAAAATATTGTTCATAAATATTATCTCGAACTGATCGGGATCCCGATTCGTCGGGTCCCGACACTTATTGGGAACGAGATCAGGAAGGAAATTGAAATCCGAATTATATCGGGACGGGATCGGGATGAGGGGTATCGGGACGGGTCCTGTCCCAAATCCACCCCTAGTTTTCATACTTTGAAATCGTTTAATTACATCATTATTTGTAACGTTCCTAAGCAAATATTTTTCAATAGTAAATACAAGACAATCATTTATAAATTGATCATAAATTTGGTTTTCGTTTAAAAATTTTCTCCATAATCACTAAAACTAAATTCTTTCAAATCAACAACAATTTGGAAATCTACACAAATAAAAAAAAATCTCATAAATCAACTACTTCAACCCCCAAATTAAAATGCTCTAATTTCAGATTAAATAAATATACATTTCCTAACAAGATATCGAACACACAAATTTAGGAAATAAAACAATATTATCATAATATCAATATATCATCTATCACAAGTTCACAAATCACAATTCACAACAACTACATAAATTAAATACTCAATTAAAACTATTTCAAAATTATGATTATTTCAAATTAGGGCTATTTTAAAATAAGGGTTATTAATTTTTTAAAAAAATTAAATCACAATTATAATTGTTTTTTATTTAGGTGGGGGCAAATTGTAGAAATTTGATTCAGGTGGGGGCAAAATGTACAATATAACATATAATTATTTTTTTAAAAAAAAAATTCCTTCACAAAAAAAACCCCAAGTGGGGGCAACTGCCCCCATTTACTTTGTCTTGTGTCCGCCAATGCTTTAAAGTAAAATATATATCATTCTAATATTAATAAGGGTAATGCTTGGGCCACTCGCGATTTTACACCAAAACTAGCGATGCACCCGTGCGTTGCACGGTTTCTACACGGGTGTAAAATCTTATAAATAATTTAAGTTGAATAATATACAATACAAAACTTTAATACAAACAAAATTTAAAAATTAATATAAACAATAAAATTAAAGATCGAAAATCACATAAATTTGAAAAAAATATATTATAAATTTTGTAATACTTCTTTATACACAATATTTGTCGTTGTACATGTACGACTATTACAACTAGTCAACTACCACTATGAGTATCACTTATCAAAATTCGAAGGCCCCTAAGATTAGTAACTCTAGACAAAGCAACATACGTTTTTTATAGACATTGCGTAAGACACTATCAGTGGAAACTGTCTTCTTTGAAATTTGAAGAGAATTCTATGATCAGATGGTGTCAGTGACATTCTTGGAATCAAAACAACACCACCAGAATGTCCTTTTGAAAGAACTCGACCTTATAAAACATAATTACCCAGTCTTGTAATAATTAACCTCGTACAATTACATAGCCTAAGGGAATGATCAATTTTACGAAGCAACATTACTGGAGTTCCAACCTTCAAATTCAACTCATGATTTGAGATTCCAGAACCTGAAATTCCGTTTAAAAATTCAGGAGTATGTATATCATTCAATAGATCAACATTTCTATCAGAATGACACGGAGAATTTGAGCTCAAATACAGTCTTCCTTCAGCAGTGTTCTTCGATATTATGTAATCATTTATTGAATTAACCACATCAAGAGTCGGAGTTAGAATAACTCTCTCTTTAAAAAACGATGAGTCGCCAGGGCTGCTTTCAAATAAAGGATATGCACTTTGTACAATTGCAGCAATTGGATCGTCGAATTCAGGAAAATCAACAGAAGCACCATCGTCATTTGGTTCACCAATTTTTCCATCGTCAATCTTCGCAATCCAATCAGCAAAGAGTTTCAATTCTTCAGAACTCTCGTTGGATCCCATACTTTGTAATCTCATATTAGTTGTTGAAAGAACGAGAGTAGCTAGGATTCTCAAAGATTTAATGTAGCTTGTTAAAAAGCTACAATGGAAAAATCACAATAGACAAAAAAATAACAAAAACAGCGGAAGACTTAATACTAAAGCATAAAATTAATCACAAAAGTTTACCAAACAATCTACAAGTCTATACTTGTAGATCTAGCCTCATGGCCAAAAAGATTTCACTAAAAAACGATGAATTATTTTACAAAAACTATGTGAAATCACACAAAAATATTCTCACAAGATAATGAATCTTGGAGAGTAAAAACTCCACATAAACAAGTTAAACTAAACGTGGGAAGAAACAAAATCAGCTTCTTTTTAACAAAACAGGAAGACAAAAACAGTTTCAGAATTTCTGATGTTACTGCCAATGTAGCTGCATTGACAGAACATCTTGCCGGGACTTCAAAGCGCCCGAAACTCCTCGGATCTGCTCACAGCCTCTATGGTTTTTGTTCTCTTTCTGGAGCTCTACAAGAAGCCCGAATCCCAGCTCCTGAATATATAGTTATGCGTCTCCTACACACACCCAAAAACAGTCCGTCTACTACAAGGAAAATGATTAGTTATTAAGGAAAAAATCAACAACTTACCAATCTAATGGGATTTTATTACCAAATATGAAAGTGGTCAAGAATCATGGTTAGACTAGGATTTATACAAAGATTTTGTTACCAAAGATGATGAACCATAATCTAATAAATGATTTTGTTACCAAAAATAATGTAGCCGAAATCTAGAAAAAGATTATGCTACCAAAAATAACTAAACTAAATCTAATAAAATATACTAAGTTCTAAATTAACACAAACTAATCAAAAATCATATTTTGACCAAGAAAGGTGAAACAAGACCAAAATAGGTCATGCCTATTTTGCCCTTACAGTTGTCAACCTTAATACAATACAATCCCTCCACAAATACGATGAATTAATAGTGGTATGAACTATGTCTTGTCTACTTCCTTTTGGACTCACAGGCAATATCTGCCGAAAATCTCCACCAAACACAATTGTCTTGCCACCAAATGGAATATTACCCCTCGATGGATGTATAACTTTCATGATATCTCTCATATTGCGATCCAATATTTCAAAACAATGCTTATGCATCATCGTAGCCTCGTCTCATACAATAAGTTTGGCCTTCAATATAAGTTTGACGAGAGGACTACCTTGCTTTATGTTGCATGTTGAATCTTCATTTAGATTAAAATGAATTGAAAATCGTGAATGAGCAGTTCTATCACCGGGCAAATTTGACACAAAATTTGTGTGTTCTTCTGCCAAGCTTATTCGATCGTAACACATTTCCTCGTTTAACAATCTATCACGCGAGAAAGACAAAAACTGATCATCTGGGAATGACATTGTTTGAAACTCGCGGAGACTCCTTCCAATACCCCTTAAAATATTCTCAACTTCCACAAGTGCATAGTTTTTTATTTAATCCTCATTTAATTGCAATCATACAATATATAAAGAATAAAAATATATAAATATAAATATAAATAATAAAAATATATAAATAATAATAAAAATAGAGATACGTAACAAATCAATATTTGTAAAAGTAGTAGTGTTATATACCTTGATGCTGAAGCAAATTACGTTGATTGTACAAAATGTCATCTGATAGATATGACCAACACGTATCCCAAACTATTTCAGGTCAACTCATGGATCCAAATGATAAAAGGGTGGAAAAAAGAGTTCTTAAGGATTGAGCAGATGCCCATTGGCTAGCCTCAATGATCCCATCGATATACTATTTATCATCATTTAACAATCCTAATGCATATCAAGCATCTCGAAAAGAACGATACTGCACCCTATTGATTAAACGCAAATCATCATAGGAAGTGGCTCCACGTACTACATTCATAAGGCATCTCAAATAGTACAAATCGCCAGATCCAAGAGGAATAAAGAAAATTCGTCCAATTGCATGACCAATTTTTCTTACAGTCCATTTACGTGATTTTGAATTCCAAACAATTTTTTTGGGAAATTCTGCATACGTTAATTCCCTTACTTCCTCATATTTCTTATTAGCTTCCATCCACCCCAAAAACATGCTCTGCTTAATTGATTCTCGATTCATAAGAGTGCCAATTTTATCAGAATCTGAGAACACAATACTTTGTTGATTCGGAAGATGAAAACTTAGACGCACTACTGGGGGTTCTTTGTATTGTATTTCAAAATCCAAAAATTCTCCAAGCAGCTTCATAAGATGAAATGTATCTACAATCATAATACAAATTAACTTCGTCGATATTCTTTTCCTAATTATCATCACTTGAGCTCTGATAAAATGTCGCAGTCACACGATCGTTGCCTTTGTTTATGTACTTAAAACAATTATTTTATTACACGTGATTGATTACACCACTCAACATTCAAATGAGCACCATAAGTAATCAATAAGTATTGATTATGAGGAATGACATGTCTATTGTCAAAAACGACTCTATTCTTAACAATCGTTCTTCCATTATCTCGTCGTTTGTACACTGAATATCCATCTTCATCAATTTGGTTGTTTCAACAAAAAATTTCGAAAAATGTTTTAAGCAACGACCATTTATCATGCAAGGAGAGTTCTTTCGATCACCATCACAAGGACCGTGTATCATAAAATCTCGAACTTCAGCATAGTAAATAGGATCCTCCTATTCATCGAGAATCTTTGTCAAAATGATACGATCAATTGTTTCTGCTGTCGGAGCAGTCTTCGATAAAAAGGAACAACAATATGTGAGCAAGCGACAAACCCCTCTTTTAAAACTCTATAATATAAATTACTGTAAAACAAATTAAACATGTACAAACAATTATAAGCAAAAATAGTTTAGAATTTTAATAAAAATAAATAAATTTTATGTAGATATTATCAATATAATGTACCTGATTGAACATTTCCGAAAATCGTATTTTTATGAAGGTCTTCCAGCAACCAATCAAATTTAACTTTAAGTACTCTGCAAACAATATTTGGACGATCTTCGGGCTTTAATCCACGTTCTTCAACAAATCCAACAATTTCAGGCAATTTGGGATTACACGTAAACGTGCGGAATAGACCTGGGTAACCTACTCATCTACATATTGCCATAGCATCTTGATAGTTCTGTATCATATATCTGGCTCCTCCAGTAAAAGAATAAGGCAATATTATTCTTTTCCCTTGAGTCGACACGTCTGTTTCACCACGTAACAAAGCATTATGCAACCATTGGTACATTTCACAACGTAGTTGCTTCTTATGCAATCGAACGAATAGTAACCGAGAACTCTCGATCATAGTATACGCATTGACAACAAATTGTTGAAATAGTCTTCCAGAAAACAATATGGTTGTCGGCTCACAATCTCTTTCATGCAATCTATAGGTGAAAAATTCTCTCATACTAACTCTTTTCCTTCCTCCTTCACTTTATTTTAACTCGGAATACAAAATATCTTCTCTGTATCCGTCTTCGCCGTACAGAAAATCCAATGGATATTGAAGAGAAAGATAAGCAGGATTCAATTCATTAATGCGCTTAAGTTGCCCCGTTTGCATCTCAACTAAAATATCCCTTTCACCCAACATCTCATCAAAATCGCCAACAACTAAAGCAACAACTTCAGATGTATCGGGAGATTGTACCTTCTTGCGTCACCACAACGTCTACCTATCAATTTTAATTTCACATCTGATCTTCCTTCCTCAACCATTTTATCTTTAGCCATTCGAAACGATTTAACCAGAACATTATTTGTATCTAGCATGGTCTTCAATTCAGATATAATTTCGGAATGTAGATCGTTACAACTGGAATCTTGCCTGAATAAATAACTATTGCAAATTTTTTTTATTTACATAATCAACACTCTTTATTTTCAAAAAGTTTGCTGATTTGTCAATTAGTTGAGTGCCTTCCTTACCCCAGATTAAGAATCGGGCATTCCCCATGCCATCAACAACCCGAACGTCCAACTTATATCTAAAAAGAAAAAAAATGGTAAAAATTTTGAAACTTAACTTAAGAAAATATAATTATAAATGTATTTGATTAATCTTATATTGACATTATTTGCTAAAACTCTACATCTTTCACAATAAAAAGAGTTTACAACTTGCATCATTTTTCTTGGACATTTTTTGCAGGAAACATAAAACCAATCCACATCTGACTCCACTTCTACTATTTTTCCCAACACCCAATGTAGTCCATCATAATCAAACAATTATATGCTAGAACTTATTTAAATTTAATTATTATTATAAAATCTTTTAGAAGAACGTAGTTACTTCTTCAATCTCATGAATTTGGTCAATAATTCGAATTAGATGTTTTGATGCCTCTAAATCATCTTCGAGTGTTGTTGATGGAGTTAAAGAAATGTTGCTAATTGGAGTAATTGATTTCTCATCAGAAACCATACTGTTACAAATTAATAACATAATTTGTTAGATATTTTGTATATATTATAATTAGATACCATTCATAAGAATATAATGTTTATACCTGTTTTGAAAATCACTTATCTCTGTTATGTCTTCATTTATAATAATTCTCGAGGCATGAAATATACTTGATAGTCGAGCCTCTCCCATAAAAACTTTAACCCTGAACATTTGAAGTATTAAAATAACCATTGGATCTCTATTTGTTTCCAAAAAATTTGTTAGATGATCAACTAATTCCCCCCACAATGTGAATGATACTGATTTTCCTCTACAAAAAATTGTGAAATAAATTAGATAAGAATTATCATAATTTAAGAATAATGTAAAACAAACATTTTAATATTTATCCTTACTCAACATCTTCAAGAACTAAGTCCAGGATCTTTGTTGATTTTTCATGAATTTCCTTGACTTGAGGTGAATACTTCGAAGCCAATTTCCCAATTACATCTGCAATACAAAAAAAATACAAAACGTTGCTATAACAATTTATTAAATAGTTTAAGTTGTAATATAATGTCTGCGAGTATGTAGAAATTAACAATAAGTGTGATTATCAAATATGGCGTTCTCATCTTTAACATCCAGTTTGGAGACTTCTCTAAATGATTTAAATTCAAAAACTTTCCTTGGAAATGTTTGTTCAAAGATTTCAGTCACTTGTGTTTTTGGCATAAAAATAATTTTATACTTTGACATAGTTGGGCTAATTCTCCATGAATTTGCAGCAACAATAAAAAAAATTTATTACATAGAAGTGAAATAGTTTAAATTTTGACTCATATTTTTCTCTGTGTGGTCCTTTAATTGTTGCCACAATCTGTGAGCCCTGCAAAAAAATAGTATTAGAAAAAAATATTAGAAGCTTTAAATGAATTAATGAAATAAAAAATGATTTATGACATATTAACATACACCTACCTTTTTGTCATGGAATACACATTCAATACTATAAAGGCTTGTGTTGTCTTGAAAATATTAGCGTTTGAGCAATCTACATAGTCGTTGCTTCATTGCCCTTTCGATCTTGTTGGGACTAATATCAGTAATCATGCAAAATAGTAGAGGCATTTTCTTAAATATATTTTCTTTTGCAATATATGTTAGATGTGGACTTAATCTGAGAAAGGAGCTCTTGTTTATATTGGAGTTTTGAAATGAATTCTTGAGAATGGTCCATATGCCCAAGTTGTTCATATTTAGATCTTTAAATTATGGATGTATTTGTTTCTTTATGTATTCATTCATATTCAATTAATTTATATATTGGAATACCAACAACATAAATAATTTAGGACATTTTATGTATTTGTATTTTTATGTATATATTCCAATTCATTTAATATATTGCTATACCTCATGTAGATCAAAGAAATTGAGATTACTTTTATGTTGCTAATTATAAATAGTGCCAGAAATCAATAATGTTAGTCATGTTGTTTATCTGTAATTAATTTTCTACACGAATCAATGTAAAAGAAGACAAATAGTTTATTGCTATACTTCCAGTAGCTCAAAGAAATTTGGATTATATTTATATTACTAATTACTAATTATAAATAGTGCCAAAAATCAAGAATGTTAGTCATATTGTGTAACAATTTTTGTAATTAATTTTCTCTATGAACCAAAGAAGGCAAATAGTTTATGAAATTATATGTCTAATAAATTAGTGTAATAATTGGGATTACTTTATTCTCCATGAATCATCAAGATAAATGAAGTCAAAATTGTAAATAGTTATATATTATTTTATTGTTATACTTCCAGTAGTACAAAGAAATTCAGATTATATTTATATTACTAATTACTAATTATAAATAGTGCCTAAAATCAAGAATGTTAGTCATGGTGTTAAGATTTTCTGTAATTAATTTTCTCCATGAACCAATAGAAAAGAAGGCAAACAGTTTATGAATTTATCTACTCAATAAATTAGTCAAAATATTAAGATTACTTTTCCAAGACAATCTGATATTAATACATAAATATAAATGTTACCAAATCTGAAAAGTATATTTTGGTGGGAACTTTCCAGCTTTGGTTCCTCTCCATTTATATATGTATAGATATGGGTATTCTATAACGTATCACATTCTCATTGGTTGAACATTTTGTGGGTTCCATCACTATTACCAATGAGAGTGTGCCACTCATAGAGTACCTATATTTTGGTGTAAAATAAGAGCGACACTAGCATTGCCCTATTAATAATCTAATAAAATGTGTTTTCTTAAACCGTGCACCAAGTTTACCAAAACGACAATTTAGGGACGGAGGGAGTATTAGATTTTTGTAAGACGGTTTTACGGATCTTACTTCATAAGACAGAGCCTTACTTTTTCCAGCCCAACCTACCAACATACTATGGGCTCGGTAAGGAGAATTCATTTTACAAAAATATCCGTCAATTTTTTTTAAAAAGATTATCTTCTTTTGTAGGTCAAAAAGAATTATGTTCTTAATAGGAATCAAAATTTTGAAAATATTATATTAAATTTTATGAGTTTAAATTTAGAAGTACGGCTCTTTTTTGGAAAAAAAAAGTGGAATAGAAAATAGTAATAAAAAGAGGAAGATAAAATTTATATGAATTTTAAGTTTGTAAAATCAATGTACAATCTTTTTGGTGGGACACATGTTCACAAGTAAAGTCTTGTTATATCACCAAGCTTATAGATCGTTGTCGGATAAAAGACTATTCTACCTTTATTATAGTTTTCGAGTTAGTAAAACAAACAAATGCGCCACCTAACTTTTTTACTTTTTTTTTATATGAGCCACCGAAAGTTTAAAATTTCTATTTGGACCATCAAATTTTAGTCATGTTGCAAGCGAATATATTTTTTGGATAGAAGTTAGATTTAACCGCTAAATTATATCAAATATCTATTTTACCCTTATAAATACAATTCTTTGCCTATTATAAATCTAAAGGGATCTAACTGAAAACTTAAAATTAAATTCCTAAGAATTAAATTTCAATCCCCCACCATGTCTCCGCCACTCGCCACTGCTGTTCCCAACCTCCCTTCTCCTTAAATCACACTACCTGTAGTGCCAGTACCTCTTCTTCTTTATTTGGACTCCATCTATCTTCTAAACCCTCTATTTAAACCATCATTAAAAGAAGTCACTTGACTGATGATGAAGATGAAGGTGGAGGTGTTGACTAAAAATGGAGGTGTCGATCAGAGAAGAGATGGCATAACTGTGGATGGAGCAGGAGTCAGCTATACATAAAAGGGCTCGGCTGGATCCGGGACTTTGTTTTGAGGGAGAGCGAACTGGGAGATGAGAAGGAGCCATCGGCGTGTGGAGATGTCTGGCTCGGGGGCGGGGTTTGTGTCGTCATCGTCATCGGCGACGGAACATATCTGGAGGAGGGAGGAGAAGAGAGTGAAAATGGGTGCTATGAAGAACTTCCATGACAAAGGAGTTACGGAAGAGGTGGGTTGGCTTTCCCTTTTGCTGATCAAGCCCGAGAAACGCAGGGTGGCTCGCCTGAAGCTGAACGCTCAACGGCGAACACCGGGATGACTCTTAGTTTTCCTCATGGATTCAATACCAAAGGGCATGTGAATGGTGGAAGAGAGAGAAGCAACACTTGGTTAAGGCCACGTGAAGATGGGCTATTATCAACCTAGGGCTAGGTTTGAAGTGGTGTCAGCAGCAATGGGTTGTGGAGGCGAAGATATATAGAGCCCAACAGGATTGATGATGGTGAACAAGAGAGAAAGTGATATCGCTGGGTGTGACTGATACAAACTGGAAAGGGGAGAGAAACATGTCAATGGAGTGTGAGTGACGACCGGAAGAAAATAAATGGTTTGATCTGGGGGTTAGATTTGAATTATCTAGGTTTGTTTAATGACAAAAATTGAAAATTTGGTATTAGATTGTCGGGTTTTTGGTCTTTTTACATCTTTCAAGTAAAATAAAATTAATTTTGATATTTTTAATGTTGTTTTTCTTATTTTACCCCTTAATTTAACGTCTTAATATAACACACGTTAGTAAATGGGCTCACTTGTAACATGACTAAAGTTGGATGGCCCAAATAGAAATTTCAAACTTTCTGTGGCCAAATTATAAAAGGTGGAAAAGTTTGGTGACCCATTTATGTGTTTTACCTTTTCGAATTTGATTTATAGAAATATAATTGTGTTAGAACATGGTAGAGAGATCTATACCACTCGTGTAGTCCAACCTTGCTAAGGTATTAGTGTTGCACTTTTAACCAATAGATACCTTGATAAACAAAAAAACGAAAACAAAAAGTGAAAGCTTGTTACGAGGTCTTACGAATCTAAATATTCTCGACATCCTAAAACTTTGATTTCCCTTTTCCAAAAATCCTAATAACGAAGATTTGATGGTGGCTTTACATGTTATTGAAAAATTATAAAACACAAGATTTATATTTCATAGAACTTTCTAACGTAGTTTCCCCTAGATAAAAAATTTGCTACTCTAAACATGAATAAAAATATATTAAAGTTAAAAATTACTCTATTAAATTGACTTTGAAAAATTAATTTAGCGGTTCATTAATAAGTCTCACCGTCGGACCTAATCCAATATTGATAAAGTCAATTTGCACCCCCCCTATGAGTTTAATTAGACTACTATTCATAATTTCACATCGATCATGTTTTTTACTTGTCCCTCATCAAGGAGATAAGCCAATGCCGCTCGCCACTCAACTCACCAAACAACACCCAAACCAATACACACCAATAGCTAAACGAAAGAGTTTAATTAGACTACTATTGACATTGACCATGTTCTTCACCTGTCCCTCATCAAGGAGACAAGCCAATGCCTCTCGCTACTCAACTCGCCAAAGAATACCATCCCAAACCAATACACATCAAGAGCAAATCGATATTCGTCTTGTGTAAACTTCGACACGACAATAGGCAAATGCACAAACATCCTTTGATCATCCAATTTTATCATCTAAGTTATTGGCGGAGACAAATTTTAGCTATGAGTGGTAGATCGAAGTCGGGGTTCACCCCACAGCTCCTTCAATAATATTGAAATTAGGGTAAAGTCAACAAGGTTTCAATCATCAATTATTTATGCTCAAACAATTTGTTATTTGGCATTGAAATATTGATTCAAATTCTAAAATAGATTGGAGGTGTTAAGATCGGTGTATAGCGAAGATTTGGTGTTGTTATAAGGTTTTATGGTTGGAATATTGCTAAAGTGAGTGGTAATGATCAACTAGTAATGGTGGAGGTAGCAATATGATATGAAGGTTGTGGTTTTGATCTAGTGGGCACACGCACAACTTAAGGTGAGGAGGCAACGAACCTTGCTCCAATAAATTAATAAAAATTATCTTATAAAAATAACGTCTTTTTTTGTTATAAAGTAACCACAAACTTAGGACAAAGAGTGTATTAGAGAATGAGATAGAGAGAATTTTATTCAGAACTGTATCTTTAGTGTGATAGCATAACTACACACTGCTCGGTATTTATAGTCGAGCAGTGTTACACTTTTCCTAAGGCTACGGGACATAGCTCCTTCGATCATTTGACAAACTTACATATACAATAAATGATATAGTGCACAAATTGACTTTCATAACACTCCCCCTTGAGCATAACATTGTAAGTTGACTAAGTGTGTCTCGTTAAAAACCTTTAAACCGAAAAACCCGGTAGGGAAAAAATCGGATATAAGGAAAAGAGTACACAACTTAAATCTGAATCACGTGCATGTGTTGTCTCGCTAAAAACCTTTTCATGGAAAACCCAGTGGGATAAAACCATGATAAAGGGAAAAAAAAGGTACAACCATATATGCTCCCCCTTGAACTGACAAGGGTCAAGAGAAATCACCTTTGTAAATATGGTAGATTTTGCATCTCAATATTGTGAAGATGCTTTCTGAAGGTTGTAGTTGTAAGTGTCTTCGTAAATAAATTTGCAGCATTATCATTTGATCGAACATATTAGATGCTAATCTCTTTCTTTTTTTCAAGTTCTTCAGTGTAAAAAAAGAGCTTCGAGGGGGGATATGTTTGGACTTGTCACTTTTGATGTATCCATCTTTACTTTTAGCAACACATGCGGCATTGTCTTCAAATAATACTATCGAGTCTTTGTTGACAGGTAGTCCACTGGAATTTTGAATATGCTGAGTCATAGATCGAAATCATACACACTCTCGACTGGCTTCATGAAGTGCGATCATCTCAACATGATTTGACGATGTAGCAACTAGTGATTGCTTTTGAGAATGCCAGGAAATTGTAGTACCACCCATCGTAAAGAAATAGCGGGTCTGTGATCTGGCCTTATGAGGATCAGACAAAGAACCCGCATCTGCAAAACCAACTATTTCAGCCTTTGATCATCTGGGATAAAATAATCCCAAATCAATTGTCCCTTGAAGATAACGAAATATGTTCTTGATACCATTCCAGTGTCTCTGTGATGGAGATGAATTATAGCTTGCCAATAGATTTATAGAAAATGCTATATATGGTCTAGTACAATTAGCAAGGTACATGAGGGCTCCAATAGCACTTAAGTATGATACTTCAGAACCAAGTATCTTATCATTTTCTTCACAAGGACGGAATGAATCTTTTTCAACATTCAGCTATCTATTAACCATGGGGCTAGTAAGAGGGTTTGCCTTATCCATATAAAAGTGCTTCAAAACCCTTTTTGTGTAATTTGATTGGTGTACAAATTTTCCACTATGCAAGTGTTCTATTTGTAAACCAAGATAGTATTTTGTCTATCCAAGATCTTTCATTTCAAATTCTCTCTTTAGATAATCAACTGCTTCTTGGATTTCCTTGGGAGTTCCAATGATATTCAGATCATCTACATAGAAATCAATAATTGCAAATCCAACTGTTGTATTCTTTATAAAGACACACATACATAATTGATCATTCACATATCCGTCTTGCAACAAATGCTCATTTAAGCATTCATACCACATGCATCCGGATTGCTTTAATCCATACAGTGATCGCTGTAGTTTAATTGTACATAATTCTTTGGGCTTTGAGCTCAGTGCTTCAAGCACCTTGATTCCATAAGGAATTCTCATATAAATATCGGCATCTAATGACCCGTATAAATAAGCAGTTTCAACATCCATGAGATGCATATCTAGATTTTTTGAAACCGATAAGCTGATTAGATATCTGAACGTGATAGCATCAATTACAGGAGAATATGTTTCTTTATAATCAATCCCAGGTCTTTGGGGAAAACCTTGTGCAACAAGGCGAGCCTTGTATCTCACAATCTCATTTTTCTCATTTCGCTTTTGAAGAAAAATCTATCTGTATCCAATAGGTTTCACAGCTTTAGGTGTGACAACGATAGATCTAAATACTTTTCGTTTATTCAGCGAACTTAATTCAGCCTTCATGGCATCTATCCATTTGATCATGTCATGCCTCTTTTGACATTCAGATACAGATTTTGGTTCGGGATCATTAGTCCTATCATTAATTTCTTGTGATACCGAATAAGAGAATATATCATCAATATTCTTCATTTTAACTCGGTTCGATATATTTCCATTACACATGTAATTAATGAAAATCTAATGGTTATCGTTGCCTGCATGGCTTACTAGATTTGCACGATCATGTGTTTCTTTTGGAACACTTTCATGTGATTGAGGATTTTCAATCACTTTCTTTTTTCGAAGATTTTTATCTTTTGAACCAATGGGTCGTTCACGCTTCCGGCGTGTCTTAGATTCATTTGTCATTTTATCATTTGGTAGCCCTTTTGGTATTTCAATTTGGGAAGGAGCATTTATAGCAGCTACATGTGACTTTGTCACTCTCTTTGTGTCTATAAATGCATCTGGCAATTGATTTGCTACATTTTGTAAATGTATGATCTTTTGAACTTCCAGTTCACGTTGCTTTGTGGATGATGTGCACCATTTGATCTCTCTTCCCACTTGTTTTCCCCCTTCATCTAAAGGTGGAAACTTGTCTTCGTTAAAATGACAATCGGCAAAGCGTGTCATTCTCCAACATATCATATTCAGTGATTGTTTCCCCACATAATTTCAACTGTGAGGTTATCCTATACATCATAGAACTATATTCACTGATGGTTTTAAAATCTTGTAGGCGGATATGAATCAAATCATAGTGTGTTTTGGGAGAATGACAGTTTTCAAATGGTCATATCTTTCGTTCAAATTTTCCCAAAAAATGAGTGAATCATTAACCATAAGATACTGTATCTTTAAATCTTTGTGGACGTGGTGTCGAAGGAAAATCATGGCATGAGCCCGACGTGGATTACTTATCCATTAATTATTCCTTCGTTGGATAGTATTTTTAGGGCTTTTGGCGGTTAGATGGGTTTCAGCATCTATTTTCCAATACATATAATTTTTCCCAGTTATGTCCAGCCTTTCAAATTCGAGCTTAACGATGTTTGCCATTGTGAATAAAAAGACTATAAAAATGAAACATATATATTAATAAAATTATGACATGAAAATTTTATTTATATGATAATCAATACATGTTAAAATGTATGTTAAAAGCTATTACTATTGTTAACAGGACATACATGATACAAAGATAAGTAAGAAAAATCTGAAAATCGTTTGGAGGGTATTCAGCAACGAAAACCAATGCGGTGCACACAATAACTTGTATGATAATAATCATCAACATTTGGTTAAACATTTTGTAGACGATGATATGATATTGAGAGTTTGTAAGGAGATAGTAAAAATGTAAGTAAGCTATTGAGATGTTGTTGTATATATGAAGAGAAAAAATGGCCGTTTATGGCCGTTGGAGGAGAGAGATAAAAATCAGTTAACTAGCCGTTGGAGGAGATGAGTAAAATATAAAAAATTTGATTTAATAGAATTATATTTATATTATGTATAAATATAAATCATATTTGGAGCAATAAGTTGATCACAAATAAAATAACTCTGCATGAATATTTTTCAGTTAACTCTATACAACTATTATATAGCATACATATATATTCACGTCACGCTACTCGGCAAACCTTTCATGTGGATGTTTGAAAGTCAGTAAAAAATATATATGTATATAAAATTATTCATATATCGAATTGAAATATATGTATAAATATTCACTTAATAGATTTGGTTATTTCCGCTCACGTATCAACGAACATATATATTATGCGTAAAATAATAAATTATTATTTTGTCATCTTACCAATATTATCGACGGTGGCTCAACCAACCTTTTCTTAATAATGGTGATATACGATATCTAT
Source organism: Codonopsis lanceolata (assembly GCA_013146195.2). Lineage (NCBI taxonomy): Eukaryota > Viridiplantae > Streptophyta > Magnoliopsida > Asterales > Campanulaceae > Codonopsis > Codonopsis lanceolata. The sequence continues at coordinate 105,311,993 of CM028380.1, read as the reverse complement.
TGAAATAAACCAGAGATATAAAATAAAAAGTATATCGACAGAAAATTTTACCGTTTGAGATCGTTAAAAGTAGAACGATCGTGTTGATAACGTGTTATAAAGTAACCACAAACTTAGGACAAAGAGTTTATTAGAGAGAGAGAGAGAGAGAGAGTTTTATTCAGAGTTGTATCTTCAGTGTGATAACATAACTACACACTGTTCGGTATTTATAGTTGAGCGGTGTTGTACTTTTTCTAAAGCTACGGGACATAACTCTCTAGCTCATTTGACAAACTTACATATATAATAAATGTTATAGTACACAGATTGACTTCAGAGATGTATCTTTAGTGTGATAACATAACTACACATTGCCCGGTATTTGTAATCGAACAATATTACACTTTTCCTAAAGTTACGGGATATAGCTCTCTAGCTCATTTGACAAACTTACATATACAATAAATGCTATAATGCATAAATTGACTTTCATAACACTTTTAGGTAAGAACTCCACTCAAATTTTATACGAAATAATTAAAATTTAATTAAAATTTATGACTTCACTAAAATATTTTTCTTGAACTATTATAAGTGCATAAAACATGTTTGAAGATGGTGTAAACGAGCTAGATATATAGATGTGGGCATCTATATATAGTATATACATTTATATAGTCTTTTCAATAAACTTCCAATAAGCAATTAATGAATCCAATCATTACAATGATAATAGAGGTAGAGAGACGAATGTGGACAACCTTTCATGGATAATTCTGGAAGATGAGCTTGTCTACGCTTGTCCATAAGCTCCCAAAAAAGGATGGCAAAAAGTGGGCCAATCGACTCAAGGTTTTTTTTTATTTTATTTTATTTTTGGTTTGATAAATATTCAATGTAGAGGCGCATGCACATTTTATGCATGATTTTTTAACTTCAAATCAAATCTGAGGGATTGGGTTTACGTTGGGGGTAAACTCAAATCACAATTAATAGTAAAGTTTGGTTTGATTTGATTTGGTTTTAAATTTAAACGGTTTGGTTTTGATTTGAATAAATAAAAAATCAAGTGGATTGGTTTGAGATTTTTGATGTTTAACCAAGCCAAACTAAACCGAATCAAATCGCCTTTCAAATATAATGTTTTTATATTATGAATATATATATTTCAATGTTGTACATATTCATATGATTTTTTTTTTAATATTTCTATTTTCTAACTTTGTCATTGAATTGCTACAAAACTCCGGTGGGTGGATAGAATTGAACCGGGAAATTGTAAAACATATAGTTAAATTAGGAGCCTCGACGACATATGGAGGACTCTGACTCAACTTTAGTTGAAATTTCATTTGCTGATGTTTGTTGTCGCTATACGTGTTGCTACCTTTGTTTGCTGCTGCTACTTGCTGTCACTTATTTCTTCCATATTTTCATTTGTATTTATTTATAATTTGTAATTTATTAGAGAAGTGTGGAAGTAAACACTAAACATTAAAAATATTTGTTTGTTTATTAGAATTGTTACTTTTAGCCTCTTAAACATGTTTGAAAAGTGACTATTTGTTTATTTAGATATGTGAGTATGTTTTTTTAAGGACTAAATGCACCATTATTCTATGAACTTTGGTCAAATCCATGATCAATCCCCTAACTTCAAAAGGGATCATCATTGACCAAACATCGTTCTTTTTGTTCACCGCTAGTCCCTAGCCCTAACGTCGTTAGTGTATTGCTGTTAAGTGAGCATGTGCCACTCACATGCACAAAAATTGAAGGCAAAACAAACTTTTTCATTTCAAATAAGGGGTCATTTGTTATCATCATCAGAGGGTCATGGATAACATCATTAAACTAAGGGGGCCAATTGAAAATTTTAATACCCAGTTCATCTTTACCCAAACTCCATCCCGATCTTTACCGTTGGCCTCACCCCTCTAGATCTCTATCTTGCCATCTTCATGTGCCCCCAAGTCTCCTCTGCGAAGCCCATGTCTACAGCCATGAACTCTATCGCGTCATTCATGCTTGTCCTCCGCAACACAGATTTAAGTTCAAGGCTTTCGTGATGAGCAACCACCCAGTAGAAGATGGATCCTGTGTACGAATCCCGATCTCATTCGATAACTTTGTAGGCGCATACCTATAAATATAATGTAAGCGAAAAACGTGGTGAAGTAAATCGTTGGAAGCTGAGTCAACCCGGCGGGAAGGTAATCCTTGACGCTGCTGGTGTTTAGGTTGTATAATTCAGTGTGGACGTCCATGGTGACTTGTGATTCTGGTGCGAAGTTGGTGAAGAAGAGGGAATATTCATTGGGGCGGGTGATCAGGAAAGATTTGTTCGTTAAGGAGAGCGGTGACTGGGAGAGGTCGCAAAAGCTAAAGAGGAAGGTGATGAAGTATGAGTCAAATTTTTCACATGGCCCCTTTATTTTTATGATGTTATCCCTAGCCCCTCGTTTGGATGATTATAATAAACTGACCCCTTATTTGAAATGAAAAGTCTGTTTTACCCTCAATTTTTGTGGATGTGAGTGTCAAATGCTCACTTAACGGTAATACACTAACGGCGTTAGGGTTAGAGACTAGTGGTGAACAAAAAGGGCGATGTTTGATCAATGGGAATCACTTTTGAAGTTAAGGGATTGATGATGGATTTTGCCAAAGTTCAGGGACTAATGGTGCATTTAGCCTTTTTTTTTTAATGTTATATAAGTTCATTAAAAAAATTTATTTGAAACCATAAAATCAAACTAAATCAAATCAAATCGAGTGATTTGGTTTGGTTTTGAATTTTGCACGGTTCGGTTTGAGAAATTTTGGAATCGATAAGGGTGGTTCGGTTTGCGATTTTGACCCAAACCGAATCGAACCACTTACACCCCTATGTTTACCTAGTAGGCTAGTATTCCTTTGTTCGAGCAAAGCGCCAGTTATTTCATTTAAAGAGTATTTTTAAAAATTAATGTATAAAATGTCATTTTATTATTAATAGACTACTAAAAGTGTAATTTTAAAAAAAAATTGACTATCAAACAATGACTTTTTACTTGGAACGGATGAAGTACAATCTACTAACGAGATGTACCCACAAAGTTTTATAGTATAGGGTATCAAATTACAATTGATTAATAGTTCATGGGACCATTTCGAAGTTTTTGCTATTTGATCTAATTTTCCACGGTTTTAGTTGAAAATGTATAGATCGACTCTTTAAGTCAATTTGACCATTTTAGATATAGGTTTTACATATGTTAATTTAATTAGGGAAACTGAAACTATAACCTTTAGGAACTGCACTGAATGTATTATAATTCATATTTTTATAATTTTTTGAATCACTATTTTATTTTTTGATATTTCATGTAAAGAGTTTATTTTTAAAATTTAAGGTAGAAAAATGTCATTTTATTATTTATAAACTATTAAAAAGTTATTTTTTAAAAAAAGTTTGACAAAAAATATTAATGAGTTGGGTTGGGTCAGATTAAAGCGGATCAGACTCGTTTCGACCCATGGCTTTTTATATTGTAAATCCATGTTTTTTTGGGAAAAAATCGGGTTAAGACGGCTCGATCCGATTTAACGTTTTAACCCGATTCATCGTCAACCCAACTTATTTCGACTCGTTTAATATTTAAGTTCAAATAGATTTCGACTCATTTCAACCCCAATCGGACAAACCTTTCTTTTTATTCAAGAATCATGATGAACATAATATTAAAACCCAAAAATTTAGAGGTAGGTAGAGTCCATAAGTAGTGGGGTTGGGAAGAAATAAAAAACAACATATGTGGAACCTCAATTTACACTCCACTTAAACATCCAATAATGGTCGATCGATCGTCAAAGACAAAACTATCCTTTATGAAAAAATGACTAAGTCAGACTTTGTAAGTCCTAAAGAAAGAATTTTTTTTAAATAGAATGTACGAAGTACAAACAAAATGGACAAATTGCTGGCCGATCCCTATTTTCAAAATTCTAACAACATTAGTACTTTTTTTTAACAACATAAAGGATTTTTCTTTATTTTTTTTTTTCGCAAAATGCCCCTCCTTCTGTCAATAAAAACACAAAACTGTTCCTCGGTCATTTTCCCTCCATACCTTCTTGTTCGTTGATGACGGCTTCAAGTTCTATTTTGGATGCCTCCATTTTGGTTCAACTCTTTGTCCCTTGCTTTGAAAGGATCGTGATTGTTTTGTATATTCCATTGTAATGATTTTACATATTTGATATATTACTCAATACTTATCCTTTGTATATTTAATACTCACTCTTTATATATGTATGTAAATTGTTTGATGAAATTACCGAATAAGAATTTGTATCATTTTTAAATAGTGATGCATCGAATGTCATTTGTAATGCCTCGATTTGGAATCACAATGCATCTCTATGAAATAGAAATGACAATTATTCAATTTGAAATCATGAATCATGATACAATTTTGAATTGTGATGCACCAAATTTCAATCGCGATGCATCACTATGAAATGGAATTGTGATGCATCAATTTGGAATTATAATATAAAAGTAAATCTCGATGTACTAATTAGATTCACGAGGTACTAATTGGACTCACGAGGCACAAATTGGATTCACGATGCAGAATAGTTCTCTGGTTTAACGAGTGTGTTACAAAAAAGATGTCCATGAAGTGTTGAAAACGGATCCTCCTATTTGCTTACCCGGGGTAAAAGAGCAAGCAAGTAAAGAAAAGAAAGAGACGAAAATCACTAAGGAGCAGTGTGTATGTGTTAAATCATGTAGATGAAAACTTCAATTTCATCAATCGACACAAAGTCACAAACTGAAGAAAGAGAGAGAGAGAGAGAGAGAGAGAGAGAGGGAAACTGACGGTGGTTCTTGGATCGTGAGAGAGAAAGAGTCTGAAATCAATGCCAATGAAGCTTTGGAAGATTGGATGTAGAGTTTTTTTATGAAAACTTTAGGGTTTTGGGGGGAGTATGCAAGACTACGACTTAGAGGAGTGTGCTACCAACTTATCGAGTGAATGCGTGTGCATGCTCCTACTACGTATAACAAAAATGTCAAAAAGGTTAAAAAAATATTTTTAATAAATTGTGTTTTTAAAGTTACGGTAAACCGAACCCGATTATGCGGTTACCTGATTTTTGCGGATCGGCTTCGGGTTGTGAAATATAAGACCTGATATTTCGGGCACCCGACCCGTAAACCCGAATTTTTTTTTAAAACCGACCCAATGCCCACCCATACGGCTAAGTATGTTCGTGTTGACTAGAACAAATTAAAAAACAAAAATGAATACCCAAAACCTAAATATTTAAGTTAAATTATACCATTTTAAATACAATTGTGACACTATAACAATCTTTTTCGAACATAACTAACTAAAATTTAGCATTAGATCATCATATGATGACATCTCTTAATAATGTCGGTGAATAACCGTGAAATAGTTATCAACACTTTACTTTTCGAGCGTCGTTGTTCATAGTACAAAATATGTAGTTGTAAGAACCCCAATTTTGTACCCCCATTTTATAATGTCCTAAAAATATATATTATGCAATTATACTAACAAACGTTACCTTTACTAACATTTCAGGGGGCCAAAATGCAAAATACAAAAAATGACAAGTCACGGGGGAGAATGAAAAAAGGAAAAAAATTGCAAAGAAAAACAAGTTAGGGCGCGACACCGCTCCCCGATCTGTTTTCATCTTCCCCAGCTTCTGCACTGGCTACGTTGCTTGGTCAATCTCCTCTGCGCAGAGTACCACCCCTCCAAGCCCAGCTTCACCAGTTGTCTTGCCCTCTTTGTGCCTATAAACACAGCCCCTGGCCTCCTTTAAAAAATATCACCCAAAGCCTCTTCCACGGCTTCTTGTCTTCCTCTCTTCTCCTCCCTTCATTAGTGTAGTGAGCCAAGGCTGCCAGCCTCTTCCTCTCTTACCTTGTTCAAGCGAGCCTTCGAGCCCTTGGCCTCCGGCCTCCTGCCCCCTCAGCAACCTCCTCCCTTACCTAAGCAACCGAGCCTCTTCCGTCCTTGCCCCGGCGAGCCAATCTAAAAAGTAAAAAGTTACGGTTACGCTACTCGGATACAACAAAAATACAACAAATGCAACAACAAAAAGATGTTCTCTCTCGAGAAGACATGGGAGCACTCGTCAATCGCCTAAGCCTAGGCATACCGGGATAAAATACTCACACTATAAGAGGTAGATATCAACTTATTATTCTGTCCCGTAGTTAATTTAAAATAGAATAAATGTAGATATAAATTATATTATTATTATTATTATTGTAAATATTATTCGTAAATAATGCGATAATTAGTTTATATTTTAAAAGTAACAAAATATAATTTTCTTTGTTTAATATAATAAGTGAAGCATTATTTATTTAAATACCCATAAAATATGAAAATTGTTGTTATCATGCTTAAATAATGGTCAACACATTTTAAATAGTAATTTATCATAAAATAACTGTTATTATGCCCAAATAGTGTTTTAAAATATATCTCCTTCATTTTCCCATACATACATATATATATATATATACTTTTTTTTCTAGACTAAACACACAAACTAAGCATGAATTTAGCAAAACCCATTATGAGACCAAAAGGACGAGTTGTGTGTCTAATCCCTTCCCAACTCGCAACTTAGCCCCCGAACATACACTTTCTGGTATGTTGGGTTTTTGTATATTTAACCTTAAAATAGAGGTGACGAATCTGTAAACATATTTTTAGAGTCCATGGCCAAGTGTATTCTCACGCACTTAATATTTTGAAACCACTCGCTTTCTCATGTAGCGAGGTCAGGTTCGAAACATGGTTCTCACAGCAGCATTTAAATATAACATCATCCCCTTTGACAATTAGGTGATGGGTCGTTTTCTTACAATTGCACCCCCAAGAATTTGGTGATGTGTTTGCATCCCAATTAAATTTCTATTCAAAGTTGACACCAGAAAGATTTCACACATGTCCTCCTGTGATAGGTCATTTGCATACTTTATACAATAAGCCAAGTTCAGAAGTTTTATCCTATGGGCCAGGCTAACCACACACTAACACTAATATCTTCTCTCTACACCCCAATTCTATCTGTACCCCACATATTTAACCAATTTTTCAACTTTACTCTTTACCCTCATCCTAACTTCCTATTTTACTCATCATTTAATTTTCGTATCTAACTTATCCTACTCTATCTACACCCCACATTTAATTTCCAAAACAACCTCCACCCAACACCCCAAAACCCCAACCTAGACAAACACACACAAGGGGAGCCGTACACTGAAGGTTGCACACGGGAAGAAAAAACCCCGCCCACAATGTCTTCTTCAAACCGAAACATTATCTCTCACTCTAACTGAGATATTCTCTCTCGCTCTATTGTGAACTCTTTTTTGTATAATATAGGTTGGTTCAAAGAACTTGGATGAAAATGGTTAAAATGACTGGAAATTCGATAAATGTAATGTGCGGCCCTGGTTCACCGTACACAAAGCTGTGCGTGCGGTTAATAACTGCTGCACACTTCACTTACTGTGTGTTTACTTCAAACCGCACACTACCCTCACTGTGCACAAATCATCCGCCGCACACACCCACCTCTGTGCGTTTACCTCATACCGCACACCATGCCTCCTGTGTACTAAATCTCCATCGCACAAGCCCACACCAGTGCATCATGAATCTGCCGCACGCACAGCCCTCAAATTTGTCTAACATTCAAAAAATTTATGACTGCTCTATTTACTTATTTTGGCTTGAAATGATTCTATATAACCTCTAATATTACTTATTTGTTGTTGATCACAAGAGGTCCAATTGATAGGTTCTGGAATAAATATATTAGGCATCGTGTCACCACATCAGCCAGACGAGAAATGCAACATGCGCGTGATGCAGAAGTGCCCCCGGAGCGTATAGATCAAGAGCCTATACATTTTCAACATCCTTAGCCTGAGTATGAGCCTGAGACTGAGACCGAGCTCGAGCCTGAGTCTGAACCTAAACCTGAGATGGGATTTCCTGGTAGTCCACTTGACCCATCTTTGCTAATTACGTACAAGACACACGTAGCATCATCAATTTGGATTGGACAAGATCGAGAGGTTTTAAAGTTTCACCATCATCGTTCAAAACTAAGTCAGTGGGTCATTCCGAAGGGTACCCAAGCATAGATGGATTTGGTAAGGGGAACTAGGATCTATACACTAACGAATCTGACCTATCTTGATGTTCACAAATCATTGCTTTTAGCTTTTGTGGAGCGGTGGCATCCAGAGACAAACTCATTCCATATGCCTTTTGGTGAAATGATGATCACATTGGACGATGTTTTCTGTATTACTGTACTTCCGATATCAGGATCGCCATTATTTGCTACATGGAACATCAATTTGGAGTCTGCTAGCAAGATATTGGGAGTGTCTAAAGGTGAGATGATCGAGGGAATGAGAGGTAGAAGGGGTGCTTTAATCAAGTTAGAGTGGCTACGTAATAGGTTTAGTGAAGATGCCAGCTCTGAGGATTTAGACAAGGTGACATGTTCGGTGAGGGCTTACATGTTGTACCTTTTGGGTTGCACCATCTTCACGGATAAGAGTGGCTCACGAGTGATGCTCTCATACTTGCAGTGGTTGGAGGATCTTCATGATGTACATACTTATGCGTGGGGAGTTGCTACCTTGGCTTATCTATATAGACAACTAGGCGAAACGTCCAGATATGAGACGAAACAGATAGTTGGATACTTCACATTATTAGAGGTATATTTAAAATTTATAGTTTATTTGACATGTTTAATTTATAGCTGGATATTTCACATCTAATTGAATGTTTTATTGCATGTAGGCATGGATATACTTACGATTTCTACAGTTGAGCCCTGATCATAATGTGGGGTACCAGAACACACAAGCGATTGCTCGTATGTGGAAACCGGTCGAAAATCAAAGAACAAGCATGGACCGGTTACGGGCTATACGTGAAAATATTGACATGCTTACGGCGAATGATGTTAATATTCATCTTTTTCATTTATTTATGCTCGTGCTTCAGTCATTCATTATTAAATTGTTATATTTAATAAGATTTTAAATATGTTGTAGGTTGCGTAGAACCCTTACGACAACACAGTCAGGGGTATTTTCCATTTTATTAAAACTTCTTATATCATGGATGCATAGTCATGGGAGCCAATGTGGAGCCATACCTACTAGACCGAGTGCTTCGATAGTTCGAACGCATGTAGACTATTCCATCCATCCCTATCGCACATGACACCCCTAATAGAAACAACTCTCGCGATTTTTTAATGTGGATAGCACTTGCAGCATACTAGAACCTTGTTGAAAGCCATATATTATCTTCGGAACAATTTGGGCGAGCTACTCGATATCCATCTGAATGTTCACCCGAATACATGGATTGGTATTTTTGAATTTCATATCCCATTGTGCAGAAGCCCGCCGCTTGATCGACTAGGGTTAGGGTGACTAATCTCATTGCAGCCGATAATGCAGAGACCATTTCAGCTATTCACAATTTGACAGGACGGATGATGTGAAGAGTGCGATCAGGTGAAAGAAGTATAACTTAGTGGAAAATGTGCATATGCTGTGAATTCATCGGTGTAATCTACAACAATATATTGAATTGGACCTGGATCTACGACACTAGGCTCCATAGGGGATGTCTTTGAATCCTGAAAAAAAAAATTACATGTCAATTACACACTGTGCGGTTTTGCACACAAATTCACTTATTTAGGCTTGTGCGACCAACACTTGGTGCACAAAAGGAGTGTGCGGCAAGTGCTTTGCGCACAAAAGGAGGAATGTGCAGTAAACTTTTGGTGCACAATGAGAGGCGTGTGCGGTAAGTGTTTTGCGCACACAAGGAAGAGTGTGTGGCAAACCATAGCCGCACACGACGAACATCAGGCAAGTTTGAAATTCAGACAAAAATTGATGAAAAGTAAAGTTTTAATCGAATAAAATGGAAGTAATACTTACATTATTTGTTTCAATTACTTCTTTAGGCTCCATTTTTGGTATTTTTTAACAATATGATGTAGGTAGGCTTGAGAAGGTACTAAACAAAAGTGAGAATGGTGGAAAAGGAAGACCTACAATAAGTTTACAAAATTTGGGGTGTAATTAGAATCTTCATATTTTATAAAATGACATTACTGTAATTAAGTTGTGGGGTGTTATTTTAGGTTAAATAGGTGTATTTTGTCATTTCACACGATGTCATTTTTACAATTTTAAAACTTAGGGTGTAAAGAGAAGATATTGATGTGTAGTTAGCCTGATCCTTATCCTATTTTAAATATGGTGCCCCGTAATGTTGTTTTTTTAAGTAATAAACACACTGTTGGCCGTAAATCATTGTATATGGGGCAATTTCGTAATCTAATTTTTACCTTGACTTTTATGTAATTTAGTTACGTAATTAATTAATGTATTATTTTCTATATTTAGTTTATTACCATTTTCATATTACACCGTAATTTATTCCAACATTATCCACACACTTATATCAATTGAAACGAAAAAGACCTCAAAACCTATATACAAGGTATCCACCATTAGTATCAAGCCACCTCTAACTTACATTAGCATCTCCCGTCATATTATTTGTGGGCTTTACTGCACATCACTCATTTTTATAAAACAATTTTTCATTTAAATAAAAGTACGTACACCCATTATTATGAGCCCTACTATAATCTTTAACTTTTTTATTTTAATACTTTTCATTAAATAAATTCATTTATAGTTTTAATTAATATCTTGCATGAAAATAAGAAAAAAACTTGTAGAGATATATTATTCGGTGAACTATAGGAAGTAAGATTAATGAAAAATTGAAGATATATTACAAATTTGTAACAAATTAGAAGGATAATTTTCAAACACACCCCATTCATTATAACAAATCAAGTGTTAGTACTTAATAACATGGTGAGGAACATCCATTGGATATATCTATTAGGAAAAACCTACTCAATTATTTGTAGTTAGATCCTTATACGATGATATTTCTCAATAATGTAGCTACAATATGTGCAGCATCTAATTGTAACATTAGAGCATCTTCATTGAATAAATCTTCTTATATATCTTCTTAGCTGGATTTCATTGTCACCTACATATTTTTATCTTCTTACTCATTTAAGAATATATTTTCTCATTGTATAATCTTCTTACACAAAAAATATTAAATTTAACATCATCTCACATAATAAATACAAAGCCCCCCACACACACACCACAAAGTGAACTCACAGGCGCCCCCCGCCCCTCTCTCTCTCTCCTCCCCAAAAGTCTTCTTCATATTTAGGAAAAAAAACTTTTTCTTTTTCCTAGGTGGCACTTAAGAAGATGCACAATGGTGGACAAATTTTATCTTCTTAATTGAAAGAATGGTAAAAGGAACAATAGGGATGCTCTTAGCCCCTCCGAGAATTAGGTGATGGGTCGTTTTCTTACAACGCCCAAGAATTAGGTGATGGGCGACCCTCTTTGCTTTCCAATTAAATTTTTTTTGTAAGACATTTTATTTGATTTGTGTGTGAGTGGGTTGAGTTGTGATAGAGTAAGACTCACTCTTACGAATTAAGATCTATAAGAAGGTTTTATAGGAGACTACTCTAATGAAAAACCCAAATACGGGTGTTTGTTTTTATGATTTAATTATTTAATTTTTAGTTTTTTATTGTTGTTGTTGTTGTTGAAACAGACTAATAATTAAATAAAAAATAAAAAAAAGGACATGCACTTGAGATATGTTTCCAATTCGAGTATTAATAATTCAACAAAGGGCATTTAAGGTGAGTTAAATTTTGAAATGAGGGCTGAGAGTATGAACAACGATAGATTAAAGGGTGAATCAAATTAAATTTTAGTTTACAATGGTATATCTAAATAAAATTTAATCTAAATATTATTTGATTTAGATCAATATAGCTGGTCATGCATAAAACTCCACAGTTTTGGTCTTTAAAAGCATGAAACGACGACGTTTCCAAGCCAAAAATAAAATAAAATTAAAAGGTGGCTGACAGCCACTATCCGCGTTCCGAAAATTGGGAGCCCATCTCTTTCCAGTTTCCACATGGCAGGTTGCTAGTGGTTGGAATAACTTTTTTACTATTGTTTTTTTGGTCAATTTTCGGCCAAATTTTTTTAAATCTTTTTTCATGAATTAAAGTATACATTTTTACCTATAAATAAAGACTTTGTTTGTTTCATTTGGATATTAGAGAAACTTTCTATGTTCTTTTTTTTTTTTTTAAGTTTTTAGCCATTTTCTAAAGAAAAAAAAGTAATAGAGATAAATATGGTAGAATATATAAAAATATTATATTATGTGTCACTGTTGTATTAATTTTTTTGTTTTAAACAAATAAGTATTAAATTAATTATTTTATTAATTTTTAATGAATTATATTTAATCTAATATTTGATTTGGGTTATTTGATCCAAACGATTGTTCTTGCTCACCAAAGTAATACCAACAACTTCATTAATTTCTTCATCTAATTCTGAGCATGAACTTTATCAAGTTAGGTTAATCCGTTAATATCCCAACAACTCTCCACGGACATGGGACCAGACATGCTTCAATTCTAAAAAAAGATATTTTATTTTTATTAGCAATTTAAGCAAATACGATGTGGTAGGCCAGTACAACTTTTTTTCTTCACGCTTTGTCCGTTCCTTCAAAAAAAATATTTTTTCTTTTTTTAGTGAGTTTCAAAAAAGGTATTCACTTTATAGTATTTTCTATTTATAATATATTGTTTATTAATTATTCTTACATTTCTCATTACTTGAATTGATGAGTTTTAATTGTATATGAGTCATGAGATTTAAAGAAATTTTACGTAATCCGTATGTCAAGAGAAATAAGACACTTATTAGTAATGGAGTACATCAAATAGAGCTCAAAGCTTTTTATTTATTTATTTTTCCATCTTAGAGCATGTTTACTACTCCTTCTGTTCTAAACAAAGATTTTATTATTTTATTTTAGGATGTTTCACTTAAATAGTATATTTTAAAAATTAAGAAATAAAAATTTCATTTTATTATTAATAAACTATTGAAAATGTAATTTTTTTTAAAAAAATTAACTTTTAAATCAGAACTGTTTGCCTAGAATGGATGGAGAATTTTGTTTGTCAAAAACATTGCTTTTCAGCTATAGTGTGCATCATTTGAATAAATTGTGTTATCAAAATAGACCTTCCGTTTTCACCGCTACAAATCGAAGGTTATTTTAAAGAAGTTGTGTTTTAAAAATGTTGCACCAAACTGACTTTGAATTGGTTGTAACCTCTTGATTTTAAAATTTGTCCTAAAATGAGCGTCATTTTTTTTAAATTTATCTTACTGTCTCACAATTGTATAGATACTAATGGCGTACATGTTTATTCCTTCCAATCCAAAAAAAAGTATTTACCTCGTTTTCAAATTATCGTCCGTCTTTCTTTTTTCGTCTGTTTTAAAATAAGTGCTCTCTTTCAAAAGTTTTCCTTTTAGGAAAATATTTTTTATCACTATACTCTTACTGTTTCTAACTATTTTAATTATGACCATATATTAAAGGGTATAATTAAAAACTACACATTTCACAAATATTTATAATACAGTTAATTACTTTTTTTAAATGATGTGTTGAGTAAAAGAGAACAATAATTTAAAACCGATAGAGTAGTTCTTTTTCGTTAATGAAAAGTCAACTTATAAGAAAATAATAACAAGTAACTTTCGGTAAATCTATAGTTAAAGTTCAATTAAGGTAACTAATAAAAATCAAAGTGATGCTATATTTTATTTTGGGATGCATAGAATACAATCATTCAATGTGGTAGGCATAAATTTTTACTTTGGTACTTGCTAGAATCAACAATTTTGCTTAAAAAATAAAAACAATTTTGCTAAATATACATTTTACTTTATACTTATATTGCTATTTTTTTTTTCAAAAAAGAGAAATCAATTTAAAGAAAAACCAACAGAACAGTGTTTGCCTGGAAGGTTCGGTACCTTAGAAAATACTCTGAGCCCTTGGAAATTAATTACTGCAGTATTTCTTTAAATGCTACTCTCAAGTTAATGATATTTTATTATAAATATAATATAATTATAAATTAGGGGAAAATACCAAAAAGTACCACAAAAAAAATTCTCATATCTAATCTATCCCAAAAATATTTATTATATGCAAAAAGTCTCAAAATTAGAATTTTAATACTAGAAAGTCCAATATTTAACCTGTCTTCAAACGCCGTTATGTTAAACACTTTCATTAAATAAAAAACTATCATTATTTTCATTTTATGACAATGATGATAAGAATTGCATGGAATATTATTATTATTATTATTATTATTATTATTATTATTATTATTATTATTATTATTATTATTATTATTATTATTATTATTATTATTATTATTATTATTATTATTATTATTATTATTATTATTATTATTATTATTATTATTATTATTATTATTATTATTGTAACAATAATAAATATTCTTATTATAAAAATAAAAATAATAATATTATTATTATAACCATAATATTATTATCATATTCTTCATCAACATTTACTATTAAATAGTATAAAAATATCTTTAAAAAATTCAATCCCAATCCCAAAACAACTACTTAATTCATAAAATCTAAAGTTTTTCATAATAAAAATTCAAAAAAAGTTAACATTTACACTATTATAAAATTTTTGTAGTAATAATAATATTATTATTATTAGAAATAGTGATAATAATAATAATAATAATTAATAAAAATAATAATAGAAAAAATCTTGTCTATTGTTATTATCAATAGTATAATTATTTGGTGTTGTTGTTCTTCTTATTATTACTAGTGATGCACCCGTGCGTTGCACGGATTGTACATGTGTATAAAATTATATACTAAATTAAAGTTGAATAATATGTAATTAATTTTTTTAATATTAACAAATTAAACAAAAAATAATAAACAGTAAAATTAAATATAGAAAATCCTATAAATTTGAAAAAAATAATATAAATTTTGGAATACTTTTTATATACAATAATTTTCGTTTAACATGTACAACTATTGCAACTATAAATATCACATAGTAACTCTAGACAAAGCTACATATAACTTATCATAAGCAAAAATATGTTTTCAAATGGAGTCTTATATTAGACAATGATTTAAAAATACTATCAATAGTCTTTAGGTTTAAAAATGTTTCACCTTTGGAGAAAAAAAAATCAATTTATAGGATAAAAATATTAAGAATTTCAGTTCAATTCAAATTATAATATTTTTTTTGGATATAAACAATAAAATTTACATTGAAACCCACAATTTCAATTCTAAACAATGGAATTGAGGTTCACTTTCTCTCATACTCTACTATGGAGTCTCAACAAAATTTAAATTCACTTATGTGTTTTTCGTACTAAAAAATGATATTAAAATATATACAAATAAATATATATAAATAAAAGTTACATTAATGTTTAAAAAAATTGATAGCACATATAATATCAGACAAAAAGAAAATTGTTTGTGATATACTAACATGTTTTGTCATAAAACCTTAAAAACTACACTTTTCAAAATTGGTAATTTTTACAAAATAATTCAAGTATTATGGTTCAATTTAAAAATCAGACATAAAGTAAAAATAATTAAAATAGTATATAACCAAGGGAAATAAAATGTAGGAGATGGGTGAAGGAAAATGAATCAAAAATTCAAACGATCGATGGATGGATAGACATCGGAAAATTTGGTTTAAACCGCACTATGGATAACTTTTGGATCTCGACCCGGTAAACACTCATAAAACCACGTTGTTTTAGTTGATGTATATAAACGAAAAGAAAACATGTTTACCTTATTTTCACCACACATTGCAAAAAAAAATTACGCATTTTTTGCAGCGATGACGAACCTCAAGGTTACCAACTAAAGAAAGTCCGGCAACGGAAGCTATGACCACCGATTTACCGAAAACTTGTTGGTATGTTCATATTTCTAAAAATATTTCAAAAACTTTGTTTAACTTTAAAACTCGTTTATTAATTATATTTCATGATTTAGTTCAACTAACAAACAAATTTGATCTGAATGTTGATTAATTTCATTATCAGCACTTTTTTTATATCTGAATTTTTAACATGTATAAGTAACTAAAAAATCAGAAATTATCGGGTTTTCATTTTTTTTACATGTAGCTAGCTGTCTCAAAAAATTGGTCCTATCTCGATTTATAATTTTTTTTTACAATATTAACTTTGGTTATGATGAAATAGAGAAAAATTGTCAGATCTTGGTATTATTATTAATTGATTGTCTGTAAATTAGTTTTACTTCAAAGTGTGTGTATATGAGGTGTATATGATTTAGTTTCAAAATCGTTGTTTTATTCCATATTTATTTTTTCTAGCCTGGATATTGATGCAAATAAATTGACAAAAATAACTTGGTTTTGTTAACTTTCATATTTCTACTATGCACATTTTTCTTAATATACTAAATAGGAATGTGAAAAGGTTTTGGAATCATTTATCCAATCAACCATAATAATGATATTTTATATTTTCAATTTTTAATGTAAAAAAGGGGGCTTATATATAAATTAGAAGTGTTTCTAAATTTGGAAAGTCACTTTTGGGAGGAACTTTCCAAATCTTGCTCATCTCCTTTTATATATGTATAGATTATCATAATATTATTAGTATTATTATTATATTTTGCTCATAAATATTATTATTATTTTAGTTACTAATAAATAGTATTATTATTTTATCCGATATACTAAATAATTAACATTATTGAAGTTAAATATAAGTTTACTTTCAAATAAACCTCGTACTCTAACGATATTAGTGAAAACGTTAAGTTTTGAAGTTTTTGGTAGTAAAAGTTTAACCTTGGGACTTTTTGAATATAAATATTACTTTTGAGACTTTTTGGATAAGAAACTTTTTTAATGAGACTTTTTGGTATTTTTTCCTATAAAATATTTTAATTTTTTTCCATATAAAATATTTTAAAGCTAATGGTTCAATTTATCTTTTAGCTATGAATGAGTGAAGGATGGGGCTGAAGCAACTGACATTAACAATTGATGCGTCCAAAATTATCAAGGACACACTGGATTTCTTTAACTGGATATTTGGTTTTCAATCTATCCGAAATCTCTAAGGCCCAACCCTGTAAAACAAGCAACAACTGTAAACTAGGCAGGGGCATTCCCTGCAAAAGCCCTCCGGCGTGGGAATTAGTTTAACAGCCAAGTGAGTAAACAAATTGACAGAGTTTTGCCTTGGTCTCAAAATCGCGTACCTCCCTCCTTTAATCCGAGCGGTTTTTATAGCCTGTGTCGGAGACTGAATAACTTCCCATTAAATGTAATGGCATGCATGGCGGGTGTATTAACTGCCACATTTATCACAACGGTCTAACCATGAATGTGGAGGCGAGTTTCATGGGGATAACTGCCGATGCATTGGATGACCGTTACTTTATATAATCGAGCAGGGTGAGTCTGCTCGCTGAAAGCTTTGACCACTGGGTACTGAACCCCCAGCTCGCTATTTATTTGCCCGCTGGGTGAGCCCCTAGCCCGCTGTACATGTTGACTTGGTGTTTGACACACACGTGCTCTGCTTGTGCCTGAGGGAAATGTGCCAAGCACGTGGCTTATGTTTGGGCCTTTTGGGCCAGGCAGTTCAGTAGCTCCTTGCTCCTTGTCTATCGAGTATCTATGCTCGGAGCGAGGAGAAGAATCTTGAATTCCCCAGGCCAGATCGTTCTTAAGATGAATCTTTTCATGAATTCATCAAGGATTGTCCTCAGCCAAATGTTATGAATGGATGCCTATTATGAGTGGATGCCAGCCTAAAGGACTTTTTGAAGGGACGGGCCGTCACCAGCCGCCTTACACCTCACGCGGGCTCATTCCCCAAGGGATCATTTAATGCAATACTTCGGTTTCCGTGCCTTAATGATGAC
This sequence comes from Codonopsis lanceolata, assembly GCA_013146195.2. Taxonomy (NCBI): domain Eukaryota; kingdom Viridiplantae; phylum Streptophyta; class Magnoliopsida; order Asterales; family Campanulaceae; genus Codonopsis; species Codonopsis lanceolata. Next base: position 105,293,950 of record CM028380.1, on the reverse strand, counting down.
AACTCTTGGGACGACCCCAACCGGCGGTTTCTCTTTGTATAAAAGCTCAAGTTCCCCTCCATTTTAAACTTTCCCCTCACTTGTGTAAAATCAAAACCGAAAGCACTGCTCATCTCTGCATTCAGACGCGTAAACAAGATTCTCAAGATCTCCTTCAACCTATTCCCTCAACGTCTAACATGTATTTCTCAAATCTTCATTGTTAGCTCCCCCTTCAACAGATGAGACTGCTCCCAACCAGGCCGACGACGAAGTAATCATCCTGGAAACTACTACCGCAAAAACCCACGAACCAGCCCCAACAAACGAGAACAACAATGCTGCTCCTAACACTTAAAAACATTATTATGGCCTGCGTGCCTTTCTAGCCTCCGTGCCTTGGTTCCACAAACAATTTATTCTTCCAGTCTATAATATTTCTACAACTCGTTTTCCTTTTTGGGTAACTGCTTTTATTCCCTCATGCATGCTTTCTGACATAATTTGAAGAATATTGCTTTTGTATATCTAACTTTTTCCCGAGCAAAGATATCCTTTACTCGGGCGAAAGAAACCACTAATAGCCAAACTATCCCACTCGAACATCAACTCCTTTTACGAGCATAAAGCTCTTCATGCTCGTAAAAAGAGAATAATCGAGGACCGGGAAAGCCTCACCCCTCAAAACCTCTTCTCGAGCATAAAGCCCTTTATGCTCGAAGAAGAAAGATAATCGAGGAAATATTTAACTCGAACACCAACTCATTAAACGAGCAAAAATCATCTCATGCTCGATAAAGAGAATAATCGAGAAAACAACAATAAAAAACAACTCGAAGACCATCTTCCAAACGTAAAGTTGAAAAGACAATCGAGTTTCACCATTGCTATTTGATATAAGAAAATGATCAAAGAATTACATATTGCAAGTCAATTACCAATAGTATTTCTTCATATGATCCGCATGCCATGGATGCTTCAGTTCGTCACCATCCTCTGTTCGCAGCATATAAGTACCTTCCTTAACGACCCTAGAAATCTGGAAAGGCCCTTCCCAATTTGGTGAAAGCTTGCCCCACTCAGCTCGATGACATGTCGCCTCAATCTTACGGAGGACCCAATCCCCCGCAGCAAACGACCTTCCACGAACCCTTTTATCGTGATGGGCTTTTGCTCGCTGCTTATAATTAGTCATCCTCATCTTAGCCTCCAACCGTTTTTCTTCTAAGAAATCCAGATCAGCAGCTCGAGCTGCGTTATTGGACTCAATGTCGTAGTTCAAAACTCTATGAGTAGGTAAATACATTTCTACCGGAGCCATAGCATCAGACCCATAGGCTAAAGAAAAAGTTGTTTCTCCCGTTGGACCCCTGACTGTCGTTCTCACCGCCCACAAGGCTGAAGGCAGCTCGTCTACCCATCTTCCTGCATTATCCTCCAGGTTTCGTTTTAGAACGTGCAAGATTTGTTTATTCGCAGCTTCAGCCTGCCCATTGCCTTGGGGATATGCTACTGACGATTGCCAATGCTTCACCCGCATCTGCTCGCATGCTTTAGAAAACTTTTCAGAAAACTGAGTCCCATGATCAAATACAATTGCTCGCGGGACCCCAAACCGGCACAATATGTGTTCATGAACAAAATCGATGACATTGACCTCACTTATGGTCGCCAAAGGCTTTGCCTCCACCCATTTAGTAAAATAATCAATGGCCACCACTGCATACTTGAATTTTGACCGAGCCACGGGAAAAGGACCAATTAAGTCTATCCCCCACATGTCGAATGGCCATGAGGCTATAACAGGAGTCTGCTCGGTAGATGGCAAGCGTGGAATATCCGCGTAACGCTGACATTTGTCACATCGACGACGTACATCTCGGCATCTCGCCTCAGCGTTATCCAGTAAAATCCAGCTGCCAAAACCTTTTCGGCCAACGATCTCTGACCAGGATGACCTCCACATTTGCCTTCATGCACCTCTCCCAAGATTCCTTCTGTTATTTCTGGTCGCACACATCTCAATAAAGGTCGGGTGTAAGATCTCCGATAAAGAATGTTATCCAAAATGACATAGCGACATGATCGCTTCTGGATGGTTCTAGCCTCCTTTTTATCCTCGGGTAACACCCCTTGCTCGATGTAAGCCTTGAGATCATCCATCCAACACTTTGGAGTTGGCTCAATATCCATGATCGCCTCCTTTTCAATAACAGGAACATCAAGATGCTCGATCATGACTCCAGGATGCAAGGACTGAATTTCATCCTCAGCCATCTTCGACAAGTAATCAGCTCGCATGTTATCTTCCCGAGCAATTCTCACCAGCTCCCAGTAATCAAAGTCCTTTAAAATTTCCTTCACCATCGCACAATAACGAACCAAGATCGGATGGTGGACCGCATAATCGCCCTTGACTTGATTCACCACCAACTGGGAATCACAATACACGACCAATGCTCGCACCCCTATATCCTGTGCGAGCTCGAGCCCAGCGATCAACGCCTCATACTCGGCTTGATTGTTAGAAGCTGGAAATTTGAAGCGCAAAGCTTTCTCAAATTCCATGTCTTGCTCTGGTGGGACTAACACCATCCCAGCACCACTTCCAAATCTGCTAGCTGAACCATCAACATGAAGTTCCCAACAGTACTCTGGTCGTGGCTTCAGGCTTGGAACACTCACTGATGTTGCTTTGGATGGCACTTCTTCCTCGGCAGAAACCTTAAAACTTGTTTCAGCCACAAAATCTGCTAAAGCCTGTGCCTTGATTGCTCGCCGAGGTTGATAATCAATATCAAACTCGGTTAACTCGATCGACCAAGTGAGTAGACGACCAGAAGTGTCCGGCTTGTGCAAAATCTTTCTTAAAGGCATATCAGTATACACAACAATCGAATGCGCAGAAAAATAAGCTCTAAGTTTTCGAGCAGCAACAACAAGCGAGTAGGCCAATTTTTCTGCATTAAAATATCTTCCCTCTACATCAGTGAGGGCTTTTGAAACATAATAGACAGGCTTTTGGACATTGCTCTCTTCCCTAACCAAGACAGCGGCTACTGCCTGCTCGGTAGCTGCTAGATAAATAAACAATTTCTCCCCGAAGACCGGGCTGCTCAATAAAGGAGGGCTTCCTAAATATTTCACCAAGTCTTCAAAAGCCTTTTGACATTCAGGCGTCCATTCAAACCCTTTATTACCTCGAAGAACTTTGAAGAAAGGCAAGCACCTTTCTGCCGATCTTGAGATAAACCGTCCAAGAGCGATCACCCTGCCATTGAGCCTCTGTACATCCTTAATGCAGCGAGGAAGCTTCATAGTGACCAGCGCCTTGATTTTCTCGGGATTAGCCTCGATGCCCCTCTCAGTCACCATAAACCCGAGGAACTTGCCTGCCTTTACCCCGAACACACACTTTCTCGGGTTTAATTTCATACTATTCTTCCTGAGGTTGGCAAAAGTCTCACCCAGATCCACTGTATGATCGTGTCCTTTCGTCTTGACCACCATATCGTCTATATAAGCCTCAACATTCCTCCCGAGCTGCGAACTGATCACCCTGTTTACCATCCTCTGGTAGGTAGCTCCCGCATTCTTCAAACCGAAAGGCATCATCTTGTAACAGTAGAGCCCCCCTGCTGCTCGAAAAGCTGTCAAAGCCTTATCCTGTTCATTCATTTTTACTTGGTGATACCCGGAGTAGGCATCTATGAAACTGAGAAGCTCGAACCCCGCAATAGCATCCACCAGCTTGTCAATCCTCGGCAAAGGGTAGCAGTCCTTCGGGCAAGCCTTATTCAAATCCGTGAAATCCACACACATTCTCCACTTACCGTTGGACTTCTTTACCATAACTACATTAGCCAACCAAGTCGGGTAATGTATCTCCTCAATTATGTCAGCCTTAAGCAGCTTCTCGACCTCTTCCCTGATCGCTTGATCCTTTTCTACCGAGTAAACTCTAGGTCGCTGCTGGATTGGTCGGAAGGATGGATCCACATTGAGTCGGTGCAAGGCCACCGCCTCACTTACCCCTTGCATGTCTTCTGGCCGCCAAGCGAAAACGTCCAGGCTTTCTTGCAATTGCTTAATCAAATTTTCCCGTGCCTCTGTAGTCAAGGCCCTGCCAATTTTTATCTTCTGCTCGGGATAAGCAGAATTGATGATCACTTCCTCGAGTTCGTCCTGAGCCGTGAACTCTGGCTCATCTCGCATTTGGAGTGTGTCGCACTCCACCTTCTCATCCTTCTCAGCTCGATCTTCAATTTTATCAAGCTGATCTACCTCCATGGCCTCAGCCTGTTCTTCCGATCCCCCCGACGTCAATGTCGGCACAGGATCATGCACAGTCTCAACGACCTCATTTGGTTCCTCAAATCCCCCCGACATCAATGTCGGCAAAGGATTATCAATGCCTTGTTCAGCCCCTTCATCTCGTTGTTCAACTGCTCCCCCGACTTCAATGTCGGCAAGGATGAGCTAATCATATCCCTAACTGCTTCATTCTCGCTCTGCTCCCCCGACTTCAATGTCGGCATAGAGCTTGCACTTATCTCCAAATCTTCCTGTACCATCGCAACTACTGATGGTCCTACAGTCACATGTGAAGTTTCCTTAGTACTAACGGTTATCTTTTGCTCATCGTCCTCTAAGGTCAACTTCTGCTTCTTCCTCTGGGTATCACGCACATATTCGATCACTGCTTTAGGCTGGCTTCGTAACGTCCCGACTCCCTGATCAGTGTAGAACTTAGCTCGCTGATGCGGGATTGATGCCACCATTTGAAACTTTGCCATGCTCGGCACACCCAGGATTATATTATACGGGGACTTCAAATCAATCACCATGAAAGTGATCTTTTCTGCTCGCGTTTTGCTCCCCTCGCCGATGAACACTTCTAGCTCAACTGTACCTTTAACCGGGACCTTATGGTTGGTGAATCCTTCCAATGTCCCAGCATACGGCTTCAACCGATCATCACTCAATTCAAGCCCCTGAAAACACGAATAGTACATCACATCTCGGCATGCTCCTGTGTCCACCAAAATCCTGTGCACGACCCAGCCATCCACTAATGCTGAGACAATCAAGGACTGCTCGCCTGCTACACTACTCGCCAGCTCGCTGCGAGTAAACTGAATGGCTTGTTCCCCTTCTTGCAAAGTAGCAGGTCGATCCACCGCCTTAGACAAAGAATATATTTGTTTTCCGAGCTGAGTCGGTGTAGGTTCTTCGTCCATTATCACATTGATCACCCCCCTGATCGGCGGGGCTTCTCGCCTAGGAGCATTCCCTCTATTGCCTCCATCCCGCTTGAAGCGATCTAGCCGCCCCTCATTGATCAACTTCTGAATGGCCTTCTTCAATGGCCAGCATTCCTCCGTAGTGTGCCCATAATCATCATGATAAGCACACCGCTTCGTCTGATCCCTTTCGCCGGCAGTCGCTGGATTCATGCGAGGTGGATTAGGAAGCTCATTCCTTATCTCATACATGATGTCTTCGCGCAGCGTGTTGAGTGGAGTCAAATCTGATTCGCGGAGAAATTCCTTTGGCCGATCATACCGGGATTTGCTTTTATTGTAGCCTCCACTTCCTGCCTGGCTGTTTCCCTTAGAATTTCCCACAGCTTCACCACTCTCTTTCTTCTTCTCCTTTTTTGCCGTCTCCCCGGCACACCACTTCTGTGCTCGCATGAGCATCTCTGCTTGCGTTTTCGGTTCACGCATGCTTAACTCTGATCGCAAACCACCTTCGCCTTCAAGTAGACCAGTTTCAAAACATAGGGTCACTTCCTGCTCGGTCAACCCTGGAACTTGCTCTAACACCTTAGTGAACCGTTCTAGATAACTCGATGTAGACTCATGCGCCCCCTGCTTAACCTTTGAAAAGTCGGCCCTTGTCTTCGCCAGTGTTCCCGCCGTTCCAAAATCAGCCAAAAACTTTGCCCGCAAATCAGCCCAATTGTTAATCGAGCGTCGTGGCAATGCCCCCATCCAAGCTAGAGCTTTCCCTTGCAACGCGCCAACGAAAGCCCTAATCTTCAGAGCCTCATCTGAAGTCACCAAGCCGATCTGCGACTCAAAAAACATCAACCAGTCTCTCGCCTTAGTTTTGCCCGTATATTCCTTAATGTTTGGAAATATAAGCCCCTGTGCTGGCGGAGCATTCTCAATCCAAGGAGCTAACGGGCTCGTAGACGTACCCAAGAAATTACCATCTAGAGCCTTGCCTTGCTCCCAAGCTTCCATTCGGCGTTTCAATTCCTCGAAATCCTACATATTTATGGTTGCAGGCAAACCACCCCCAGGCGAGGCATGCAGTAGGCATATGAGGAACTCCCATTGCCGCGGCTTGAAAGAGCCCCCACGACTGCGCCACGAGCACGAGGCTCCCCGGTATGCGGCTTGTGCGGTGATTGATCTGAGTCCCTTTTTCCTTGAGAGTAATGAGAATGATGAGATCGTTTAGGAGAGGGGGTTCTGCGTCGATGAACGTAAGACCCTCTTGGTGATCGTGAGCGACGACTATGAGCACGAGATCGCCGCGGCGAAGGTGAACGAAACCTGCGAACATGCGACCTTGGTGGTGAAGGCGAGCGTCGACGACGACGAGATTGAGCCGAATCCTCTCCAACTCGTGGACCCAACCGTGAATGAACACTGGGGACCACCCTATGACTAGCTTTGCGCCTCGCCCCGGATCCACATTGGTGGGCGAGAGAGCGAGCGAGGGATTCATCTGATTACCACTAGTGCGTGAAACCCCAACCGCCTGGCTCGGGGCTGATAAGGCTGGTAATGGATCCAATTCAATGGGCAATGGCGCAAAGCCTCCTCTCGAAATTCATGGGCTAAACCGACTGCTGCTTTAGCACTCCGAGACAACGAATCAACCCCACACCTCTGATTAAGCTGATGGCGTGCATCATTAGGCGGTGGAACATTATTCCCCGCTGCGTGATTAAGGCTTGGATTCGGGTGCACCTCTTCCCGACGACTACCACTACCACCATTAACTCCATTTTCCGCCATTGTTAAAGATCAAAAGTAACAAATATCTAAACTCACAAACTTACTGCCGCAAAAAGTTCCCGGTAACGGAACCAACTGATGCGTCCAAGAAATTAGGATTCACTGTATAAGCTCAATCTGGACACTTGGCTTTCAACGTGTCCTTTAATCCTCAAAGCTCAACTCTGCAATAAGAATTGACAATCGTAAACTAGCAGGGGCACTCCCTGCAAATGCCCTCCGGCGTAAGAATCAGTACACTATGATTTTTTTTAAAGTTTTTAGCCATTTTTTGAAGAAAAAAAAGTAATTGAGATAAATATGGTAGGATATGTAAAAATATTGTATTATGTGTCACTGTTGTATTAATTTTTTTTGTTTTAAACAAATAAATATTAAATTAATTATTTTATCAGTTTTTAATGAATTATATTTAATCTAATTTTTGATTTGGATTGTTTGATCCAAACGATTGTTCTTGCTCACCAAAGTAATACCAACAACTTCATTAATTTCTTCATCTAATTCCGAGCATGAACTTAATCAAGTTAGGTTAATCCGTTAATATCCCAACAACTCTCCACGGACATGGGACCAGACATGCTTCAATTCTAAAAAAAGATATTTTATTTTTATTAGCTATTTAAGCAAATACGATGTGGTAGGCCAGTACAACTTTTTTTCTTCACGCTTTGTCCGTTCCTTCAAAAAAAAATATTTTTTTCTTTTTTTAGTGAGTTTCAAAAAAAGGTATTCACTTTATAGCATTTTCTATTTATAATATGTTTTTTATTAATTATTCTTACATTAATTTCTCATTACTTGAATTGATGAGTTTTAATTGTATATAGAGATTTAAAGAAATTTTACTTAATCCGTATGTCAAGAGAAACGAGACACTTATTAGTAATGGAGTACATCAAATAGAGCTCAAGGCTTTTTATTTATTTATTTTTCCATCTTAGAGCATGTTTACTACTCCTTCTGTTCTAAACAAAGATTTTATTATTTTATTTTAGGATGTTTCATTTAAATAGTATATTTTAAAAAATTAAGAAATAAAATTTTTCATTTTATTATTAATGAACTACTGAAAATGTAATTTTTTTTTAAAAAAATTGACTTTTAAATAAGAACTATTTGCCTAAAATGGATGGAGAATTTTGTTTGTCAAAAACATTGCTTTTCAGCTATAGTGTGCATCATTTGAATAAACTGTGTTATCAAAATAGACCTTCCGTTTTCACCGCTACAAATCGAAGGTTATTTTGAAAGAAGTTGTGTTTTAAAAATGTTATATTTTAAAAATGTTGCACCAAACTGGCTTTGAATTGGTTGTAACCTCTTGATTTTAATATTCGTCCTAAAATAAGCGTCAATTTTTTTTATTTATCTTACTATCTCACAACACAATTGTATAGATACTAATGGCGTACATGTTTATTCCTTCCAATCCAAAAATAATATTTACCTCGTTTTCAAATTATCGTCCACCTTTTTTTTTTCGTCTATTTTAAAATAATTGCTCTCTTTCAAAAGTTTCCCTTTTAGGAAAACATTTTTACCACTATACTCTTACTGTTTCTAACTACTTTAATTATGACCATATATTAAAGGGCATAATAAAAAACTACACATTTTACAAATATTTATAATACAGTTAATTACTTTTTTTAAACGATGTGTTGCATCAAAGAGAACAATAATTTAAAAACGATAGAGTAGTTCTTTTTTGTTAATGAAAAGTCAACTTATAAGAAAATAATAACAAGTAACTTTCGGTAAATCTATAGTTAAAGTTCAATTAAGGTAACTAATAAAAATCAAAGTGATGCTATATTTTATTTTGGGATGTATAGAATACAATCATTCAATGTGGTAGGCATAAATTTTTACTTTGGTACTTGCTAGAATCAACAATTTTGCTTAAAAAATAAAAACAATTTTGCTAAATATACATTTTACTTTATACTTATATTGCTATTTTTTTTTTCAAAAAAGAGAAATCAATTTAAAGAAAAACCAACAGAACAGTGTTTGCCTGGAAGGTTCGGTACCTTAGAAAATACTCTGAGCCCTTGGAAATTAATTACTGCAGTATTTCTTTAAATGCTACTCTCAAGTTAATGATATTTTATTATAAATATAATATAATTATAAATTAGGGGAAAATACCTAAAAGTACCACAAAAAAATTCTCACATCTAATCTATCCCAAAAATATTCATTATATCCAAAAAGTCTCAAAATTAGAATTTTAATACTAGAAAGTCCAATATTTAACGTGCCTTCAAACGCCGTTATATTAAACGCTTTCATTAAATAAAAAACTATCATTATTTTCATTTTATGACAATGATGATAAGAATTGCATGGATTATTATTATTATTATTATTATTATTATTATTATTATTGTAACAATAATAATTTCTCTTATTATAAAAATAATTATATTATTATTATTATAACCATAATATTATTATCATATTCTTCATCAACATTTACTATTAAATAGTATAAAAATATCTTTAAAAAATTCAATCCCAATCCCAAAACAACTACTTAATTCATAAAATCTAAAGTTTTTCATAATAAAAATTCAAAAAAAGTTAACATTTACACTATTATAAAATTTTGGTAGTAATAATATTATTATTATTATTAGAAATAGTGATACTAATAATAATAATAATAATAATTAATAAAAATAATAATAGAAATTTTTTTGTCTATTGTTATTATCAATAGTATAATTATTTGGTGTTGTTGTTCTTCTTATTATTACTAGTGATGCACCCGTGCGTTGCACGGATTGTACATGTGTATAAAATTATATACTAAATTAAAGTTGAATAATATGTAATTAATTTTTTTTAATATTAACAAATTAAACAAAAAATAATAAACAGTAAAATTAAATATAGAAAATCCTATAAATTTGAAAAAAAATAATATAAATTTTGGAATACTTTTTATATACAATAACTTTCGTTCAACATGTACAACTATTACAACTATAAATATCACATAGTAACTCTAGACAAAGCTACATATAACTTATCATAAGCAAAAATATGTTTTCAAATGGAGTCTTTTATTAGACAATGATTTAAAAATAATATCAATAGTCTTTAGGTTTAAAAATGTTTTACCTTTGGAGAAAAAAATCAATTTATAGGATAAAAATATTAAGAATTTCAGTTCAATTCAAATTATAATATTTTTTTCGATATAAACAATAAAATTTACATTAAAGCCCACAATTTCAATTCTAAACAATGGAATTGACGTTCACTTTCTCTCATACTCTACTCTGGAGTCTTAACAAAATTTAAATTCACTTATGTGTTTTTCGTATTAAAAAATGATATTAAAATATATACAAATAAATATATATAAATAAAAGTTACATTAATATTAAAAAAAATTGATAGCACATATAATATCAGACAAAAAGAAAATTATTTGTGATATACTAACATGTTTTGTCATAAAACCTTAAAAACTACACTTTTCAAAATTTGTAATTTTTACAAAATAATTCAAGTATTATGGTTCAATTTAAAAATCAGATATAAAGAAAAAATAATTAAAATAGTATATAACCAAGGGAAATAAAATGTAGGAGATGGGTCAAGGAAAATGAATCAAAAATTCAAACGATCGATGGATAGACATCGGAAAATTTGGTTTAAACCGTGCTATGGATAACTTTTGGATCTCGACCGGTAAACACTCATAAAACCACATTGTTTTAGTTTATGTATATAAACGAAAAGAAAACACTTTTACCTTATTTTCACCACACATTGCAAAAAAAAAATTACGCATTTTTTGCAGCGGCAACGGAAGCTATGACCACCGACTTACCGAAAACTTGTTGGTATGTTCATATTTCTAAAAATATTTCAAAAACTCTGTTTAACTTCAAAACTCGTTTATTAATTATATTTCATGATTTAGTTCAACTAACAAACAAATTTGATTTGAATGTTGATTAATTTCATTATCATCACTTTTTTTATCTGAATTTTTTAACATGTATAAGTAACTAAAAAATCAGAAATTATCGGGTTTCCATTTTTTTTACATGTAGCTAGCTGTCTCAAAAAATTGGTCCTATCTCGATTTATAGATTTTTTTACAATAATAACTTTGGTTATGATGAAATAGAGAAAAAATTGTCAGAACTTGGTATTATTATTAATTGATTGTCTGTAAATTAGTTTTACTTCAAAGTGTGTGTATATGAGGTGTATATGGTTTAGTTTCAAAATAGTTGTTTTATTCTATATTTATTTTTTATTGCCTGGATATTGATGCAAATAAATTGACAAAAATAACTTGGTTTTGTTATCTTTCATATTTCTACTATGCATATTTTTCTTAATATACTAAATAGGAATGTGAAAAGGTTTTGGAATCATTTATCCAATCAACCATAATAATGATATTTTATGTTTTCAATTTTTAATGTAAAAAAAGGGGCTTATATATAAATTAGAAGTGTTTCTAAATTTGGAAAGTCACTTTTGGGGGGAACTTTCCAAATCTTGCTCCTCTCCTTTTATATATGTATAGATTATCATAATATTATTAGTATTATTATTATATTTTGCTTATAAATATTATTATTATTTTAGTTGCTAATAAATAGTATTATTATTTTATCCGATATACTAAATAATTAACATTATTGAAGTTAAATATAAGTTTACTTTCAAATAAACCTCGTACTCTAACAATATTAGTGGAAACGTTAAGTCTTGAAGTTTTTGGTTGTAAAAGTTTAACCTCGGGACTTTTTGAATATAAATATTACTTTTGAAACTTTTTGGATAAGAAACTTTTTTAATGAGACTTTTTGGTATTTTTCCTATAAAATATTTTACGGAGTAATTTTTTTCCATATAAAATATTTTAAAGCTAATGGTTCAATTTATCTTTTAGCTATGAATGAGTGAAGGATGGGGCTGAAGCAACTAACATTAACAATTGATGCGTCCAAAATTATCAAGGACATACTGGGCTTCTTTAACTGGATATTTGGTTTTCAATCTATCCGAAATCTCCAAGGCCCAACCCTGTAAAACAAGCAACAACAGTAAACTAGGCAGGGGCATTCCCTGCAAAAGCCCTCCGGCGTGGAAATTAGTTTAACAGCCAAGTGAGTAAACAAATTGACAGAGTTTTGCATTGGTCTCAAAATCACGTACCTCCCTCCCTTAATCTGAGGGGTTTTTATAGCCTGTGCATGAGATTGAATAACTTCTCATTAAATGTAATGGCGTGCATAGCGGGTGTATTAACTGCCACGTTTATCACAACGGTCTAACCATGAATGTGGAGGCGAGTTTCATGGGGATAACTGCCCATGCACTGGACGACCGTTACTTTATATCATCGAGCAGGGTGAGTCTGCTCACTGAAAGCTTTGACCGCTGGGTACTGAACCCCCAGCTCGCTATTTATTTGCCCGCTAGGTGAGCCCCCAGCTCGCTGCACATGTTGACTTGGTGCTTGACACACACACGTGCTCTGCTTGTGCCTGAGGGCAATGTGCCAAGCACGTGGCTTATGTTTGGGCCAGGCAGTTCAGTAGCCCCTTGTTCCTTGTCTGTCGAGTATCTATGCTCGGAGCGAGGAGAAGAATCTCGAATTCCCCAGGTCAGATCGTTCTTAAGATGAATCTTTTCATGAATTCCTCAAGGATTGTCCTCAGCCAAATGTTATGAATGGATGCCTATTATGAGTGGATGCCAGCCCAAAGGACTTTTTGAAGGGACGGGCCATCACCAGCCGCCTTACACCCTCACGCGGGCTCATTCCCCAAGGGATCATTTAATGCAATGCTTCGGTTTCCGTGCCTTAATGATGATAACTCTTGGGACGACCCCAACCGGCGGTTTCTCTTTGTATAAAAGCTCAAGTTCCCCTGCATTTTAAACTTTCCCCTCACTTGTGTAAAATCAAAACCGAAAGCACTGATCATCTCTGCATTCAGACGCGTAAACAAGATTCTCAAGATCTCCTTCAAGCTATTCCCTCAACGTCTAACAGGTATTTCTCAAATCTTCACTGTTAGTTCATGCTGTGATTTCATTTCTTCGCTACTAGAACCCACATTTTAGGATTCGATAATGTCGTTTTGTGTACATAATGAACCCCATTACGATCTGAATAACCAATTCGTCATGAACTAGGGCTTCTGATACCTATCCCTTCTTTATCCATCTTGCTTCTTCTATTTTCAACTTTAAGCACATCACGGTCCTGGGCATTCCACAAGCTTACCCAACTCCACACGAGAGGAATCGAGGAATACTTGACCAGTGCCCTGTTCACCGGTCTTAGGATAAGCCCTTGCCATGGGTTTTTGCTTATCTGCTATTGCCTGTCCACCCGAGCAGAGTTTAATGCGTATTCCTCGATTCCTGTAGGATGTCTTCTGGTGACGAGACCAACTCTGAAGTCGAAGGGCGCAGTTACGACCATGGAGCTTCTACAGAAAGCGAGGAAAGCTCTGAGACTGAATCTACTAGCTCCGAAGATACCGCGCTAGAGGAGGTCCGCCCAAGCCTTAGAAACCCCCACACTTATACAATGGAAATGCCTGAGGTTGAAAGAACAAACTTGGAGGAGAGACAATCAACAGACGAATCCCCGAGCACCAGTATCCCCTATGTTCCACACAAGAAAACCAATATCTCTAAAGGCAAAAACATCGCGACCAATACACCTGCCCCACTTAAATGGGACGATTTGACCTGTGAAGACGATGTCACCGCCTGGTTCTACTCACTGGGTATGGATCCCAAAGATTACCGGGTGAAGGCCTTCGATCTAAACATCGATGAGAAAGGGCATAACTTTCAGGGAGATCAAATGGTATTTTATTTCGATTTCTTTCTGGTCGACTTGAGGCTCCCTCTAGATCTCTTCTTTGCCGAATTCCTGTTTTTGAACAATGGCTTACCCTGCGACTTAACCCTCACCACCATAATATTCATGGTCGCCTATACCGTTGCTTGCCGGCTGCTCGGGTTCGAACCCAGCATGGCCTTATTCAGAAAATTCTTTTGTTTTCCTTGGACAAGAATAGTGGCCGCATTACTGGCCGATCCAACCCTAATTACTTCAAACTTCTGTCTAACGGCCCCAAAGAAGTTGATTCCTGGGATGAAAAGGCATTGCTCGTTGAGTCACGGGTCGGGGGGCCTTTTGCTCCATACCTAGAAAATTTAGAAATTGCCAAGTATGACAGAAACGCATTCCGAGCAGGAGAACCCCGGCTCGCCAAAAGCTTTAGGAACCTGCTCGGGGTAAAGGAAGGCAAAGGTGGCCAAGACTGGGTGTTAAACTGGGTGGCCCTTATGTCTAACCTTCCTCTGCTCCGTCTAGCCGGTATACTTAAGTGGCCGGTGGAAGGTGTCGAGCCTAGAGTAACCATTGATGCTGAGGTACCCCTCCCTTATTGGGGAAATTACCACGGAGGGAGATTCCCTAGCGAATGTCCAGATTGCGAGCAAATTGGAGCCGACTGCACCCTTGTTTTTTCACTGACTGGTTTGCCTATTAATTTTTCCATCTCGCTTTCCCTTGTATCTTATAATTCAATCTCCAAATGCTCAAAAATTCAAAATTCTCTGTAATCCCTTTTGTAGATATGAGGCTATTGGAAGATTCCAACCGGTTCCTCCAGGCTATGAAGAGGGGAGCCACAAGAAGAAACACCCAAATGGCCACCTTAGAGTCTGCTCGCCTTCCCACCGTTCCTGCCACAAACACAGGACGGGGATCTAACCGAGTGTCTGAACCAAGCCGGGCTGCCACTCCTACCCCTACTGCTACTCCTGCTTCCAACCCAACTTCTCCTACCACATAAGGATCAAAGCAATCTGCCCCTGAACTCCCTACAGACAGGAGAACCAGATCGCGGACAGAACAGGGTGAACAAGCTGAAACATCAAGCTCACAAGCACCCTTATGGCAAAGGGACAACTTTGAAATTCCAGAAACTCGAGACCTTGTTGCCAAGGTAATTGCTGAAGTGGCCAACGTACCCGACCTAGCCAACCTCAATACTAACAAACGGGGCAGGCACGCGGCCATTGTTAGACTGGGCACGGTGAAGAGGCTCCGCCATACTGGCATCCGAAAAAGAAGCGTCGACCACCCCAGCTCGATCCTTATCGGAGAAATAGGGATGTACATGACCGAGGTAACTAATTTCGTTACATGTTAAGATAATCAAAATGCTATGTGCTCTATTTTTCTTACTTTGCATCTTTCAGGCGGCCACCAAAACTGAACTCCTCTATGATCGGCTGCTCGAAAACCTCAAATCCTCCAGCTCCCTATCCTCGGAGAAAAACCAACTCGAAAAGCAAGTCAACTCCCTCCGAGCTGAACTCAAAGGGAGCGAAGAAGCCGTGACTGCAAAAGTTACCGAGCTCTCCAAACTAGAGGAGGAAAAGAAGACCTTGGAAGCACATCTCAACTTTTCCAAGAAATCCGAGGAGATTGCTCTGAAAAATATTGGTTAAGTGAGGAAGGAACTCAAGGAGGCCCTCAACCAATTACAGCGAACTAAGGAAGTGGCGGCCGAGAAAGAGAAGAAACTGAGGGAAGAACTGTCCCAGCCCAGTGAAGAACAGAAGGAAGTGATCATCACTGACTACAAAAATTCTGAAGACTTCCAGGTCAACGTCGAAGAAGAAACTCACCCCTTCATCCTTCAAGGAGTGCACCACGTCCTAAGGCAACTGGCGTGCAGCGGGATGGACATAACACCAGAACAACTTGCTGAATGGGGAACTAACACCCCCTTCTGTCCTTCTGCACGCCCAGGACATGCCTTGGTGCCTTTTACTGAAGACGAGCTAACTTCTATGGCCGAATCGGATGCACAGAAAGGGCTAGCTGTTTGGACCCCTCCACAAACTGCCGAAGTGACCATTACAGATCTAATGACCCAGATCTGGATGGCTAAGTCACTGGAGGCTTCTACCTTGGCCGCACATTCCGCTAGTGATGACGGAGACGTGATTGTAATTGAAGAGACTACTGCAAATGAAGTGGCTGACCCCATCCCAAGCATCAACCAAACCACCCTTGCTGATCCTTAAATTTCTTTCGGCCTACGTGCCAAAGTTGAACTTTCCTTTGCTGTTTCCTTGCAAAACAATTTATTTTATCCTCGGGCCTGTAATATCTAACATTTTTGCTTTTAACATCGATACTCATATATTTGTCTACACCTATATTCTCATAGATGTTTCAACTGTTTTAAAAACCCATCTTTTAAATCGAGTAAGCTTATTCCAAGCTTGTTGAGATAAAAAATGCAAAACTTTCGAACGACAACCCTTTCACACGAGCTGAGATAACTCGTACTTGTGAAGGAGCATAAGCGAAACAACTGGCTCGAACACCAACCCTTTTTCATGAGCAGAGATACCCCGTACTCGTGAAAAAGAGAATAATCGAGATAACACTAGACCAGACTTGAACATCAACTTTCACACCGCGCAAGGAAGCTCCCCTGCCCGCCAAAAGTATAATCGAGTTTGCACTAAACGCCGTAAGCGAGATAATCAAAAAATGAAGCCCAATGTATGCTCATTCATTTCATCCCAACTTACAAAATAGGAGAAAAAGATAAACAACTTGCACACTACCAATCAACGATAGTATTTCTTCAAGTGATCTGCATGCCATGTGTGCTTAAGCTCGATGCCCTCTTCTGTTCGCAACCTATAGGTCCCCTCCTTGACAATTCTGACTACCTGAAAAGGACCTTCCCAATTAGGAGAAAGCTTCCCCCATTCTGCTCGATGGCCTGGTGCTTCAATTTTACGAAGAACCCACTCGCCCACAGCAAATGACCGACCACGAACCCTTTTAACGTGGTGGGCCTTTGCTCGCCATTTATAATTAGCCATTCATATTTTAGATTCCAGTTGTTTCTCTTCCACCAAATCAAGATCGACTGCCCGAGCTACTATGTTGGATTCTGTATCATAATGAGATACTCTGTGATTTGGCAAATACATCTCCACCGGTGCCATGGCTTCAGATCCATAAGCAAGAGAAAAAGTTGTCTCACCTGTTGGCCCTCTGACCGTTGTTCTGACCGAAAGCTGACGGCAACTCATCCACCCATCTTCCTGCCTTATCTTCAAGATTTCTCTTAAGGGCATGCAGGACTTGCTTATTGGCAGCTTCAGCTTGCCCATTACCTTGAGGATATGCCACATAAGACTGCCAATGTTTCACGCCCATCTGCTCGCAAGCGTTTGTAAACTTTTCTGAAAACTGAGTCCCATGATCAGAAACTATTACTCGGGGTACCCCAAAACGGCAACATATATGCTCGTGCACAAAGTCAATCACATTAACCTCACTGATAGTTGCCAAAGGCTTGGCCTCTACCCATTTAGTGAAATAATCCACAACAACTACTGCATATTTAAACTTGGAGCGAGCCAACGGGAAAGGACCAATTAAGTCTATACCCCACATATCGAACGGCCATGCTGCCACCACAGGAGTCTGCTCGGTTGAAGGTAATCGAGGTATATCAGTGTAACGTTGACACGTGTCACATCGCCGAACATACATTTCTGCATCTCTCCTTAACGTAATCCAGTAAAACCATGCAGCCAAAACTTTTTCTGCCAACGAGCGTTGACCCGGGTGCCCTCCACATTTTCCCTCATGAATTTCACCCAGTATGCCCTCGGTCATCTCTGGTCGCACACACCTAAGCAAAGGGCTAGTATATGATCGTCTATAAATAATTTTATCTAGAATCACATACCGGCATGCTCACTTCTGAATAGTCCGAGCTTCCACCCTATCCTCGGGCAATGTTCCCTGCTCGATGTAAGCCTTCAGATCATCTATCGAACATCTCGCAGCGGGCTCAATGTCCATGATCACCTCCTTCTCTATCACTGGGACCTCTAAGTATTCAATCATGACCCCTGGATGCAAAGATTGAATTTCATCCTTTGCCATCTTGGAAAGGTAGTCTGCGCATATATTATCCTCGCGGCCAATCCGCACCAACTCCCAATAATTAAAATCCTTCAAAACCTCCTTCATCATGGTAAAATAGCGAACCAGAACTGGATGATGGACAACATAATCACCCTTGACTTGGTTTACAACCAATTGCGAATCACAGTAAATTACTATCTCGCGTACTCCTACGTCTTGTGCGAGCTCCAGCCTCGCGATCAAAGCCACATACTCTGCTTGGTTATTTGATGCTGGAAACTTGAAACGCAAAGCCTTTTCAAACTCCACATCCTGCTCGGGTGGAACTAACATAATTCCTGCTCCACTTCCAAACCTGCTAGCCGAGCCATCCACATGTAACTCCCAGAATAATCTGGACGAGGCTGTTGAATAGGAACATTCGTTGATGCAGTCATGGCAGAAACTTCTTCCTCGTATGAACCTTTGAAACTAGTCTCAGCCACAAAATCTGCCAAAACCTGTGCCTTAATTGCTCGCTGAGGCTGGTAATCGATTTCAAACTCGGTCAATTAAATCGACCAGGTGAGCAAGCGACCAGAGGAGTCCGGTTTGTGCAAAATTTTCCTGAGAGGTGTGTCCGTGTACAAAATGATGGGGTGTGCAGAAAAATAAGCTCGAAGTTTCCAAGCAGCAACAACAAGCGAATAAGTCAACTTTTCTGCATTAAAATAACGTCCCTCCATCGCGGTGAGGGCCTTAGAAACATAATACATAGGCTTTTGGAGGTTACATTCTTCCCTAACTAATACAGCGGCCACAGCCTGCTCTGTAGCAGCGAGATACACAAATAAATTTTCCCCGAGGACCGGACTACTTAACAACGGAGGCTGTCCCAAATATTTCATCAGTTGTTTGAAAGCCTCTTGACATTCCTTTGTCCATTCAAACCCTTTGTTTCCACGAAGCACTTTGAAGAATGGCATACACCTTTCCGCCAACTTGGAAATAAAACGACCAAGGGCTATAACTCGGCCGTTAAGCTTCTGGACATCCTTGATGCAGCGAGGAGGCTTTATAGTGACCAATGCCTTATTTTTTTCCGGATTGGCCTCAATACCCCTTTCATTCACCATGAATCCCAGGAATTTTCCCGCCTTCACCCCGAACACACACTTGCTTGGGTTAAGCTTCATGTTGTTTTTCCTGAGATTGTCGAAGGTCTCTCCCAAATCAACCGTATGATCATTCCCTTTGGTCTTCACCACCATATCATCAATGTACGCCTCCACATTTCTACTGATATGCGAGCTGAAGACCCTATTCACCATTCGCTGATAAGTAGCTCCTGCATTCTTCCAGTCGAATGGCATCATTTTGTAGCAGTAGAGCCCACCTGCTGCTCGGAATGCTATCAAGGCTTTATCCTTTTCGTTCAGCTTTACTTGATGATACCCCAAATATACATCAATGAAACTCAAGAACTCAAAGCCTGCTATAGCATCCACCAACTTGTTGATGCGAGGAAGAGGATAACAATCTTTCGGGCAAGCTTTATTGAGGTCGGTTGTAAGGGTAAAATAGGCATGACCTATTTTGGTTTTGTTTCACCTTTCTTGGTCATAAAGTTTTGGTGGATATTTGGTAACAAAATCTTTAGTTGCATTTTTGGAAACAAAATTTTCCTAAAGATTTTTTGGTTTCTTGGTCCTTAAGTTTTTGTATTTTTTGGAAACAAAATCTTTAATTAGATTTTAGTTTTCTTGAACCTAAAGTTTAGGAATTATTTTGGAAACAAATCTTAGTATAAATCCTAGTCAATCCGTGATTCTTGACCACTTTGATATTTGGTAATAAAATCCCATTAAGTTGGTAAGTTGTTAGTGTTTCCTTAAATACTAATCATTTTCCTTGTAGTAGATGGATTACTTTTGTGTGTGTGTAGGTCTTCGATGCTATATATCCAGGAGCAAGGATACGGGTTTTTGTGCAGAGCTTCAGAGAGAGAATAAAAAGCCATAAAGTCGTGTTCGAAAAATCAGGCCTGTCGTTATTCACCCGAAGCAGCAGCTTGTCCGAGGTCACAATGTTATAACATTGGCGTAACATTGGAATTTCGAAAACTGCTTTTGTCTTCCTATTTCGCTTAGGAAGTCAAGTTTTTATTTCTTCCCACGCTTTTGTCTACACTGCTTTTATGTGGGGTTTTTGTTCTCCAAGACTTGTTGTCTTGTGAGAATATTTTGTGTGTGATTTCACAATCTTTTTGTTAAACAATTAATCTTTTTAGTGAAATCTTTTTGGCCATGAGGCTAGATCTACAAGTATAAGCTTGTAGATTGTTTGGTAAACTTTTGTGTTTAATTTCGTGCTTTATTATTAAGTCTTTCGCTGTTTTGTTATTTCTGGCCATTGTGACTTCCATTGTAGCTACATCGGCAGCTACATTGGAAACTGAATTGGCTGCAGTTTTTGGAGAATCCTAGCTACTTTCGTTCTTTCATTGGTAAAATCCACACGCATCCTCCATTTGCCATTCGACTTTTTGACCATGACTACATTAGCCCCAGTCGGATAGTGTATCTCCTCAATAATGTCTCGCATTGAGCAATTTCTCTACCTCTTCCTTGATCACTTTGTCCTTTTACGCAAAATACACTCGGGCCTCTATTGAATTGGCTTAAAAGTTGGATCTACGCTAAGGCAATGAACTGCAACATCTTCACTAACCCCTTGTATATCCTCTGGCCTCCATGCGAATACATCCAAGCTACTCTAGAGCTGCTTGAACAAGTTAGCTTGAGCATTAGGCGTCAATGCTCGCCAATCTTTATCTTCTCTCCTGGTAATCGAATTAATGACAACCTCTTCAAGCTGCGTTGAGTCAGAACTCAGTTCATCCCGCATTTGGAGCGTGTCACATTCTACTTTCTCTTCTTCTTTCGAGGAGTCTCCACCGCATCAAGCCGGTCTAACTCCATACCTACAGCACTTGCTCTGGCTTGTCCCCCGACCCCAATGTCCACAAAGGACAAGTGACCTCCTCTCATCATGTTACTCATCCGTTCCAAGCCTCGGCCGACCATAGCAATAGTTGAAGGTCCCACGCTATTCGATTTTTCCTTGGTGCAATGGTGACTTTACGCCGCCATCTAAAGTCAACTTCTGCTTTTTCCTCCGACTATCCCAGATACTCCAGACCGCCCTGGTCGACTCTTCAATACCCCCACTCCTTGATCGGTGTAAAACTTGGCTCATCAGTGAGGAATAAAAGCGACCATTTGAACTTGGTCATGCTCTGCACTCCAAAATGATGTTATAGGGGATTTCAAGTCAATCACCATAAAGGTGACTTTTTCACCAGTGCGCCACCCTCACCGATGAAAACTTCCAGCTGACGTCCTTCACTCTGCACCTTATGATTGGTAAAGCCCTCCAAAGTCCCCCAGATAAGGCTTATATGCTCATCCTTCAACTTTAAGCCCCAAGCACGAGTAGTACATCACATCTCTCGCAGCTCCAAGATCCACTAAAATTATGTGTACAACCCAACCATCGACCAAAGCAGACAATCAAGGACTGTTCCCACACATTACTCGCCACCACCGCGAGTAAACCGATTGTCTCCTCTCCTCGCCAGAGTGGCTCGGGCATCTACCACCTTTGACAAAGAATAAATCGCTTGTCGAGCTATGGGCGCTGGCCTCATCCATAATTACATTTATTACCCCTCTAATCTGGTGCATCTCTTCTAGCATTCTCCCTACCTATCTCTTCGAACCGCTCTAACCGCCTTCATTTATCAACTTTTGAATGGCCTTTTCAATGGCCACCTCGTCATATGCCCATAATCATCATGATAGGCACACCTCTTAGTTCGAGCCTGAATCTGCCATCTCTGATTCATGCGCGATGGCCTGGAAGCTCATCTCGAATTTCATACATTATGTCTTCCCCGCAATGATTGAGCGGGTGAGACCGCCTC
>CM028380.1:105220875-105271889 GCA_013146195.2 Codonopsis lanceolata | reverse complement strand
CACCTAAGCCAGTGATGTTAAAATTGTGTTCTTCCTCCCGAGCGGGGCCCGAGGATGAAGAGCCCAGATTTCTACTCTAAACATTTTGTTTGATATAAAATTTTAAAACCTAAAAGCTATCAATTAAAAATTGGTTTTAAAATTTAAAATTTATTCTAAGACATGCAAAATTTTATCTACGCTTAAAATTTATCTAACACCCTAGCATGCAAATATTTTACGTATGAAATTAAAGAGGTGTTAGAGTTACTTGTTTGGCACTTAATTGAGTGAATGCAGCCGGAGGGATTGATCTTTTCAAGAATGAATGGTGATCTTCCTTCTTCTTCAAAATCTTCAACTTGGGAAAGGCAGTGGTGGATGATGATGAGGGAGATGAAGAGTAGAGGAGGAGGGAGTATCTTGGAGATTAGTGCCGAATTTTAGCATCTCGCCGGAATTTGAAGAGTTGGTGTCCGCCTGCTGCTTTTGAAGGAGGGGCGGAAGTTTCTGTGAATCTGAAGAAAAACCCGACAAGATATATAAAGGACCTTATGTCAGCAAGTTCGCCACACCTTGCGTCCGCAAGGTGGTGGCCAAACGGCTCTGCTTTCTTCATTCATTCCCCCATGTCTCAAGACTACCAAGTCCTGATGCATCGGGACCTCATGTCCGCAGTGTCTCCTCCACACTAAGGCCGCAAGGTGGGCAAGTGACTTCCCTTCTTGTTTTTCTTTTCAAAATTTTCAACAAGCGCCCTCCTCGTTAACTTCCGTTATGTCTTGATATTTCCGTATGCAAAATCTAAACAAAAATTCTAAACTAAAAATTATTAGTAACGTATAAATACAACATTAAGATGTTTTTTCAAACTTAAATTTTGGCATATTTAATTAGAAATTAAATGTCCAAAAATAAATTTAACTGAGAAAAGCATATTTAAACTAACTAAATAACAAATAACTTTCAAAATAGTGGGTTGCCTCCCACTTAGCGCCTTTGTTTAACGCCTTTGCTCATTCAAACCTGCTCAACCCCAGGTTCATTGTCGGAAATTAATTCAATTGCTCAACCGACATTGGCTCAAAATATGGCTTGAGCTCTGTCCATTCACTTTAAACACTTCATTATTTTTGGGGTTTTGTATATCAATGTACCCCATGAGGATAAATTGCATTATTCTAAAAGGACTGCAATTCATTTTAATTTTTAACTTTCCTAGAGTTAAACAATAATACTTTCATACCGATGAAGCATTTTGTTGGCTAATCCCATGTCATGATACTTTTTGGTCTTTTCTTTTATACGTCTCGCATTCTCATACGAATTAAGTCTATGTTCTTCTAACTCATTTAATCGAAATCTTTTTCTCCTCCCCAATGTCAAACTAAATTTAATTCTTTAATCAATAGGCTTTATGCTCAATTTCAATCGGTAAATGGCAAGCCATATACCATTCTATATGGACTCATTCCTATGGGTGTCTTAAAAGCGCTCGGTATGCCCATAAAGCATCCTTGAGCTTAGATTCCCAATCTTTACGATTAGGCCCAATTTTTCTAATACCGCTTTTATCTTGCCTATTGCACTTCTACTTGTCCTGATGTTTGTGGATGATAAGGTGTAGCTAACTTGTGAGGTTACACCATGCTTTCTAAGAACATTATTTAACAACTTATTGGTAAAATGAGTTCCTTGGTCACTTATTATGGCCTTAGGGACTTCATATCTAGCAAATAATTCTTCTACAAATTTGACTACTGTTTTTCCATCATTATTCTTGGTTGCTACCGCTTCTATCCATTTAGAAACATAATCAATCGCTACTAGAATATATTCGCAATTATTGGACACATGTGGAAGGGACCCATAAAATCAATACCCCAAACATAAAAATTTCAACTACTAAATTAACATGTAAGGGCATCTCGTTTCTTCTTTCCTACCACCTGTTTCTTTGACATTTGTCGCATGTCTCAGAAACAAACAAGAGGTTCACAATCTCTAAAAACAAATGCCTACAGCACTGATTGCAAAATTTTACGAGCGCTTTTATTACCACTAAATGACCACCACAAGAATATCCATGGCAAAATTCCATGATACCTTGTTGGTCTTTTTCTGGAATACATCTTCTTATTAAAAAGTCAGAACAAATCTTATATAAGTGAGGAGCTTCCCAAAGTAATTTTTAGTTTCCGCCAAAATTTCTTCTTTTCGTAATGATCAAAATCCGATTAATGATATCGACATTGGCATAATAGTTGACAAAATCAGCATACCAAGGGTCGAATCTTTAATGGCTAAGAGTTGTTCATCAGAAAATTATCATTTATGGGGACAGATCATCAAGAAATTGACGCTCAAGTAAGGGTGAAAATTCTAACCTAGACAAGTGGTCGGCCACAACATTCTCGGTTCCTTTTTTATCCTTGATTGTTATGTCAAATTCTTGTAACAATAACATCCATCTAATTAATCTTGGTTTAGCATCCTTCTTACTTAAGAGATATTTCAACAATGTAATGATCGTAAAAATTATCACCTTTGATCCTAGCAGATATGATCTAAATTTTTCTAAAGCATATACTATCGCTAAAATTCCTTTTCAGTAGTGGTATAATTCAATTGAGCATCATTCAGAGTTCTACTAGCATAATGGATCACATGAGGCTTTCTATCTACCCTTTGTCCTAACACGGCTCCTATTGCAAAATCTGATGCATCACACATGATTTCAAAAAAGTGACCAATCGTAGCGGATAAAATTGGGGCAAGAGTTAACTTTTCTTTTAATAAATTAAAAGTTTCTAAACATTCTTTATCAAAAATAAACTCAGATCTTTTGCTAGCAAATTACATAGAGGTTTACAGATTTTGGAAAAGTCTTTTATAAATCTTCGATAGAAACCAGCATGGCCAAGAAAACTTCGAACTCCTTTAACTGAAGTGGGAGGGGGTAGTTGCGAAATAACTTCGATTTTGGCTTTGTCAACTTCAATTCCTTTATTTGAAACAACATGCCCTAAGACAATTCCATGTTTTACCATGAAGTGACTTTTCTCCCAACTTAAAGTTAAATTAGTTTCAAAAGATCTTTTTGACGATGTAAGGTTTTCTAAACAAGGATCAAAAGAATTTCCGAAACCGAAAATCGTCCATGAAAACTTCTACGCATCTTTCAACTAAATCTGAAAATATAGAAATCATGCATCTTTGAAAAGTAGCTGGTGCATTACACAACCCAAAAGGCATTCTCCTAAAAGCAAAAGTACCAAAGGGACATGTAAAGGTTGTTTTCTCTTGGTCTTCAGGTGCAACAAGGATCTGATTATATCCGTAAAACCATCAAGAAAACAATAATATTCATGACCGCTAATCTTTCAAGAATTTGGTCAATAAATGGTAAAGGAAAGTGGTCTTTCCTAGTTGCCGCATTTAATTTACGCAAATCGATACACATTCTATAACCGCTATAGTCCTTGTAGGGACTAATTCATCTTTATCATTTTTAACAACCGAATTCTCGACTTTTTAGGAACTACTTGAACAGGACTAACCCATTTACTATCTGATATAGGGTAAATTATACCCGCATCTAAGAGCTTAAGAACTTCTTTCCTAACAGCTTCTTCCATGTGTGGGTTAAGTCTTCTTTGTCTTTCTCTAGAAGGTTTACTACCTTCTTCTAAATGTATTTTATGCATGCACATAGAGGGACTAATTCCTTTTAGGTCAGCTAAGGACCATCCTAAAGCTTCTCTATGTGTCCATAAAACTTTTAACAAACTTGCTTCTTGTTTTTCTGTTAAGTCGGCTGCTATAATAACTTGGTAAAGTGTTACCTTCCCTAAAATGCATATTTTAAGTGGGATGGTAATGGCTTTAATTCTTCGACTTTGGGAGAATTAATGGAAGGCATAAATTCAGAATTTTCTGCTTTAATTGTTTCTTTTATTTTAGCCTCATTATTCTCTTCTTGCTTTTCTTCCTTAATATCTTCTATCTCAATATCTTTTATCTCAATTTCTTCAAAGAGAGATTTTAGAATCTCTACTTCATCATCTTTGATTTCATAACTTTCTTCTACTACTTTCTCTGACTCATCAGAATTATTTTCTCGATTCTACCTTTATTTCTTTTACTTTCTATCTTTTTACTAGCTTCTAACTTTTCTTTCTAATCTTTCTTCTTCTTCTATTTCTCTCTTCAATTTCCTCAATGTCAATTTTTATGGGAGGATAGGGCTATCATCATAGACAATAAATCTATCTCTCTCATAATCTTCCTCTTCTTCAAAAGTTTCGGTTGTTAATTTCTCAATCTCATCTATTGAAAAGCAGACACTCATGTCACTAGGTCTATTCATAGCATCGAACACAGAAATTTCAACTGTTTCACCTAGGACTGACATTGTGAGTTTACCATTTTTCACATTAATCATTGTATTAGCAGTTGCCATAAATGGTCTGCCTAACAATATTGGGACTTCATTATTGGTACATATCTTCCTTTCCATCTCTAGAACCACAAAGTCAACTGGTATGATTAATTTATCAACCTGAACTAGGATATCTTCCACTATACCCAAAGGATATTTAACTGAGCGATCAGCTAATTGCAATTGCATATTAGTGGGTTTTAGTTCTCCTAAACCTAATTGTTTATAGACCGCGAAAGGCATCAAATTAATACTTGCTCCTAAATCTAGCATTGCTTTCATCTTTTAGAGCTTCCCAAGGAGACTTGGATATTAAAGCTACCGGTCTTTCAACTTAGGTGGTAATTCGGGTTGTAAAACAAGACGCGTTTTCGAAACAACAATCTTTTCGTTGTTTTCGAACTTGTGTTTCTTAGAGTGAAGATCTTTGAAAAACTTTGCATAAGCTGAAATATTTTTAATAACATTAAGCAAAGGTAAATTAACATTTACTTTGGATAACATATTATAAATTTCCGTGAATTGTTTGTCCATTCGGTTTTTCATAAGTCTTCTTGGAAACGGAATTGGAGGAACATATGGTGGTGGAGCCACATAAGGTTCCTCTTCT
Organism: Codonopsis lanceolata; assembly: GCA_013146195.2. NCBI lineage: Eukaryota > Viridiplantae > Streptophyta > Magnoliopsida > Asterales > Campanulaceae > Codonopsis > Codonopsis lanceolata. The sequence goes on along the minus strand of CM028380.1, from coordinate 105,266,859 downwards.
TCTTGATCTAACTCTTTATCTTCTTCAACTGTATTATCTTTATTTTGAATTTCTTTTTCTTTTTCTTGTTCCTTATTTGGAACCTCTAACTCTACTTCTTTTTCTTTTTCTACCTCTTGATTACTTAAATCATTAATCACTTTATCACTATCACTATCTTTTTCAATTTCTTTCTCTTTTACTTTTTCAGAATTTTCTATTGTAGCATGCATATTGGAAGAAGGATCGGGATCACTTACCTCTTCACCTATCACCTTACCACTTCGGACGGTGATTGACTTAGCTTGCTCGGTTTGACTAGGGAACTTCCTTCTTCTCTTTTATTTGCTTAGAACTTTCAATATGTTTCTTCAGATTTTCAATTTCTTCAAGCATGTACTTCATCAAAGCGCTTGACCTTTACTAGCTACTTCTTGCTTGGGAACTTCTTCAATTCTCAAGCGATTTTGATTTGGCAAGCTGTGGAGGTTGTGGTGGTTGAGGTTGGAATTGTTGAGGTTGCAAAGGCTTATTTCCTCCCAAGAAAAGTTAGGATGATTCCTCCAACCAGGATTATATGTATTTGAATAGGATCATTCCTTGGCCTTTGAGGATACATATTCATAGCATTAGCCTCTCGTAATACATAGCACTTGACGGACAAAAATTAGTAGCATGAGAATATAATCCACATAGAGCACATGCTTCTTGAATTTGCCAATTTTCAAATTGAGCTTGTGTATTTGAATTATCTTGCAATTGATATAGGCTCTATTTTTACCTCTAGCACTTTTTTGTTGGGAATTAATACTTAGCATCTCAAATAATTCTTCTAGTGCTTCGGTGTCATTCTATTAATAGAACCACCACTGCACTATCAACCATAGTTTGTAAACTGGCGAAAGACCATGATAAAATTGAAGCACTAACACATGTTGAGCCAAATTATGATGAGGACACATAATAAGCGATTTTTAAATCTATCCCATGACTCATGGAATGTTTCACACGGTTCATTTTGGAATGACATGATTTGTTTTCTATACTCGTAAGAGATGCATGTTTATAAAATTTGCTCATAAACAAATCATATAATTGTGCCCAAGTATAAACACTATTTGGTGTTAGGTTCATAAACCATCTCTTTGCCAATTCTTTTAATGCACTGGGAAAATATTTCATTTTAATTTGATCTTGATCAACCCTCCTAAAGGAAAAGTACTCATCATGTATTCATATTCTCTTAAGAAACCGACAGATCTTCATGGGGCATCCCATGAAAAGATGGTATGGCATTAAAATAATGTCCTTTTAGTTCAAAATTCCTAACAAAGATCCGGCAAGACTAGACATGATGTCACAACATTTAATGAAGGTCTACTAAAGTCATTAATAGTTCTTTGATTTACTACTACTTCCATATTTCTTCTTGCGAGCTCTTCTTGTCTTTGATTCCTATTGCTGGGTCAACTAGGTTTTCGTGATTACGAATATTGTTATTTTCTTCCATTGTAGGATCAACCAGAGGATCCTCTTCGATTCAATTGGTCTTGATTATCAGGCTCGAAAGCTAGATTTTCAAAATATTTTTGGTATCTTTTAACAATATTTATATCTTGATCTAAGTCTACCAATTTAGTATTTAAAGATCTACGACCTTGCATGCAAATAAATTAAAGCAATTTAAAACAAATAACTATTAAAATAAAATAAAATAAAATCTTTTTGTATTTTTATTTTTTATAAAAACAGAAAATTAAACTAAAAACTAAATTAAATTAAAACTACTACTACCTACAAACTAACTTCACGTGAACTAGCTTGTCCCCAACGGCGCCAAAAACTTGATCGATGTTTTATTTTATCTATTTCCTTGCAAGTGGACAAGACTATTATAGAATAGACTCGGAAGCAAGGGTCGAACCCACGAGACAAGTGATCACGAGCAGTGCGATTATAGATAGCAAATTATTAACCTAAGGGGTTTTTTTATGTTTAATTCTACTCTAATCTACTAGTTATAGATGTTTAACTAATTAGACAAGTAATAACGAGATATGAAGATCTTATGGTGAGTGGAAATCTAGGATTAGGTTTCACTTATATCTCCTTTATGTTCAATTCATAATAATGTCATTCAATGTCTTGGGTTCGTTCACTAAAAATAGATATAGTACGTTGAACAATTGGTTCGTTCAGCCTCCATCCCATAAAATTCACCCATTCTATATCCTAAGCACGAGAACTATCAATCTAGTCGTCACCTAGATTTATGATCTATCTGTCACCTAGATCATGTAAGAACACTGGTCCTAACTTATCACTCTCGTGCATCGATAGGTCCAATTTATTGTGTTGGTGAGCCGTTGTACGACATATGCACTTGGTCATGCAGTTATCCGCACCTCTAAGCCTTTATTATTTGCGATTACATTCATTTGTTCAAAGCAAAATAATATAGGGATTGATAAACAACACAATCAACAAGCATTGAATAGACATATATATGAATCAAAACATAAATTCGATACAAGTTACCTCCCACCTCCTAGATTAGGGATGATTTAGTTCATCATAGACGATGAACGACACATGAAGATGATGGGAGACATGATTTGATCTTCAATACTTGAAATTACAAAACCTAACTATGTTATACAATCTAAAACTACCTAAAATCTATGTAAAGAGAGCTTCCAGCCGTCCTCCTCATGCTTAGGCTCGGCATCTGACTTCTATATATACTCGGGAGTTGTGATTGGATCGAATGACTGTGTGAAAATCCGAAAAGGTCGCATTACGCCTACCTTGCAGGTGCCGATACCTTTGCGTCCGCAAGGTCTCCAAAGTGGGTGGCTTTGATTTCTTTGATTCTTGGCTTCGAGGACCGATCTTGCCTACCTTGCGGTCGCAGAGGTGCGAGGCACCTTGCGTCCGCAAGGTGTCCGATTGTGCGATCTTTATTTTTCTTCAATTTTTCTCTTCCTTGTAATTTGCACTTAAAACCACAGAGTTTCGCGTATTTTCACAATAATCCTGAAACTTACAAAACTCATCGAAAACATATATTAGTACTCAAAAGACTCGTGAAATAGCATAATTTAAGTCATAGAAGTATATAAAATCGACGTATAAAATACATCGATCAACTAACAATCAAACATGATCATTAATTAAATTAAGAATCTCGAAACTAGTATTTTAGTTAAACGGATTTCAAGTGTTGTAGGGATTGATTGTTGAGCCGGTATTATCAAATAGCTCACTAGTGTCGGCTTCGTCGAGTCATCTCTATAATTCCAACCAAATAGAGTTTGAACACTATATGTGTTCCATGACTATTTTCTATGTTCTTATTTGAGGCATAGCTAGGTTCTCATTCCATTTAGGAACCTTAGTTCAAAATCACTAAGTCAAGTATAAAAGGGAAACCTAAGTTGATTATTGCCAAACCAAGCTTAGTTCAATTTTAAGTTCGTAATTCCATTTGTTAATAGAATCATAAATCAGGCACGTTGATAACTCAATAGGAGGATAATCATGAAGATAAGACACACAATATCCTTATAAGTCATAATCTCAAGTAGACATAGTGGTTCATGTATCATTCACAAATAAACCTTATCAAGTTCAGTTCCATAGAATCATAAGATAGATAACATTATGAAATCCCCTTGAGGTTCTCTAAGAGGTAAAGATCAATCATGCACACTTGAAGGATAGAAGACTTAAGACAACTCAAGATTCATCAAATAACCAGGTGATGGTACTTCACAAGTCCATCACAACACACATGTCTGGGATAACCATTTAGTTATCTTTGCGACAACTCGAGATTCTCATCATAGAGGGTACTAAGGCATACACAATTCGAATATCCTTTCTATGGAAGAATTGTCACGACACAATCCTGGATTCTAAGGATATTGACAAGGTACCCAAGTAAGGTCATAAACAAGTCAACTTGAATACATGCAGACAAAGCCACTTTTGAGAGTCGTGATTCCCAACTTCAATAACCCTAAAACCATAGGGTTCAAAACAAGGGTAGGTCACCTCATTACAAGTCTCAGAACTTCAATTGAAGTCCTAAAGTATCAACAATCATAAATCATACATAAACCCTTTCAATTCAAGATCACACATTTGTGGTCAAATCATTTCCCAAAACTAGTAGGACTTCATTCTAGAGTCATATACTCTATAGTCAACATTCTTGTAACTCCATTGAGTCAAGATACTAAGTTTCATCTAAATAGAGTTCAAATGCCTTAGACATTTCAAGGGCTCTCTTCCAAGTTTTTTATTCAAATGGGGTTAGATTACTAACAAAATAGAAATCCTAGCCATCCAAGTCCAAAATTTATACTTTGTGAAACCCTAAAATAATCATCTCAAGGAAGAAGTTAATTACAACATGTCCATTCACAATAGTTGTTCCAAAGCATTCATATAACATTTTTAAAAATAGACACAAACCCAAATGGGCCAGTTTAGGTCAAAGACCCAAAATCTCCAGATTTTTAACAAGTCTCAAATCAACTTTTTGGCATGGTAGAAGTCTTCCCTAGCATGGTAGCAACAATTTTAGTAAAGGCTATCATGCAAGACAGCCTAGGTTCAAAAAAGGAGTTAGATTAGTAGAATACCTTCAGCTTAGAAAAATATGAAATAAAGGAAATCTAATCGGTGACAATCGTGCTCCTCGTCAATATCTTCAATTTGGTTGTCTCGGTTTGGAAATCGCAACTTGGGAACTCAAGTTATGGAAGAAACACACACTAATCTCCCCTCACCATTCACACACAAGAACTCTTGAAAAGGGACGAAGAAAATGGGGGAAATGGCTTCTTGGTGACAGCCAAAAAGAAGGAGGGAGTATATATACCACATGAAAAAGTTGTGGAATTCCACATGTCACAAGGAGAGTGAGTGAGATTAGGCTCCTAATTAGGGATTAGGATTAGGTAAACCAAGTTAGGGTCTAATACAAGTGATTAGGGTCACCAATGATGGAGGATTAATACGCTAATTGGGTCATAAACTGAACAAATCATAAAATCCCGTATTGCTGGTAACAGGGCTGGGCGGTCGCCTAGTCATAAGGCTGAGCGATCGCTCAGCCACTTTTGTCAAGTCCTAGTCTTCTGGATTTTGCGCACTCGCTCAGTCACTTGGCTGAGCGAGCGCTTAGTGGTCTGGATGACCAAAATGACTTGAAAACAAGTACCAAATGTGTCCAATTCAACTCCAATCCATATGGGATGTTAAACACACTCAAAACACATCCGAAACAGGTTTGAACATCACCCGAAATAAGGAAGAATAAAGGGCCAAACTCGTAACGAACATCAAACGAATCAACAAGAAGTTAAACTATGATACAACAATCATGGAACAACGTTCTTAAACATGTTAAGGACTAGCATAAATGGTCTAGGAATCAAACCAGCAAATCACGAGTCTCAAAGACACGATACATGCAAGGTTAGGTTTCACGCAACGCGATAGAGACGAATGTGATGCGTTAAGCATCAAAGCAAGATTAGACATAGGGAATCTATTCCCTAGGAAGTTTAATACTCAAAATCTACTCAAGATACTCAAGTGATGACCTAGCCTATAACTGAGATCATAAGAAAGAGCCACGTGAGAACACTCAACTATGTCGGGTTTCTACTAACGTCGAGTTATGATTTGTAACCTAAACGTGTTAAAGTCTTGAGGAACAAAAGGAGCTAAAGTATAGGTCTCTAAATGGCCTACCTACACGTCACAAGATTTTCATATCAAGTCAGACACGAGGTGTAATGGCCGTTTGGTACACACAACAACTAAATCAAGCACATGAAGGTTCGGGGTCTTACAACCTCACCACCTAAAAAGATTTCGTCGTCGAATTCAAAATTCTACAACCGATCTCAAGGTCAAAACTTTGGTCCAAAACATGATCGACACTTACGAGGTTTCCAACAAATGTGGATATCAAGGTTTAAGTGCCTCTCTATCAACTAATCATGTAATTATATGCATGTGCAATAATTGCACCGAACTAACAACTTCCAAACCAAGAATTTTCTGGGCTAATTAAATTATTCCACCCACAACACTAATTTCTAGGTTCTAAAGCCCTTACGCTCGAATCATGTAGTCAAGCATCATCATGGACCATATATTCGCCTATCATGGGAGATATCCAATACATGATTATTCACCCGATCAAATCACAAGTTTAATTCATTCATAACATGATTTCAATATACAAGTTGCACGTCTTTGCACAATTAAAACAAGATACCATTTTCAATTTCATTCCATTAGGTAATGGGTTCAGTCAATTCCTATTTTATATCATACCATTCTAGTTCCTAGAGGAAGACCCCTTGATAATCAAGTCAGGCACCCTCTGAAGTGACTTCAAAAGCTTTCGTCGTATAGGGTGCGGGGTGTTCGTTAATCACATAATAACATCCTTTATCAAGGTCTCAAGCACATATAATATAGTTACATGCAAGCATGGAAATCAATATCATGTACATAGTATATTAATCTACTATGCAGGTATACTAAGTATGGAATATTCATACTCTTAATGATCTATTTACGATAGATAAAGCGTTTTACACAACGCTAATACTCTTATTAACGTATTAGACTTAGCAACAAGGAAACACAATAACTTATGCATCCCTAGGTAGAAAATGTTTCCTAAGTAGCAGACCTCAAATCACTGAGGGTCAAGTCGTGTACAGGTTGATAACCAATCCAATTATAAGTCACGGGATCACCTACCAGTTACTCACCAAGTCTCATCATGAAGTCAGGACAATACTCCCTCTCTCGGAGCAGTCCTCCAATAAAAGGAAAATAATCATCGAGGAAAGAGTACTCAATTCCGCAATATTAAATAACACAGGGACTAATGGTCAAGTATTACCAAAACTATATATACCTATATAGCGATTATGGAATACAACAGGTACTATGGGGGCTTATCCACTTTGCTCATGAAACATATAACAACGATCAAAGGCACTATGACACCGTGATGATCACTCTTCGCATCGACAACCCGAGTTTAACCGGTAACCCACAATGGATAAGAAATAATAGTTCTACTAGGCGGTAGCACACACATGCTATAACTGTAACTTAGAAACAGTTAGGAGGAATATAATACTCCTAGACACAAACTTGCATTCACAGCATTCTAGACCAACACAACTTAGTAATCCAAGTCCTATACTTGTACAAAAGAACATGCCGATAAAGCACTAACCATAACACTCGACGGTAAATACTTGACGACACGCCAAACCCAACCTAGGCCATGGATCCTATCCTGGCTTATAGCTAACAAATACTCTGATACCAACTGTGGCGACCCGGATTCTGGATTCCGGAACGGAATCTTGAGGTCGTGACGCTAAGACAAGGCAAGAAGAGGACAAACACTTGTAAATCAGTAGTACGAGTCAGATAGTCGAGCTAACAAGCTTGATGCACAATTACAAGCCATACTAAAATACATGTTTACGAAAATCGAATCTTTGGAAGCGATAAGGGAAAGAAGTCCCGAGTTGTGAAGCTCGAAACCAAAGTCAAAAGACTAAGAGAGACATAAATATCACGAAGGGGAAAAACAAAACTCGCGTGCCGCAATATTGTAGACGCTAAACAAACCATCGACACTCCAGGCCGGTGTTTCCACAAATAACCAACCTGATATAACAATTACCCACGGTTAAAGCATATCGGGGTTAACCAACAACAAAACAACTAGAATAAAGAAAATCAAAGGCTCTTTGCATGCAGGAGACAAGCGAAATAAATACTAAGGCCAAGAACAATGGCACCACACGATACATCGACCCAAAGAAGAACCAAAACAAAACCAAGTGTTCTACCCGGCTGTAAAGTTTAAATAACTTTACAATACAACGATCTCACAAGAATATTGAAGTACAATACACAAGTCAACGATGCTAAAAGAGATAGGACTCCACAAGCTACTACTTGAAGAAGTCAACTGTTACAATCACGAACACACAATCTAATCTTAAACTATCGATCAGATGCGCTCTGCTACAGTCATGATCTACTCGACCTCAACGCCGTTACCGAAACTGTAACTAGAAAACAAAGTACGGAATGAGTTATAATGACCCAGTATACTACTACTAAACAATGACATAAATGAAATATTGCAATAAGTGGAAATGATATCATGTTACAACGACGAAGATCCAGTAAGTCGAGTTGTACTGTATAGAAACCGTTCCTTTACCAGACTACCAAGATGAACCACGGTGAATCCCCTGTTCGCAAACAATCAAACAAGTCAGGCGGCAAGTCACAAGAATCATCATATAATTACAGACGTATTTGTTAGCATAAAACATCCAAAGTCTCCCATAGGATCATCAGGTGTAGGTGTATAAACTCATTTTTATACCTAATAATTCATTCATGGAATTAATCATTTAAGAGTATCCATATCTACACATATACTTATGAAGAAAATCATGGTGTTGGTCCGCAATAAAGCTCAAATAGGCTAGAGGGGGGGTGAATAGCCTATGATACCACATTAAAAAGTTTTCTTTAGAATAAGCAAGAAGTATATATTTTAGTGGTATAGATGGTTGTCTTATAGAGCATGTCTGCTATTCATTTAGAACAGAACAGAAGACTTGCTCTCAGCAGAGTTATGAACTCTGCTGGTGAACCGTCAGTAAAATAAAAGCCTGTTTGGAAAGAGTTTGTGCAGCGGAAATATTTAGGCTTAAGTTTTAAGAAGTCTTAAGTAGCTGTACACGATTATATGATCAGAACAACAACATACTTAATCCTTCTTCCAAAATGCAGATTTTAGGAAGTCATTGAAGTGTGGTTGTTCAAAAGATAAAACAGTTTATTAAAACCACACAGAGAAATAAAGATTGGAAGATGATTAATTGAAAGAACATCTGAATTTATTCAAAGATAAATTATAGATTACATCAACCTAGACTCTCTATAAAAAATCTGTTCTCATCTTCATCAATCCCCTAATCTTGTACTTAATCGTTTATAGACAAACTTTTAAGTACAAAGGACAATAGGAGACCAGATGAGAAACAGTGATGAGAAGATACTATGGTTATTCGTTCAGATAATAAATATCTGAAAGAATGAGTGCAAAGCACTCGACCTCCTAAGATGATTGAATATTACACAATCAACAACATTTGTAACAGAGTACAAATCTGAAGATATGAATGTAATATGTACAGATAGCTCTTCATCTTCCTTAGGCAACATCTGGGTTGATCTTCAAATTGATCAATGACTTGACCTTTAGCTTTAGAAATGAGTTTCTGAAGCTTTAGCTAAAGGCTGAGTTCTTCGAAGAGGGTTGAAGAACTCAAATCAAGAACTGGGTTCTTGACCAAGACGAGAATCTTGACTGTAGATGATCTATGATCTCTCTTCTCTTCTTTAAGGAGATTCTTCCTAGCAATTCACTGGAGATGAGTTGCTAAGGTTTGGGTAGGTTCACTGCAACCAAGATGTAGAGATCTGAGATGCGTTTGGTGGTGAAGACGATCTCGTTGTCGATCTTTTTTCTTCTTCAAGGTTCTTAATGCAGGTCAGAGACTTTTTATTGTCTCCTTCTTCATTCGTCATATATATATATTTTCCTTTTGAAAGTAGAAGAGATAGTTATATTCATCGTTGTTAAGATGATCGTTGAGATTTTGAAGATACATTTTTCATCCGTTAGAGATGTTGAATGTTGAAATCCGCTGGATAGAGATATTGTTCAGCTGGACCTTTGACCGATGGATAGAGTCTTTGTCTTTAAAGTCCTGAACTGGTTGCCTGTTAGACCGTCATTGATAGGTTCCTGAAAAGTAAGTCTGACGTTTGATGCACTGTCTTAGTGATCTGTCCAATAGAGTGAATCCTTTTTATAGATCTTAGGAGGGAGAAAAGATCTTGCAGTATCAATGATGTCAGGCTTCACGAGGATTTGAATGACTCTTGAAGCTTGAGTACTTTTGTCTTTGTCTTGATCTGCTGCAGTCTTGACTTCTCTGAAGCACGTGCAGAATAAAGTCTACTAGTCTGATGTTCAAGGGTGAGTCTATCTTGAGAGAAAGACTGCTGCTTGTTTAATGTAAACATTCGAACTCTGACAGATCTGCTGGTGAATCTTCAAGGTGTCTTCGAGATGCACTTGAAAAGTTTGCTAGTGAGGAATCCTTTGGGACTTTGTCACAGTAGCACGTCTGCTGGTGGCGAGTCTTCAGGGTGTCCTTTAGTGCATTCAACAAGTCTGCTGGTGACGAGTTTTACGAAGAGCCTTTTGAGACTTCAACAAGTCTGGTGGTGCTTTGTGCATATGAGGTGCTATTCTGTTCAATCATCTATAAGGAGGTTAGGGCTAGACTAGGATGACCTAAATCTTAGACCTATGTGTTGTCAAACAAGCTGCCACACTAATCGGCACGCAGACCTCTTAGCCACTTGTTATGACACACTGTAATGGGAGCAAGTAAATCAAAATATTAGGGATATACAACAAGATGATTTGATTATTAAGAAGCATATTCCAACACATGGAATAATCGAGTAAAAGTATGTATATCTACATATCAAGCAAGGAATCATGAACAAGTATATATAAGCCTTTAGCTCACATATTCATAGTAGCATTTTGATTTTACATAAGTACTAGGAAGAAATCCACCTATAAGAGGATATGATATAGAACTGGTGCCGCAACGTAGATCCTACAATACAAATCGTTAATAGGAACGTGTTGTCGGATGTACGTGAATAATACTTCAACCAAGGATAGTATTATTCCAAGCGCCCTAATGGTTACACAAGGTACTCTTCTTCAAAGTGATCAAGAATGGACGGGTTTGCACGTATCTTGTTCGGCAACCCATCACTATCATGAATCTCACGTTTCGTAACAATGATGTATCGTCAACTAGGGAAGACAAGACAGGACAAGACAAGTACGCCAGTTGGACTTCATGTGGGACAAGTAAATGTTTACTTATCAATCATGAACATGTAGAGGGTCAAGTTCGACAAGAGCAAACTGATCTAAGTCAAGTAAATGTTTACTCATTTGAGAAATCAAGTAAGGACGAGCACGATAAGAGCGATCTCATCCAAGTCAAGTAGGCACATTATACTTTACGACTAACAATCAAGCATGATCATGAATTAAATCAAGAATCTCGAAACTATATTCTAGTTAAACGGATTTCAAGCGTCGTAGGGATTGATCGTTGAGCCGGTATTATCAAATAGCTCACTATTGTCGACTCCATCGAGTCATCTCTATAATTTCAACCAAATAGAGTTTGAACACTATATGTGTTCCAAGCCTATTTTCTATGTTTTTGTTTGAAGCATAGCTAGAGTCTCATTCCATTTAGGAACCTTAGTTCAAAATCACTAAGTCAAGTATAAAAGGGAAACCTAAGTTGAATATTGCCAAACCAAGCTTAGTTCAATTTCAAGTTTGTAATTTGATTTGTTAATAGAATCATAAATCAAACACGTTGATAACTCAATAGGAGGATAATCATGAAGATAAGACACACAATATGCTTATAACTAATAATCTCAAGTAGACATAAAGGTTCATGTATCATTCAAAAACAAACCTTATAAAGACCAGTTCCATAGAATCATAATATAGATAACATTATGAAATCCCTTTGAGATTTTCTAAGAGGTAAAGATCAAGCATGTACACTTGAAGGATAGAAGACTTAACCCAACTCAAGATTCATCAAATAACCATGTGATAGTACTTCGCAAGCCCATCACAACACATGTGTCTGGGATAAGCATTTAGTTATCTTTGCGGCAACTCGAGATTCTCATCATAGAGGGTACTAAGGCATACACAATTCAAATATCCTTTCTATGGAAGAATTGTCACGACACAATCCCATATTCTAAGGATAAGGTTCCCAAGTATGGTCATAAACAAGTCAACGTGATTACATGCACACAAAGCCATTTTTGAGAGTCGGGATTCCCAACTTCAATAACCCTAAAACCATAGGGACCAAAACAAGGGTAGGTCACTTTATTACAAGTCTCGGGACTTCAATTGAAGTCCTAAAGTATCAACAATCACAAATCATACATAAACCCTTTCAATACAAGATCACACATTTGTGGTCAAATCATTTCCCAAAACTCGTAGGACTTCATCCTAGTGTCATATAATCTATAGTAAACATTCTTGTAACTCCAATGAGTCAAGATACTAAGTTTCATCTAAATAGAGTTCAAATGCCTTAGACATTTCAAGGGCTCTCTTCCAACTTTTTGATTCAAATGGGGTTAGATTACTAACAAAATAGAAATCCTAGCCATCCACGTCCACAATTTATACTTTGTGAAACCCTAAAATAATCATCTCAAGGAAGTTGCTAATTACAACATGTCCATTCACAATAGTTACTCCAAAGCATGCATATAACATCTTTGAAACTAGACACAAACCCAAATGGGCAAATTTAGGTCAAAGACCCAAAATCTCCAGATTTTTAACAAGTCTCAAATAAACTTTTTGGTATGGTAGAAGTCTTCCCTAGCATGGTAGTAACAAGTTTAATAAAGGATATCATGCAAGATAACCTAGGTTCCAAAAAGGCTTTATATTAGTAGCATAACTTAAGCTTAGAAAAATATGAAGTAAAGGAAATATAATCGGTGAGAATCGTGCTCCTTGTCAATAGCTTCGATTTGGTTGTCTCGGTTTAGAAATCGGAACTCAGGAACTCAAGTTATGGAAGAAACACACACTTATCTCCCCTCACCATTCACACACAAGAACTCTTGAAGAGGGAGGAAGAAAATGGGGGAAATGGCTTCTTGGTGACAGCCACAAAGAAGGAGGGAGTATATAAACCACATGCAAAAGTAGTGGAATTCCACATGTCACAAGGAGAGTGAGTGAGAGAAGGCTCCTAATTAGGGATTAGGATTAGGTAAACCAAGTTAGGGTCTAATACAAGTGATTAGGGTCAACAATGATGGAGGATTAATAGGTTAATTGGGTCACAAATTGAAAAAATCACAAAATCCCGTATTGCTCGTAACATGGCTGGGCAGTTGCCTACTCTTAAGGCTGAGCGATCGCTCGCCGGCTTATTCAAGTCTGGTCTTCGTTTTGCTCGCTCGGTCACTTGGCCGAAGCGAGCACTCGTCTCAGATGGCCAAAATGACTTGAAAACAAGTCCCAAATGTGTCCAATTCAACCCCAAACCATATGGGATGTTAAACACACTCAAAACACGTCCGAAACAGGTCCAAACATCACCAGAAACAAGGAGGAATAAAGGGCGAAACTCGTAACGAACATCAAACGAATCAACAATGAGTTAAACTATGATACAACAAGCATGGAACAATGTTGTTAAACATGTTAAGGACTAGTATAAATGGCCTAGGAATCAAACCAATAAATCACGAGTCTCAAAGACACAATACACGCATGGTTCGGTTTCACGCAACGCGATAGAGACGAATGTGATGCGTTAAGCATCAAAGTAAGATTAGACTTAGGGAATCTATTCCCTTGGAAGTTTAATACTCAAAATATACCCAAGATACTCAAGTGATGACCTAGGCTATAACCAAGATCATAAGGAAGAGCCACTTGAGAACACTCAACCAAGTCGGGTTCCGACTAACGTCGAGTTATGATTTGTAACCTAAACGAGTTAAACTCTTGAGGAATGAAAGGAACTAAAGTATAGGTCTCTAAATGGCCTACCTAAATGTCTCAAGATTCTCATATCAAGTCAGACACGAGGTGTAATGGCTGTTTGGTACACACAACAAGTAAATCAAGCACATGAAGGTTCGGAGTCTTACAAATACAAATGCGGATTTAATCTTATGTGACATGCATCTCACTACTAAAATAATATTTGAAAATAAATTAACAATTAAAAGAAAATAGAACAACCATGAAAAAGAGTTTTAAAAAGAATAATAATGACCGGAATGTATCCACACTCTCAAATAGAATGTGAAAGATTGACATTGTTATCCACAATGTGAACAAATTTTTTTGCTACATTATATATCCACACTCATCATCGACATTTGCATTAGACAAGTTTTTTCTTCCAAATAATGTTTAAATCCTAGGTGGTATATATATATATATATATATATATATATATATATATATATATATATATATTATATTTATTTAAATAAGAAAGGAAAGTATAAACTTGAGGGGGACAACCAGCCTTACCCAAAACAGCGGGGACAAAGAAGCCTAACCTCGAATAGAATAAAGAACACTAATGTTTACGAAAAGAAAAAAAGACCTAAAGCATCCTGCTGGAGCGCATGACGGACCTCATTTGGAAGTTGAGTAACCATGTTAAAATTATTGTCATTACGAGTATGATAAGCGAAGGCCGCAAAACGATCTGCAACTGAATTTCCCTCACGAAAGATGTGATGAATCTCGTAATTACCCAAAAGGGCCAAACATCGTCTAAGGTCATACATAAATAGCCAGGGACAGCCCTGAATACCCTTAATTACCGAGACCACCACCATAGAATCTACCTCCACCATAACCTTACCAAAGTTCAAATTTCGGCACAACAATAAACCATCACGGAGAGTTTGAAATTGAGCACTAGTATTAGTCCCAGGACCATAATACCGCGAAAAACCTGTTATGAAAAAGCCAATAGAATCTCGAATTACACCACCACCAGTAGTAACTGTGGCGACCCGACCCGGATCCCAAGACGAGATCCCTAGGTCGTGCCGCCGGGAAACAAGCAACACAACAAATAATAGGTAAGGCTATAACAGAAATACGCCAATAACTTCAACAAATGCGGAAGCGAAACATAAATATACAGTGGCGCTCGAACTAACAAGCTCAAACTAAATACAACCAAATAGATAGTAAATCTCTCGGTCCAAAAATTCGAAGCGTGTGGCACAACATTAGGCACGCACAATAAAACACCCTGTCATACAATTTATAGCAATTAATATAACCAAGTCATCGGCGACGTTACAGCCGGAACCTAACATTAAACTAACTCTACAACTCTAGTCTAACATACTCAACGACTAAAAGCATGCCGGAGAACAAACATAATAAACCAACCATCACATGGTTAACATAACTAAAATACGATCATCACAAATATACAATGCACGACTAACACAAGTCGGCTCCCAAAAGATTAAGTACTAATCAACATAAGTACAAATATCACGACCATAAATAGACTTGCTACCCATCGTAAAGTTTACATAACTTCACTTTCCCAAACGTCCTTGCCAAAAGAAAAGTACTAGACTACTAGGTAGCAACCATGCAAAAGCTTCACCAACGATACTTGAAAATCACTTCGATCCGCTAGTGCGACTCGGATGACTTAGTAAGTTACTAAACATAACTTCCTATCATGGCATCATGCTCAACAATAATAAATCATGTTATTGGCATAATATAACATTTCATCAATATTCATGTCAAGGCATTCATGCTTAACAATCTTAAATATCATGTTATTAACAAAGTATAACAATTCATTAAATCAACTCAACCATCATATCATATTGTAGTCACGTAGCACGTTATTCACATATAAGTACTTGTGAGTCAATTCATATAAAAGAGATATGATACCGTTACCATTTTTCCGCCGTGTCGCTCCTGCAAAAACACATGCAAACCATATGTGTCCTCGATACCCAAATCGTGGTATCAACGTCCCCGAGACATTCGCCGCATTCGAGTTCCATAGTTATCAAAGTCATGTTTCCATACTACAACTAAGATCAACTACTTCCCCACCGTGGCCATCGATGGAGGGGTGTGTGCAATCTGGCACGGCGATCCATCGAAATCACGAATCCCACAATTCGTGAAGACGATACACCATCCCGCCACAAACTCAACAAACTGACTCCAGGTGGACTCAAACTCAAGCACAATTAATATATACTCATATGATCAAATAAGTAGGCATGTACTCTACAATCGACTAGTCATGCATTTCAATCATAACTAGCATATAAACACATTAGAGATAATATTAAGACTCTAATAATCAAGTGTCCTTCATACACTTCTAAAATGCTCGGAGGCTTAACCTCCATCAATTCTAACCCAAATTCTGTAGAACTGAGGCATATAGTTCCTTAAAGTCATTATAACCCAATGGTTGACTCCGTTGAGTCATTTCTAAACTTTCAAAAATTAGGGCATAAAAGCCATTGGCCACAATACCCTCCTATGTCCATAACTAACATCAATGGCGATAATTTCAAGGTAATTAAACCAACATAACCCCAACAAAACCCCCAATTAGGAAATCATAGTACAAAAGTCACATCTCAAGCATATGCACATTTGACCAATTTTACTAACATGCTTCCAATACTTGAACATGCAAGATAAGATAGATTAACATACTTCTCTACACATGAATAATATCCTAATCATGGTCTCCAACAAGTTCATCCAACCAAAATCGTCATTTAAGCATATCGAGAACATGACATCTCTAAAAAGCCCTAATTGCACTCATTGACCTCAAATAGCACAAAGATTGCTTTCCCTAGGGTCAATGAGACGAAAATCAAATAGAAAGAGATGTAGTAACTTACATGAAATCAACAATTCAACAACCAAAACGAAAATCTAATCGGTGGAAAGTGTTCTCTTCAACCTCCTCTTCATTTCTATGGCTTGGATTGGGAAATGGATCTCTCAAACAATGGAATCCATGGAAGAACTCTCAAGAAACCCTAGGGAACTCTCTCAAGCTCCCAAGAAATGCTCTCCACGTTTTTTTAAAAAGGTTGACAGTAAATTAAGGCTTAGTGGGTGTATTTGGGGTTCCCAAAGACTTAACCCAAAGACTAATGCCAACTAACCCACTTTAAAAATTAATTAGATGGTTAGGATATAATGGGTGATAGTTAGGATGATTTAGGATGGGTTTGGGTAGGATTAGGATAGCCAAAATTCGTCACAAAGCAAAACAACCCGTAACAGGAAACAGACACCATGTGGCCGCATGGTATCATGGGCATGCGATCGCATGCTCTCCAGATACACCAACCCAAGTTTCTGCTCACCTTGCGGGGGCAAGGTCCAAACCCTTTGTGACCGCAAGCTCTCCAGTGCATGAAAGGTCTAGAATTCAACCTAAAATGACCCCAAACTCATAACCAAAATACCCAAGGCTCAAACCTCACTCAAAGATGATCTAGAACTCAAACAGAACACTCCCGAACAACACTCAAACAAGCCAAACGAAGAAGAACAGGAACTAGAAGTGACCAACAATTGAATCGACGATGCAACATGCATTCAATCATCATTTAGATCATGTTATGGGTGTTATGAATGATATCTAACACTTATGCATATACTTTTAACATATATAAACAATCAAAAGCCCCAAAACATATCATGACGAAAAGATGCATTCGAGCATAGCAATCAATGTCAACGAACAAGCTATTGAATCTAAGCATACATATGAGCTAAGTAAACATACTTATGATGAATATGAATGTATGAACTCAAGCATAAGACACGCATGCAATAATCTAGGGTATTACATTCTCCCCTCCTTAAAGGAATTTAGCCCTTAAATTCATACCGTGATTATCAAACAAATGAGGGTACTTCTTTCGCATCTCTAACTTCGTCTCCCAAGTTGCGTCCTCAATCTCATGATTTCTCCAATGAACTTTAACCAACGTAATTGTCTTGTTCCTTAATACTTGCTCCTTGGTGTCGAGTATCTTTACCGGTTGCTCAACATATGATAAGTCAGGTTGAAATGAAATCTCTCCATACGCAAGAACATGTGAATCATCCTTAAGATATTTCCGAAGCATAGGTACATGAAACACATTATGAATATCCGACAATGACGGCGGTAAAGCCACTCTATAAGACAAACTCCCAACTCGTTCAAGAATGTCAAACGGTCCAACGAACCTCGGTGATAACTTCCCTTTCTTCCCAATCTCTTAGTACCCTTTTTCGGTGATACCTTAAGAAACACGTAATCCCCAACTTGAAATTCCAAATCTCTTCTCCGATTATCCACATAACTTTTTCTGTCGACTTTGAGCCGTAAGCAATCTATCACGTATCAATTTCACACTCTCGGCCGACTGTTGAACAATCTCCAAACCCCATAGCTTTGCTTTTCCAACTTCATCCAACATATAGGAGGTCTACACTTCGTCCATAAAGTGCCTCATACGGTGCCATCTAGATACTTGATTGGTAACTATTGTTGTATGCAAACTCTGCTAATGGAAGGTGTGTATCCCAACTCCCCTTAAAGTCTACCGTACAATCCCGGAAACATATCCTCAAATATTTTTTCATTCTCTCGGATTGTCCGTCTGTCTGAGGGTGAAAAGTTGTACTGAAATTCATCTTAGTCCCCATGGATTCTTGCAACGCCTGCCAAAACCTCGATGTAAACCTCGGATCCCTGTCTGAAACAATACTAACTGGAACCCCATGCAATCTGACAATCTCTTGCACATACAATGCAGCTAACTGACTCAAGGAATAAGTCATTGCAATCGGTATAAAATGAGCTGATTTCGTTAGCCGATCAACAACAACCCAAACGATGTCAAACCCTCTACGAGTACGTGGAAACCCAGAAACAAAATCCATCGTAACTTGCTCCCACTTCCACTCTGGAATATCCGACGGTTGCAATAATCCCGCGGGTCTTTGGTGTTCCGCCTTCACTTGTTGACAAGTTAGACACCTCGACACATAATCTGCTATTTGTCGCTTCATACCATTCCACCAAAATTGCTTCTTCAAATCCCTATACATCTTCGTACTCCCCGGATGGATAGTATACCTTGCCTTGTGAGCTTCATCCAAAACAAGTCGCTTTACATCCTCAACTGAAGGAACACAAACTCTTCCCTTGAAAGTCAAAATCCCATCTTGATTCATCCCAAACTCCGGCATCTCATTCTTGCTCAAACCATCAGTGATCTTTACTAACCCCGGATCCTTTCTTTGAGTCTCCTTAATCTTCTCCAATAAAACTGGAATAGCCCGAACACTATCAAATAATACTCCATGATTAACCTCACTAGGATTCCAATCACGGACATCCTCAAACATCTTCCATTCCCGAATCATCAAACATGATAAATGAACTTTCTTACTCAAAGCATCGGCGACCACGTTTGCCTTCCCCAGATGATAAAGTATCGTACAATCATGATCCTTCAACTTCTCCATCCATCTTCGTTGTCTCATATTCAACTCCTTCTGCAAGAACAAATATTTCAAGCTCTTGTGATCCGTAAAAAATTCAAACTTTGACCCATACAAATAATGTTACCACTTATGTAAAGCAAATATGACCGCTGCTAACTCAAGGTCATGCGTGGGATAATTTTGCTCATATGAAGAGAACATCCTCGAAGCATAAGCAATCACCTTACCATTCTGCATAAGCACACAACCCACTCCCTCTTTTGATGCATCACTATAAACCACAAAATTATCACCTCCGCTAGGCAATGCTAAAACTGGTGCCGTAGTCAACTTCTTCTTAAACTCTTGGAAACTTTTTTTTTATTTTTTATTTTTATATGAAACAGGGGCGGCACCCTGCAAAATATTATTAATACCTGAAACCAATACAATGAGGGGGACAACCAGCCTTACCCACAAACGAGAGGACAAAGGAGCCGAACCTCTACGACAGGAATGCAAAAGCTAACATCAACTACGGAAACTAAAAATACCCATCCTATCAAATCTATAAGCTTGTCGAACAGTCCCCGGAAGCTGCTGCACATCATCATAGCAAGTATACAGAACAAAAGAATGCGCCACCTCTGCTAAATTGTCAGCCACACCATTTGCCTCTCGATATACATGACGTATATTATACGATCCCATTAAAGCTTTACACTCTCTTAGCTCATATTCAAGCTGCCACGAAAAATGTTGTAAACCTAAAAGACCTCGTTCTGCTACTAATGAATCAGTTTCAACAAACACACTCTCCAATTCAAGTCTCCGACACAAAGCCAGCCCATCCCTTAACGCAGAGATCTCCGCAAACATGTTTGTACCGGACCATAGAAATTAGAGAAAGCACATATAAATCTACCTTGGAAATTTCTGACAATTCCTCCCCCCGTACAAAAACCATTCCTAGCCGATCCATCGGTGTTTAGTTTGAAAACATTCATAGGAGGAGGATCCCATCGAATCCAATTACCACGACAAATCTTAATCGGCTTTATCGGCACCCAAAGAGCCTGAAGATTAACTCGGCCCAGTTTATTAATTTCCACTTTCGGGAGATAATTAACCATGAGATCTTGCAGACCACGCCTAACTTCAACCAAAATAGCCTCTCCCTTCATTGGAATATTCTCAAAAACAGCTTTACATCTAGCTTTCCATATCTCCCCGCAGCCTAACATGACAGCCCCAATCTTGCATGCACCAAACTGATTATGCAACGATGTCTTATGCAGCCAGACCTTAATTAAATGAGATAAATTCTCATAAGTATCACCTGTATGAAAATGCCGAGCCAGAAAATGCCAAACCACCATAGCCGATTCTGAATGAAGAAAGAGATGAGATAAAGATTCTCGATCATGCCTCCCCACACAACATACACATTTAGAAACTATAGCAATTTTCTTGACTTGAAGACACATATCAACTGGAAGAGCACCATTGACCAATTTCCACATGAATCCACTTATCTTGAGGGGAATCCAACGGTTCCAAAATTTGCGACCCACCATTGTCGAGGCCACTGTTGTCGGAGGTGTTGCGAGTGAGTAGCTACCTCAAAATCTCCTGACTTAGATCGAGTATAGACTAGCTTATCCAACATATTATCATTCAAACGAATTTTGTTAATCTGAACAAGATTCTCATCGGAGATCCAAGAAGCTAATTGCTCCAACTGAGGAAGAGCCTCTCGAACAGTGAGATGAATGTCCATTGGCTGAGGACCTTTAAGAACAACCCCACACCAATTATCTCCCCAAAAAGACACATCCCCTCTTCCTAAAATCCACCTACTGCAATCCTGAATCTCCATCATATGCCTATAAATATTTCTACTAATCGGCGACATCACAGCATTATTAATGTCTCCAAACAGCCCATATTTAGACACTTCAAAACGAGCCCACAAACTCGTACCTTGCATAACCGACCAAGCTAATTTCGCTTGAAGAGAGTCCATAACCTGGCTGAGAGATCGAAGACCCAACCCCCCTTCTGCAATCGGCCTACAAACCTTCTCCCAGGCCACCCAATGAGTTCGTTCCTCCCCATTGCTACTCCATAGAAACGCTGCCATGGAAGACTCAATACGAAGTAACACTTTTTTGGGAACCCGAATAGCTGCAATAGAATGAATTGGAATACTGCTAAGAACTGATTTAAGCAACGTTAGTTTACCCCCAAAAGACAAGAGGTGAGATTTCCATCCGTCAATACGTCGCAGCACCTTCGATACCAAGCCTTCAAAATATTGGACTTTGATTCTCCCTTTGAATAGAGGAATGCCTAGATAAGTCATGGGGAATAACTTATGAACGCATCCAGACCCAACTGCAATCTGTTGAATTCTACTAGGCCGACAATTCTTAGATACATAAAAGCCACTTTTCTCAAAATTAATTAACTTTCCTGAGGCCGCCTCATAGTCACATAACACTTTTCGCAAAGACGTAATAGACCCTTTACTTGCATTGCAGAAAATTAACATGTCGTCTGCATACAGAAGATGAGAAATCACCAATCCACCCCGTCCGTGAGCATACGGCTGAATCAGACCCTTATTGATACTCTCCTTGAGATTAAAAGACAGAACTTCCTGCGCAATTATAAATAACAGCGGTGACAATGGATCTCCTTGTCGAACTCCTCGCGAAGACTTGAAATATCCAAAACTACCACCATTCAGCCTAATTGTATACCAAACATTACTTAACAGCCGATAGATTAAGTTGCAAACTTTTACACTAAAGCCACATCTGTCCATAGTTTTCAACAGAAAGTCCCACTCTAGCCGATCGTAAGCTTTCGACATATCTAGTTTGAACACCACATTGCCGCCCCTCGTTCGATTATCTATGCGATGAACTAACTCATGGGCCAAAGCAACATTTTCTTGAATATTCCTACCCTTAACAAACCCAGTCTGTTCCAGGGAAATTAACCGCGGCAGAACATTAGCCAAACGAGATGCCAAAATTTTGGAAATAATTTTCCCTGCAAAAGGACACAAACTGATTGGACGAAAATCTCCCAAATCTGCTGGCTCATCTATCTTTGGAATTAAGACTATAGAAGTCGTAGACAAACTTTTATGAAGATCCATTCCCTTGAAAAAATCCTGAATCGCAGCCACCACATCTGCCTTAATAATATCCCAACATGAATTGAAAAACCAACCCGTGAAGCCATCAATTCCCGGCGCACTGTTAGGGTTCATACCTTGAATCGCAGCCCAAATCTCAGCTTCTTCTGGGATAGCCTCCAACAAAATATTATCTTGAGTATCCACCCTCCTTGGAAAATTCTGAAATAAGTCCTCAGAGACCATATGATCCGATCTAGAAAAAAGCTGAGAAAAGAAGTCAACTGCCCTTTCACCAATAATCGTAGCATCAGTGCACCACGAACCATCCTCATTTTTCATCTTAATCAAATTACGACGACGTCTATCCTTTAGACTCGCATGAAAATACCGAGTATTTCTATCACCATCTTGAAGCCACATCTGCCTTGATTTCTGCTGCAACATCTCAGCATCCCATTTCACTAGTTGAGCTAGCTCCGCTTTTGCATTTGCCAAATCTCCTAAAGCTTGATCCCCTCCCTGACTTATGCAAACATCCTCCAAGTATGAAACTTTCTCCTGTTGCTGGGCCAACTTGCGATACACGTTACCGAAAACTTCCCAATTCCATCTCTTCAGTTCGCGCCGTAAAAAGTGAAGTTTCCTATGAAGAGTTTCCATTGCATTTCCAACTACCAATCTATTCCATTGACTTGCAATAAATTGCTTGAAGTCCGGATGGTCGATCCACATACGCTGAAATCGGAATTGACCTTTTGGTTTAGGAATAAAAGGAAACCCAATCAGCAACGGAGAATGATCCGATTCTACACGACATAAGTGTTCGACATTAACTCCACCATAAGCTGCAGTATAAAGTCCGTTAGTTAAAAGTCTATCAAGTCTTTGCCAAATTCTGGTACCATCCCCATGATTGTTACACCAAGTGAATTTGCTTCCTTGAAACCCCGCATCTCCCAAACCCGCTTGAATCATAAAATCATTAAACTCAGCCATACCAATAGAGTCATAGCCAACGCCACCTAATTTCTCATCCCGATTGGCTATAATATTAAAATCCCCTCCAACGGCCCAAGGCTCCGTGCATGTAGCTGCTATGTTAATGAGATCCCTCCATAAAGTATTTCTTTCAGCCCTCAAACAGGCTGCATAAACAAAAGAAACCATAATAACCCCTCCATTGCCCATCTTTATTCTCACCGTAAGCTGCTGGCTAGTGACCTCTATCAAATTAATATCCACTCTATCATCCCACATCAGCCATATATGTTTATTTGTGGGAGTTTGCTGCAAAAAATTATTATATTTCGGTCTTGAGCAATTTTTCCTATCGATCTCCTGCTATCTTAGGCTCCAAAAATACACACAAAGCCGGATTATGTTGCCCAAGAAGGACCTTAATATAATCCATAGTTTTTTTGTTACCAATTCCCCTCACATTCCATAATAGAATCGACATATCAAAATTATTTAGCATGCAACGTATCCGAGGCATTAGCCTTAGAACTCTTCGCCCTTGTTAGACGTATGTTCTCCTTCCCAAACTTATCTTGCCTTACTTTTTTCCCCAACTTACGACAGTAATCCCTGAAATCACTAGCACTTTTACTCGACGGATCCAAATCCTGTAACTTTGTAAGAGAGATTGTACGCAATAACGAGGCATCCTTTTTGTCTTTCTTACCATCAATGGACTTTGATCCCTTTGGAAGAACTTCAAAATCCTCATCATTGTCATCCAAATTAGCCAACAAATCAAAAGTATTCTTAGTGACAACCCGTTCTCCAGAAATAGCACCACCAGTAACTACTTTGCTGTTTGTGGGAAGCTCCATATTGCTTGGAGTTGGTAGGACTTGTGTCCGGCTTTCATTCTCCCCACTAGTAGGTACTTGGACATTCCCAGCCACTTCCGTAGCCTTATCCTCCAAGGTATTAGTTTCGGGTGTAGCAGTCTCCCTTGGAGAGTCTACTATATCAACAACTTCTGTATCTACGGCCTTGCCATTATCATCCTTTGCATGCGATGTCGATCCCCGACTATCCCTCGTTAGAATCTTGACTGGCTGCCATTGTTTCGCAACCGGCGGCTCACGAACCTCCATATCAATATGCACTTTCTTACCTTCCTTTTCTTGACTTGCTGTTGGATGAATTGAACGGGATTTCAAATCAACAGCCTGCTTGCCCCTTGGTTCCATATTATGGCCCATGCTATTAACACGACGTTTACGACATTCAATAGCCAAATGTCCCAATAAGCCGCAACCCGAGCAGTAATCAATATTCCCCTCAAATTCAATACTTTGCCAGAAACCATCTTCTTTAGAGGTACCCAACCACATCCGTGAAGGAAGACGTGCTGACACATCCACTTCTACACATATACGGGCAAACATCGGGTGGGTTAGGGCTAACGTCCGATCATCTGCCCGAAGAAATTTCCCCAATCCATTACCGATACGTTGCAAATAAGAGCTATTAAAGAAAGACAACGGCAAATGATGTAGCCGACCCATACATACGACCACCTTAGGGCTATCCCGTCGATACACAAAATCGGTGTCCACCGAAAGCGATCTAAACATACAACGTTGAATCATATGTGATTCTTTCGACAACGCCCTGACCATATCTTCAGCTGAAAAAAGATGTACCATGACATGCCTTGGATCTAATAATCCAATAACAAAGTTACCTTTAAGATGCCATGAGTTCGATATGTGCTCCTGAATGACATGCAAAGAGGGCCTACCCATTGAGAATTTGAGGATAACTGTATTGTTGAACTGTGCATGTGCAGCCTCCATCTCTACCTGAGAAAATAAAACCCCTGGTTCATGATCTACCGTTACCGCATGCCTTGGAGGGATAGGCAGTTCCTTCAGCGTAATGGATCTATTAGCATTCAAACATTGCACTTCTCCCTTGCTCTTTACGGCATCTGCAAATGATTTAGTGTTGGACGTATTGGCCTCCTTGTCTGTAGATTCGCTAGTCCCTGGATCCTTTGCCGGAGGTGGATCTCCGGGCTTGCTCAAATCCGGCGGCATAAGGTACCGCAAACCCTAACGGGAAATAAAATAAATCGCACCTTCACTGTGTGTGTTTGTGTGTGTTTTATGAGTTATAATTATAACGCACGCCTCTTGGAAACTATCTTCGCACTTATCACTCCAAACAAATGCTGTCTTCTTTTGGGTAAAATTCGTCATTGGTGTAGCAATCTTTGAAAATCCCTATATGAACCTCCGATGGTAACCGGCTAAACCCAAGAAACTCCTAACTTCCGTAACTGTAGTCGATCTCCTCCAATTCATCACCGCCTCTACCTTAGAAGGATCTACCGCTATCTCGGTACTAGAAACAACGTGCCCCAAAAAGGAAACCTCCTCTAGCCAAAAAGCACACATGCTAAACTTGGCATAGAGTTTCCTCTCCCGAAGAATAGATAAGACCATCCTCATATGTTGTGCATGCTCCTCCCGAGACTTAGAATACACAAGAATGTCATCTATGAAAACCACCACAAAGCAATCAAGAAAATTATGGAACACCCGATTCATCAAGTCCATAAATATTGCCGGCGCATTAGTCAACCCAAAAGGCATTATCATAAACTCATAGTGCCCATACCTCGTACGAAAAGCGGTTTTCAGAACATCCTTGGCTCTAACCTTCAATTGATGATACCCGAACCTCAAATCAAGCTTAGAATAAACCACCAACCCTTGCAATTGATCAAACAAGTCATCTATATGCGGCAATGGATACTTGTTCTTGATCGTTACCTTATTCAACTCCCGGTAATCGATACACAACCTAATACCAGCGCACCCCAAGGCGATACACTTGGCTTGATAAAGCCAATGTCAAGAAGCTCTTGCAATTGAACCTTTGATTCCGTCAACACCATAAGTGCCATCCTATACGGCTTCTTTGATATCGGTGAAGTCCCCGGTAACAACTCAATACAAAACTCAATCTCCCTACCCGGAGGCATCCCAAAATCCTTAGAGAAAACATCCGAAAATTCACTCACCACTGGCACATCTTCTAAATTGTAAGTAGAAACCCGTTTATCAATCACACATGCTAGATACCCTGTGCAACCATGCAACAATAATTTCCTAGCCTTAAGAGCAGAAATGACACGTAAACCACTTGATGCATTATCACCCAAGAACATAAATTTAGGAACACCCGGCAAGGCAAAAGTAACTTTCTTACTATAGCAATCAACCAATGCATGATATGTGCACAACCAATCCATGCCAAGTATCACATTGAAATCACGAAGTGGCAACACTACCAAATCTGCATGCAAAACATGTTCATCCACAAGTACATCGCATGCTTTATAAATTTCCGAGGCCAATAAACATTCCCCAAGTGGGGTAGAAACTTCAAGCATGTAAGGCAAAGAATGAGGCATAACACACAGTTTGTCAACGAAATGTGATGCAACATACGAATGCGATGATCCTGGATCTATAAGTACTCGAGCCGCACTATCGAAGATAGAAACGGTACCTCCATTAACTACCGTAGACTCAGGCACTCCCCTCTGATCTAGAACAAATAAACGACCTTGCACCTTCGCCTTACCATCGCTATCTCTCTTTGCCCCAACTGTAGGCTAACTCGAACCTCCCGGTTGATTACCCTTCAACTTAGGGCAATTCCTCTTCATGTGCCCCGAAGCTCCACAATAGTAGCACTCCACTAGTACCCCACTCTTGCTCCAACATCTATCTTCCGTGTGCCTCGTCTTCGAACAATAGGAGCAAACCACAATTACACTACGATCTCCCTAACTAGGTGTAGTACTAGTCCCTTTACCACTCGACTGATTTCTTGCCTGCCCTTCATAATTAGATTTACCATTTCCCCTCTTGCGATCATTGTTCCCATTATAGTTCCCTCGGTTACCCGATCCATTACATCGTCCAGAAGACTATCTAGGTTGCTGAGAAAAACCCGAATTACCCATGGCACGATGCTCCTCGATGTCCCTCTCAATCATGTAGGCTCTATCAACTGCCTTCCAATACTCCACAAACTGATGAGATAATAGCTGCCTCCTATACTCAGTTCTTAAACCCTTTACAAATTTTTGCGTCCTCTTATCTCCATCCGAAATCAAGTGTGTGCAATAGCGAGCCAGTTCCGTGAACTTTGCCGAATACTGTGATATGGTCATACCTCCCTGCACTAGGTCAAGAAATTCCTTCTCCCTCTTTTCCCGAACAACCTCAGGTACATATGAACCTCTAAACTCCCGAACAAAGTTAGGCCATGTGTGGGGAACTCTAAGCATGTCCCATCTCTCTCGAAGCACTTGCCACCAATGCTCCACAGCACCCTCTAGTTGTGGCTCTGGCTGTGGTCCTTGTTGTGGTTCAACTCTACCAAATCCCCTTTGGGTCATCTCATTCATCATAGCAAGCATACCCCTATACATAGTAGCCATAGCCTCAAACTGCTCTTCCGGTGTCCGTAGTGGAGGAATCTCTTGTTGACGGTTTTCGTTAGCCTCTCTACCACCATCTACATCTCTACCGGCACTACCTCCGGTGCTAGTACCAGCTCTAGTATCCACCATCTTAACCTACAATAACACTCGACGTTAAGATAGAACTATCACACAAAACCAACCTTCTAAGCCAAGGAACCTATCCCGGCTGATAGCTAAACTTAAAAAATAGCTCTGATACCAACTGTGGCGACCTGACCCGGATCCCAAGACGAGATCCCTACGTTGTGCCATCAGGAAACAAGCAACACAACAAATAATGGGTAAGGCTATAACAACAATACGCCAATAACTTCAACAAATGCGGAAGCGAAACATAAATATACAGTGTCGCCCGAGCTAACAAGCTCAAACTAAATACAACCAAAGAGATAGTAAATCTCTCGGTCCAAAAATTCAAAGCGCGTGGCGCAATATTAGGCACACACAATAAAACACCCTGTCATACAATTTATAGCAATTAATATAACCAAGACAACGGCGACGTTACAGCCAGAACCTAACATTAAACTAAGTCTACAACTCTAGTCTAACATACTCAACGGCTAAAAGCATGCCGGTGAACAAACATAATAAACCAACCATCACATGGTTAACATAACTAAAATACGATCATCACAAATATACAATGCATGACTAACACAAGTTGGCTCCCAAAAGATTAAGTACTAATCAACATAAGTATAAATATCACGACCACAAATAGACTTGCTACCAATCG
This sequence comes from Codonopsis lanceolata, assembly GCA_013146195.2. Taxonomy (NCBI): domain Eukaryota; kingdom Viridiplantae; phylum Streptophyta; class Magnoliopsida; order Asterales; family Campanulaceae; genus Codonopsis; species Codonopsis lanceolata. The sequence continues at coordinate 105,238,193 of CM028380.1, read as the reverse complement.
TAAAGTTTACATAACTTCACTTTCCCAAACGTCCTTGCCAAAAGAAAAGTACTAGACTACTAGGTAGCAACCTTGCAAAAGCTTCACCAATGATACTTGAAAATCACTTCGATCTGCTAACGCGACTCGGTTCTAGGGAAAAACAATCAAACAAAACGGAGTAAGTCATAATGACTTAATAAGTTACAAAACATAACTTCCTGTCATGGCATCATGCTCAACAATAATAAATCATGTTATTGGCATAATATAACATTTCATCAATATTCATGTCAAGGCATTCATGCTTAACAATCTTAAATATCATGTTATCAACAAAGTATAACAATTCATTAAATCATGTCAACCATCATATCATATCATAGTCACGTAGCACGTTATTCACATATAAGTACTTGTGAGTCAATTCATATAAAAGAGATATGATACCGTTACCATTTTTCCGCCGTGTTGCTCCTGCAAAAACACGTGCAAACCAAATGTGTCCTCGATACCCAAATCGTGGTATCGACGTCCCCGAGACATTCCCCGCTCGAGTTCCATAGTTATCTAAGTCATGTTTCCATACTACAACTAAGATCGACTACTTCCCCACTGTGGCCATCGATGGAGGGGTGTGTGCAACCCGACACGAGTATCCATCAAAATCACGAATCCCACAATTCGTGAAGACGATACACCGTCCCGCCATAGACTCAACAAACTGACTCCAAGTGGATTTGTCACGACCCGAACCGGATTTCAACACGAAATCCCAAGGTCGTGCCACGGAAACTAACATAAGAAGAAGACAAGCACTTATTAAACAGTAGTGCGAGTCGAACAGTTGAGCTAACAAGCTCTAAACATGAACATAAAGCCATACTAAAATACGGGATTTCAAAAATCGAATTAGCGGAAGCAATAAAGAAATGAAGTCTCGAGCTATGAAGCTCGAAACCAAAGCCAAAGAAATCAAGAGAGACATTATCTCTCAAAGGGGGGAAACAAAACTCGCATGCCGCAACATTGCCGGCGCCGAACAAACCATCGGCACTCTAAGTCGGCGTTTAAACAGATAATTAACCTGATATAACAATCACCCACGGCTAAAGCATACCGGGGTTAACCAACAACAATAACAACTAAAATAAAGAAAAGCCTCAAAGCTACTTCATGCCCAGGAGACAACTGAAATAAATATGAAAACCACAAACAAGACACGACACAACACGTCGACCCAAGAACGAACCAATACAAATACCCAAGTATCTACTCGACCGTAAAGTCTAGATAACTTTACATGTTCGATCTCACAAGAATAGTAAAGTACAATATACAGATGACGATGCTAAAATAAATAGGACTCCACAAGCTGCTACTCGGGGAAGTCAGCTGCTACAAACACGAACCACTCTCGATCTATCGATCAGATGCGCTCTGCTACAGCCACGATCTACTCAACCTCAACGCAGCTACCAATTTACTGCAACTAGAAAACAAAGTACGGAATGAGTCATAATGACCTAGTATGCTACAACACGAGGTATGTGACATATAATTATGTAACATAAAAGAAATCATGTTGTCTTTTTACAAATGACAGAAAAACCCGTGAAGAGGCGTCGTATCGTTTAGATACTCCACAAGATAGTCATTTCTTCTTACTTATTAAACCATCCAAATGAACCAGGGTGTAATTCCCTGTTCAAACACAAATCAAATGAATTAGAAGGTAGTTTCTATAAAAACATCATATGCAAGTATATATATATATATATATATATATATATATCTATATATATATACACATCAAGTCTCTCAATAACATTAATACATACAAACATGGTCAATATGATCTCATGTTCAACTAACACTATGTTATCACATAAGTGCCCATAGGAAGCCACATAAGGGATAGAGAAGATACGAAATCACTATCGTCATATTGCTCCTGCAATCACAACTGTTAATCATATCGTGCCAGTGATACCCGTGATCGGGTATCAAAGTACCGAGCTCTCTTCTCGAGTCCGAGCTCCCTACTCGGGAAAATAGCACTAGCCAATGCGCTCAATTGGTTACGACAAAGGGGGCTACTTTCCCACTGTGTCTAGCAGTGGAGGGGTGTGCGAAAACCGAATCCGGTACGGCGATACATTGCAACCACGAATCCCATAATTCGTGAAGACAATGCATCGTCCCACCTTCAACATGAAAACTCAAGTAATGCCAGTTGGACTTATATGCAATGCACAAGTAGATGTTTACTTGCTAATTCTCAAGTAGATATAATGATCTACTAAACTCATACGATTATGCACATTGTTACAATAATCACAAAACCACAATAGGAGCTCATTTGAGTCTCTAAATCATAAGTGTCAAGTTGTTCAGTCTATTCGATTCAAGTCCCAAAAGCTAGTAATCTAGTAAAATGGAATATAATTATCATAGGATCTCACCACAATCCTCGTAAGGTTCAATTGTTCCTTAACTCGACTTCGTTGAGTCCTTACTACAGTTTCATCCAAATAGGGTATCAATGCTATATGCATTTCTAGCCCTTCTATGTTCTTGTTTAAGGCATAGCTAGGTTCTCGTTCCATTTAGGAACCTTAGTTCACGTATCAATAAGTCAAGTAGAAGATGGAAGCCTAAGTTGATTAATATCAAATCAAGCCTTAGTTCAATTCAAGTTCATAATCCCACCTATTAGTGGAATCCAAATTTCATAGCAAGTTAACAACCCAATAGTAGAAAATGCTTGAAGGCAAGAAACACTATATGCTTTATAAGTCATATTCATCAAGTATGGAGAATCAATCCTTAACAAGTTCAAATATTACAAATCACTTGGCGCAGCAATCTTTCTAATTGCATTAAAAATTCCTCTCAACACAAAATGTACTGAATATTTCTTATTCAGAAAGTAGGCTCTTTAAACTATAACTTAGCCTTTTAAATCACTTCATTTGGACTTGTGTTCATCAATCTATGATCATATCAAGATCAAGCTAATAATCTGTTTTTCTGTTATGATTATTCTGGCCAGTCAACTTATAAATTCGACCATTATTTCCTCACAACTCTAAATTTCATGAATTTTATATATTCAGAAACTAGACTCTTGGAACTATAATTTAGCACTTTAAAGTATTCTATTTGGACCTGTATTCATCAAAATACAGTCACCTCAAGTTCATGTTAAAAATCTGGTTCTCTGTTGTGACTCATTCTGCTTAGTCAACTTGTAAATTCAGCCATGAATTTCTCACAACTCCAAATGAGTGGATTATTTCCTAGTATGAAACTAGACTCTTGATAATATACTTTAGACTTTTAAATTACTCCATTAGGACTTGTATTCATCAAAATACAGCCCCTCCAAGTTCATGTCAGAAATCTGATTTACTGATGTGGCCTGTACTGCATGTCCATCATACAAACTTCACCAAAAATTCCTCATTGATCCAAATGACACATATCTTACATTTCCAAAAACTAGACTCTTTTATCTAGAGTTTACCATTTTAAAACACTCCAATTGGATATGTATTCATCGATTTATGATCACATGAAGATCATGTTAATAACCAGTTCCCCTTGTTCAGACTCACTGTCGCAGCCATGGTTCATGATTCATTAAAAATACTTCCCGAACTCCAAAATTTATGAAAATTTACAGAGAATCACTTAACATAAACATAACCAACATAAAATATTTTTAGGCAATTCCATGTAGTAGATTAGTACCAGTAGTTTCCGGAAAACAACCCAAAATTAGGACTGAATCTGTGAGGTTTCTTCCCAATTGGTGAAATCCTAAACTAGTCATCTCATTGAAGTTTCCAATTCCAACAAGTCCATGAACATTAGTTGTTCCAAGTCATGTTTAGAACACTTTTAATGCTATACACAAACCCAATTTATTAAGTGTAGAGGGCAGCCCCAAAATTATTCAGATTTTAACCCTAAAGTGAAAAATTCTTTAAAGTTAACAATTGCAATAAGTTCCTTCACAAGAATTACTCCTAAGCACAATTAGAACCACATTCATGCTTTACCCAAACCCAAATTAATAACTTAACAAATCAGTCCCATAATTTCCAGATTTATAACTTGTTGAAATGAAGATTTCTACTTCACAAGAAGTCTTCCTAAGCATGTATACTACAACTATTATGAAGGGAGTATGTCATTATATTGAACATACAAATTTTCAGGGATTAGAAGCATACCTTAAGCCTAGAAAAGGCTGAGAAAAAGGAAAACAAAGTAAGGATTAGTAGTCTCCTCGTCGATAGCTACGATTGGGTGGTCTCGAATCCAAAATCGGGTGGCCGGATCTTCGGGAAATCACAAAACACACACTAATCTCATCAAGAATCTCCTACACTCAAGCTCTCATCCATGGTGGCTGTAAATATATGATTTTAGGAAGTGTAATGAGTGCAGTTCTACAGCCATGGTACACTAAGAGGTGAGAGAGTGAGTGGAAAACAAGTGTCAAGCCCTTATAGGTCAATTTTTAAGTGAGATTAAATCCCTAATTCAGGACTTAGTGCTAAAATTTTCACTTAGGCTTAATCCACTCTAATTAAGGTATAATTAAGGTCTAAGTTTAGGTTTAGTGAAATTCATTAAGGGTCTCCAAGTAAATCCAACAAACAAGGCAAAACTCAAATAGCTGGAAATACCGAGAATAACTGATTCAGTCAACTTTAAAAAATGTGCATATACTGAAATACAACTCCCAAAATTACGCAAGAGGTATGGTTAGAAAGATCTTGAAGTCTAGTTTCTAACGCGTCAAACGGATCTCAATTCCGAGTTGTCTATAGAAAACTATGGCCAATTACTACAGCCCTATCATGTCCGAGGCGAATACACAAGTCACACCGGAAATGAAACACGAGCGTGTTCAAACTTAAACACGACCAAATCAAAATAATACCAAGTTAATCCCCAAGGTCCCCCTAGTCATCCAGGGCAAAACCTATGATCAAAATAATACTAACCGAGTAATAAGACAACACGATAACTAAAATCGCTAATCGGGGAATCAAACTTACGACGACAACTACTACGAACGTTGTGGCCACATGTAAACTTGTAAACATGGTTATTATGAATGTAAATTCATCCAAGCAAGTACATAAGGATTCGGGGTCTCACAGGACTCAAACTCAAGCACAAGTAATATATACTCATATGCTCAAACAAGTAGGCGCGTACTCTACAATCGACTAGTCATGCATTTCAATCATAACTAGCATATAAACACATTAGAGATAAAATTAAGACTTTAATAATCAAGTGTCCTTCATATACTTCTAAAATGCTCAGAGGCTTAACCTCCATCAATAATACCCCAAATTCCATAGGACTTAGGTATATAGTTCCTTAAAGTCATTCTAACCCAATGGTTGACTCCGTTGAGTCATTTCTAAACTTTCAAAAATTAGGGCATAGAAGCCATTGGCCAAAATACCCTCCTATGTCCATAACTAGCATCAATAGCTATACTTTCAAGGTAATTAAACCAACATAACCCCAACAAAACCCCCAATTAGGAAATCATAGTACAAAAGTCACATCTCTAGCATATACACATTTTAGCAATTTTACTAACATGCTTCCAATACTTGAACATGCAAGATAAGATAAATTAAGATACTTCTCTACACATGAATAATATCCTAATCATGGTCTCTAACAAGTTCATCCAACCAAAATCGTCATTTAAGCATATAGAGAACATGACATCTCTAAAAAGCCCTAATTGCACTCATTGACCTCAAATAGCACAAAGATTGTTTTCCCTAGGATCAATGAGACAAAAATCAAATAGAAAGAGATGTAGTAACTTACATGCAATCAGCACTTCAACAACCAAAACGAAAATCTAATCGGTGGAAAGTGTACTCTTCAACCTCTTCTTCACTTCTATGGCTTGGATTGGGAAATGGATCTCTCAAACAATGGAATCCATGGAAGAACTCTCAAGAAACCCTAGGGAACTCTCTCAAGCTCCCAAGAAATGCTCTCCACGTTTTTTTAAAAAAGTTGACAGTAAATGAAGGCTTAGTGGGTGTATTTGGGGCTCCCAAAGGCTAAAAGGTGAGTGGGACATGCGTCCAATTGATGTGGAGGTATTCCCAAGGCTAATGCCAACTAACCCACTTTAAAACTTAATTAGATGGTTAGGATATAATGGGTGATAGTTAGGATGATTTAGGAATGGTTTAGGATGGGTTTGGGTAGGATTAGGATAGCCAAAATTCGTCACAAACAAAACAACCCATAACAGGAAACAGACACCATGTGGCCGCATGGTATCATGGGCATGCGATCGCATGCTCTCCAGATACACCAACCCAAGTTTCTGCTCACCTTGCGGGGGCAAGGTCCAAACCCTTTGTGACCGCAAGCTCTCCAGTGCACGAAAGGTCTATAATTCAACCTAAAATGACCCCAAACTCATAACCAAAATACCCAAGGCTCAAACCTCACTCAAAGATGATCTAGAACTCAAACAGAACACTCCCGAACAACACTCAAACAAGCCAAACAAAGAAGAACAACAACTAGAAGTGACCAACAATCGAATCGATGATGCAACATGCATTCAATCATCATTTAGATCATGTTATGGGTGTTATGAATGATATCTAACACTTATGCATATACTTTCAACATATTTAAACAATCAAAGCCCCCAAAACATATCATGACGAAAAGATGCATTCGAGCATAGAAATCAATGTCAAAGAACAAGCTATTGAATCTAAGCATACATATGAGCTAAGTAAACATACTTATGATGAATATGAATGTATGAACTCAAGCATAAGACAAGCATGCAATAATCTAGGGTATTACAGCAATGCCCCCGATAGAGGACCCATCAGTGTTCAGCTTGACATAAGTCGTAGCAGGGGTTGCCAACAAATCCAAATTCCTTTGATCATGTTCAACTTTCTGATCGGCAGATCCAAGAGCTGTAAACAATTCGTACCCATAGTCGTACAAGAGGATTTCAGATTGAAGAGTCGCATGACAACCTTCAAACCAAGTAAAACATGTTTGTAAAGTAAACCTCCATTAATAGGGACATTTTCAAAAGTTGCTAGACACCTAGCCTTCCAAATGACCTAGCATCCATAAAGAAGGATCTCGACTTGAACTGTCCCTAGCTGATTGCACACCGAGACACCATCAATCCAGATTCTGAACAGATGGGGGATAGATGAATAGCAGTTAACTTTGTTGAAGGGACGGGCCAACCTGCACCATAACTCACGGGTCACTTCTGAGCTGAGAAACAAATGGCCGATAGATTCTCTATCATGGTTGTTCTTACAACAAGCACGTAAGGAAACCAAAGGTCCATTGCGCGTATGAAGGCGTAAAGCAACCGGGAATAGCACCATAAAAAAGTTTCCAGCCAAAAGCACTGTTTCGTAGGGATCCAAGGTTGCCATATTCGTCTAGCCCAATAAACAATAGGATCAGGAGTGCGACATAGATTCCAGTAAGCTTTCGAATCAAAATTACAAGAAGGAGTCTTGCAAAACCGTAACATATCCTGGGTATTATCAAGCAAAAGAATATTCTTGATAGCAGCGTGGTGTTGAGCTGGGACAATGGGAAGAATGTGAGGGAGATGAGAGAAGGCTATCTTCACAGTGAGATTAATGTCAATAGGGTGAGGGCCTTCCACCTAAACCCCGTCCAGTTATCATTCCAGAAGGAAACATTCCCTTCTCTAAACAACCATCTGCTATGCAGAAGAATAATATCAAAATGGGCGTGAACAGCCCGCGAAACATGAGAAGTTGCCACTGGAACCACAAAACCGTCAGGCCTTTTATATTTCGAAACGATAAACTTAGCCCATAAGTTGTTGCCTTAGAGAATGCCCCATGCCAACTTAGCGTGAAGAGAATCCCGGACCTGCACCAGAGATCTAATACCCAAGCCACCCTCTTCCATCGACCTACAAATCCTGGCCCATGACACCCAATGAATTCTGTGACTGTTCGCGTTACCCCATAAAAAATTAGCCATAACATTCTCAATGTGACGAGTAACTCCCAAAGGAACCTTAATAGCCGAAAGAGCATAAATAGGGATGCTGCTTAAGACCAATCTGATCAAAATAATTTTTCCACCAAAGGAAAGGAGACGAGATATCTAGCCCTCAATTCTTCGTCTAATGCAGTATTCCAAACTCTCAAAATAATGCCATCTGACTCTACCATGAAATAAAGGAAGGACCAAATAAATCATCAGAAAGGTACGGTACACATCTAGACCAATCTGCAATGCGGTGAACCTTGTGTCTAGAACAATGTGTAGATGTGTAGAAACCACTCTTTTGAAGATTAATGAGTTGACACGAAGACCGTTCATAGCAAGATAAAATACTCCGAAGATGAAGAATAGTGTTCTTCCTTGCATTGCTGAAGAGAATCATATCATCAACACATAAGAGGTGAGAGATGATCAAATTCTCACGACCATGATCATAAGGCACGAGACTCCCCGTTTCAAAACCTCTTTTAATGGCCCGCGAAAGAATTTCTTGAGCAAGGATAAACAGTAATGGCGATAGAGGGTCCCCCTGACGAACACCTCTTGACGAGGTGAAAAAACCATAATTTGAACCATTTATCCGAATAGAATACTAACCATTGTTGATTAGGCGCTCAAATAAACTACACACCGGGGGGCAAAAGCCAAAGGCACGAAGAGCCTTTAAAAGGAAAGGCCATTCTAATCTATCATAGGCCTTCGACATGTCTAGTTTAAAAACCACATTCCCACCATAAACCTTGCGATTGTATTTTATTAATGAGTTCGTGAGCCAAGACAATATTCTCATGTATTGCACGACCTTTGAGAACACCTGATTGCTCCGGCGAGATAATCTTGGGAAAAACTCCAACCAACCTTTTAGCCATAATCTTAGAGATGATCTTGCAAGTAAAGTTACACAAACTAATAGACCGTAAATCTCCAAAATTAATAGGTTTAGCAACCTTTGGAATGAGAACCATAACAGCGAAGAAATACCACGGTGAAGAGTAGCACCCTGAAAAACTCCTGAACCGCAGCAATAACATCCTCCTTTATAATGTCCCAACACGCCTGAAAGAAATGCCCTGTAAAACCATCAGGACGAGGAGCACTATCAGCATTTAACTCTTTCATAGCCTCCCAAATTTCCGATGCAAAAGGGATTGAACCCATAAATTGATTATCAGCCTCCTCTATCTGGCAATGAATTGAAGAAAATAAATCTTCATCCACATTAGGATTAGAAGTGGAGAACAAATCAGAATAATAATTCACTTCCATGTCCCCCAAAGTAGGGCCATCCAAACATCAAGACCCGTCAGGAAGTTGAATGCGCACCAAATTCCTAGTCGCTTGATCCCGAATAGAAGCATGGAAGAAAGCAGTTTACGCTCCCCATCATGAAGCCATTTGTTCCGAGCTTTTTGCTGAATCAATTCTTCATCCCATTTAATAAGTTGGTCAAGCTCATTATGCGTTTTGGTGAGTAAATCAGCCACAATATCATCCCAACCTTGTTGAAGCTGATGATCGAGCCTTAAGATATTATCCTCAGATATTGCAATTTTTTTTGGACATGGCCAAAGACAGATCAGTTCCACTCCTTAAGCTCCTTAAGAAGCAACATCAACTTCTTATGCAGGTTGGCCATAGGAGCCCCAAAATGGCCCCTCTGCGAAATAGATTGGTGAAATTCATAAAATATGGATGGTCCACCCAAATATGTTGGAACCGAGAAAAGGCCTTAGGCTTAGGGAAAATCTGAAAATCCAGAAGGAGAGGCAAATGATCTGATTTAACCCTGCTAAGATGAGTCACCCAAAGGGAGGGAAGAGAAGTTTTGTAAAGCCCGTTAACTAATACACGATCAATACATTCCCATATTCGCCCATTACCGTGATGACCGTTACACCAAGTATAAATACTTCCCTCGAAGCCAACATCCATAACACCTGCCTGAATTATGAAATTATTAAAGTCATCCATGCTTCCAAGATCGTAGCCATTACCCCTTAACTTTTCCGAAGAAAAAGAAATAGTATTGAAGTCGCCCTATATAAACCAAGGCTCACTGACATTACCAGAGATATCCACCAAATCTTGCCATAAAACTTGATGATCCCCCCTCATACATTTCGCATAAACAAAAGTAGCCAAGGTAGAGAGATTATTGTACCCACTAATACAAACAATAACATGTTGAGTAGTTGCGCGAAAGAAATCCACCTGAATTGTGTTATCCCAGAGCAGCCAAATATGATTGTTAATAGGCTTATTATGCATACTGTGATTGAAATGCAACTACTTAGCAATTTTATCAAGACAACCACCTGCAATCTTGGGTTCCAATAAAACCACCAAGAAAGGCTTGTGGTGAAGAATCAACTTTTTCAAAAAAGAAAGAGTCTTCATGTTACCCACACCTCGGGTATTCCAAATAATGATTGATATAAAAACAAATTAATTAGAGGTTCCCCGGGCCTTAGCTTTAGCCCTAGTTTGACGCCTATTGGATTGCACAACCTTATTATTTTTTTCGGCTTCTTAGCCTTAGATTGGTTCCTACAATTTTGTTGAAAAGCCTTGATTGATGAAGATGAATGAGGGAAGTCACGCAAATCATCAAGTGATGCAGATCTTGTGTGCTTGATATGGACTTTATGTCCACCATGATCCAAAGATTTTGGAGAATCAAATCCATTAAAATTACCTAAAGTTCCACAATCAAAATAGGAAGACCCTTTATTGAAAACAAATACAACAGTACTCACCTTTCCTATATCAACTGCAGGTACATTTTGTGTTTCAGGTGGGGCAGTGGCCTGAACCCCATCATCCGTAAAATATCTACCTTGATCTCTTGAAACATCCACCTCATCTTCAGCTAGGTCAACAAGAGTAGCAAAAGGGTTGTTAAGCATAATACCATCCTCCATCATGGGATTAACTAAAGGTTTTTCCTCAAACTTGATAGCATTGTTATTAATGACGTCTATATGATCAACATCCTTAGTAGCCCCTTGAGAATTTTTTGACTTTGAAACCGAGGCTTCCGTTTGATTTTTCAAAATCTTAACTGGTTCCCATCGTGTCACTGGAGGAGGGGGAACAAAGGCCCCTTGCTGGGATTCTAATTTTTCCTTTCCTTTAGAGACTACCGTATCCTGATTAATCCCATTCTCACCATCAGTCACCAACCCTCGAGGGTTTTCATTCTTGTGATCACTATCCATACCATTGTGATTATGATGATGCATTCTTCTCTGCCCTTTGCGGCATCGATCTTTTGTATGTCCCAATAATCCACAACCTACATAGTAGAGAATGTTACCATCAAACTCTAACGATTGCCAAAAGCCGTGATCCTTACTAGTGCCAATCTAGAATCGCGTAGGTAATGTCTTCGAAACTTCTATCTCAATACAGATGCGAGCAAAAGCTGGACGTGAAAGAGAAAGGGTTTTCTCATCAGCCCATAAAAACTTACCCAAGGAGTTTCCAATACACTGTAGAAAGGAGGGGTTAAAGTATGTCAAAGGTAAATGGTGCAGACGAACCCAAACGACCACATTAGTGCTATCCTTCCTGAAAGCAAAATCTGGAGACCATCTGAATGATCTAAACATACTGGATTGGATCATGTGGGATTCCTTAGAGAGTGCAATGACCAAATCTTCAGTCGATGCAAGTCTGACCATGACATGTTGGGAGTCTAAAAGACCAACCACAAAAGGTTCTTTCAGCTTCCAAGAACGTGCTATTTCCTCATGTATAGCATAAACTGAGGGCCTGCCTGTCGGGAATTTAAGGACAATTGTGTTTAGAAACTGCTTATCAGCAGCTTCAATTTCTAATGGCGTGAATAAGCATCCTGGTTCACCATTGATTGTTGTTGTTTGTCTTGGGGCCAACGGTATCACATGCAGAACTGGAGTGTTGCTGCCCACGAAAGCCTTCGGTTGTGCAACCATAGATGCATAAGATTGGGATACCGGGGTAGACATAGCCAAAGGAAGGGTTTGCATGGGGGGCGCGGCAGTTACGACCAAAGTCTGAGCCTTCAAGCCATCCGGTGGCATAGTAGCAAAAAACCCTAATTACGTTAAAAAGTGAATCAAGGCTAGAGAGAGAAATATTAGAGAGAGAAATATTAGAGAGAGAAAAACCACAAAACCACAATAATCACTGGCTACTATTAAAGTAGGTAAAAAAAAGTTAAAAGTGTTTCCCTATAAAGTTATGTTTTGAAAGACGACCATTATATTGAAACGAACAAAATACGAAATGAGACAATTATATTCACACTCATCATCCACATTTATATTGCCACATCATATCCACACTCGTCATCCACATTTGCATTGGCAAGATTTTTCTTCCATAAATGGTGTAAATCCTAGGTATCATCTAAATTATTTCACATCCACATTAGTATTTGAGATGCTATTTGTGACGACCCGACCTGGATTCCAACACGAAATCCCAAGGTCGTGTCGCTGAAACTAACATAAGAAAAGGACAAGCACTTGTTAAATAGTAGTGCAAGTTGAACAGTCGAGCTAACAAACATAAAGCTGTACTAAAATATGAGTTTACAAAAATCTAATATGCGGAAGCGATAAAGAAATGAAGTCCCCATGAAGCTTGAAACCAAAGCCAAAAAAACCCAAGAGAGATATTATCTCACAAAGGTGAAAAACAAAACTCACGTGCCGCAACATTGCAGACATTGAAAAAACCATCGGCACTCGAGGCCGGCATATCAACAAAGAACCAACCTGATATATCAATTACCCAACGGCTAGAGCATACTAGGGTGAACCAACAACTATAACAATTTAGAATAAAGAAAAGCCCCAAAGCTACTGCGTGCCCAAGAGACAACTGAAATAAATACTAAAACCATGAACAAGGCACGACACAATATGTCGGCCCAAGAATGAACCAATACAAATACCCAAGCATCTACCCGATCGTAAAGTCTAGAAACTTTACAAGATCGATCTCACAAGAATGGTAAAGTACAATATACAGAAGATGAGGCTAAAAGAAATAGGACACCACAAGCTGCCACTCAGGAAAGTCGGCTACTACAAATACGAACCACACGATCTAATCTCGATCTATCGATCAGCTACGCACTGCTACAATCACGATCTACTCGGCCTCAACGTGGCTACCAATTTACTGCAACTAGAAAACAAAATACCGGATGAGTCATAATGACCTAGTACGCTACTACAAGAGATATGTAACATATAATTATATAACATAAAAGAAATCATGGTGTCATTTTAAAAATGACAGAAAACCCGTGAAGAGGCGTCGTATCGTTTAGATACTCCACATGATAACCATTTCTTCTTACTTACTAAATTGTCTAAATGAACCAGGGTGTAATGAGTGGAAAAAGTCAAATATTTTAAGTCACAAAGGTTAGAGAGTGAGTGGAAAACAAGTGTCAAGCTCTTATACGCCAATTTTTAAGTGAGATTAAGTCTCTAATTGAGGATTTAGTGCTAAAATTTTTACGTAGGCTTAATCCACTCTAATTAAGGTCTAATTAAGGTCTTAGGGTCAGGTTTGGTGGAATTCATTAAGTGTCTCCAAGTAAATCCAATAAACAAGGAAAAACTCAAATTTCTGGAAATACTGAGAATAAATTTTTTAGTGAAATTTAAAAATGCGCATGTACTGAAATACAAGTTCAAAATTTATGAAAGAGGTATGGTTAGAAAGATCTCAAAGTCTAGTTTATAATGCAACAACCGAATCACAATTCTGAGTTGTGTACAGAAAAATATGGGTAAATTACTACAGACCTATCATGGACGAGGGGAATACATGAATCGGGGAAATAAACTTACGGCGACTACTACTATGAATGTCGTGGCCACATGTAAGCTTATAAACATGATTATTAGGAATGTAAATTCCTCCAAGCAAGTACACAAAGACCTAGGATCTCTCAAAGGTCACGAGCAAGAAAAAAGTACGTAAACGTTCTACCGAGTCAGATACTTAAGGATTCGGGGTCTTACACTCTTAGCACCAGTAGCAAGTAAGCTAAAATGTCTTGTAAATGTGGCTACTATTAAAGTAGGTTAAAAATTTTGGGAAAGGGTTTCCCTATAAAGGTAAGTTTTGAAAGACGATAATTATATTGAAACAAACAAAATACGAAATGAGACAATTATATTCACACTCATCATCTACATTTATATTGCCACATCATATCCACACTCATCATCCATATTTGCATTGGACAAGTTTTTTCTTTCCAAAAAAGGTGTAAATCCTAGGTGTTATCCAAATTCTTTCACATCCACATTAGCATTTGCGATGCTCTTAGGAGCAGTAGCAAGTCTACTAAAATGACTTGTAGATGTGTCTACTATTAAAGTTAAGTTTTGAAACCAACAAAATATGAAAGGAGACAATTATTTAGGAACGGAGGGAGTAATACATAATATAACGTAATACTCAAATCTCTAAACGTAACACCATTTAAGGGGTGAAATTACTTCACTACCCCTCTCTACATTTAAACTATACTACCCATTCATTAACTCCCTAAAACATACACACCTCCCTCCCTCCCTCCCACTTCACGTAATTTTGATTACTTGCTGTTGATTCGCTTTTCATTGTTAACGCATGAAATCACCAGTGAATTTGATTGGTTTTGATTCAGTTTATTTTTTCTTGTCAATTGCAAACAAAAAAACGTTGATTTTTTTTTTTTTTGATTTCAGACAAAACAGCCGCTATGGCTTAGCAGATGTTTTATATTAGTCCCGCAAGTGTGTAGCGGTCTGTTTATAAGAATCGTGTTTTAATAAAATTCTTATGTGTGTGTGTGTGTGTGTATAGTCTTATTGTGTTGGGGGGTTGGTTGGGAGTAGTAAATGAAGGGTGGGTATGTATTAAATGTTAAAAGGGGTACTTAGGTCATTTTATGCATTAAATAGTATTATGTTTAGGGATAATGGTCTTACGTTTAGGGTCACTAGGAGTAATAAATATAACATGGAAGAGTCTATGTTTACAACAAAATTATTTATGCACTACATTGGTATAGAGTTTTTAAGCTTACATATGACCGACTATTCCACCACTAGTGAAGACAACATTGTTGTGTGGTGGTGCCATGCACTGGTATATCGAAATTATGTTGAAACGAAAAGAAAAACAAATGGAAAGGAGAAGTCAATCATATGCATGAATTTCAATGATCAACAAAATCAACATAACCAAGAGAAATACATAAAACATTGCCTTAAAAATTTTCCGATGCAAGAATAGATAGGGATCTACTATTCATATATAATATTAAAGGTACAAAATTTATGAAAAAAAAAGAAATCCTTACTTGAAATGCCATAAACAACGAACTTGTCTTCAATTCCCCACATATGAATTTTCACTATTCAACAATCAATATCATGAATTATGAACATTAATATCATTATATGTTTGCCTTAGAAATGGGGTCTCACATTCACATCATTGTATGTTTTAAATATGGATTTAAAATATAGAAATTGAAAAATAATTTCTATCTAAACTAACAAAATGAAGTAGAAAGAAAGAAATGTGCAAGACATTCTCTGGTTAATTAATGGGAAACTACTAAACAATATTGGGAATTAGATCCTAAATAAGTCATCAAACAGAGCTTAAATCTTTACCAAATAGAAACAAATTGATCATGGATCTTAAGGATTTGGTTGGAGAGATTAAACAAAGAAATAAAGAACTTACATGTTGTCTTCCTCAATAAAATCCATAGGTTCCTAAGCGATCGGACAAAGAACACCGAGACGAAATTTAGGGTTTGGGCACATTAAAGTGTTTAAGGGGTAGATTCATGGATAGCTATAAACGCGTTTATATAGAAATTTTTGTGTAAGGTTTAAATTTGTTTGGCAAAAACTTGGGGAATATTTATTAATAACCTTTTCAAACCTACCAAACTCAAAACTAACTAACTGAAAAAATGTTCTTTTATAGCCTTTATTAGATATATATCATAAATAACATAAAGTTTTATTCATTAAAAAATTTAACACATCACAATTTTCATGGTGGCTATTATAGGTTGAACTAAATGTTTTATTTTTTATAATCTTATATTTATAGCTTTAATTATAACTTTTGAAAATACAAAAACAAGTTATACTCTTAATCAATTATCTTCTACAATTAAATTACATTTAATGAATGAGTGTTACCAACTAGATTTAATGAATGAAATTTTCAAAATTTATTAATGATTAGATTTATTTTAAAATTATATCTTTTATTATTAGTATATACTTATATATTATTCATTAAGATAAAATGTATATAATAATTAATTTAAATACTTTTTCTTATTTTTTTGTTCATGAAATATATCTTTTCTTCTTATTTATATTTTTTTATTGATTTCAATAAAATAGTATCTTTTATAAAAAAAATAAAAGGACCCCTTATAATTTATAAACCAAAAACCATCAACCTTTAACATCAACAATCATTAAGTATCTTTCAACATTACGTATTTTGACATTTGGGTATGAAATTATCTTTCAAGAATGCATTAATTCAGCAAAACCAAATACAATATGAGATTTGTGACAAAATTCTTAAAAAATACCTTTCAAATATAATGACAAAATTATCTCTGAAGCAATTTTATTTAATTAAGTATTAATGTTTATCCTACAATATAATTATGGAAAAGTCTACTTTCAATACAAAATTACTTATCTCTACAAAGCAATTAATATTCTAAGTTACAAGTATTAATGTTTTTACAATGCCTTCATAAATTTTATTTGTAGATTGCTCATTATACCTTTTTTTTTATATGATCAAATTAATTTTTAGATTAAATTAAGACAGATTTAATAAAATATTATTAGACCTAAATAAATATAGTTATTGTAATAATGTTTTTGACGGTTAATGGAGTTAATTTAATTACTATTGATGGCTTAGGAAACCAATAGGAATTGAGCACCACATAAATGAACTTTATTATGATTTCCAACTCATGCTAGGTGGGATGAGTGGAAAAAGTATAGTTGGTGGCGAGAGTTAACTCGCATTTTTAATTTCTTCTTATCCCCAATTGATTCTTAAAAACAAATGAGGAGAGAGAAATTTTGACTGGTTTTAGAACAAAGTGTAAAAGTCAAAGACTGATACAAAAAGTAAGCTATAGCTGAATGATTAAACATTTTTCAATGTCAAAGGGACTGCTGCAA
>CM028380.1:105156256-105220775 GCA_013146195.2 Codonopsis lanceolata | reverse complement strand
ATATACATATATACTGAATGTTCTTGAGGGAAAATCTTTTTCTCCTTTAAATGCTTACGGAGGAAATCTATTTGACGTATTCATTCAAAATTTTCGTATATATAACGAAACTTGGTATTTGGTGCTGGATGGTTCTGGTTACCCAGATATCTTTCTTTAATTGACCAAGGATCTTCTTTCCATTGCAAATCTTGAAAAGACAGATCAATAATATTTTCCATATTTTGCTTACGCAAATATGGTACATGAATAAATTCCTTTTCTATTTTAGATGAAGAGCCTGGAGTGGATGTCGTCTTCATGGCTTCCTTTAGATGAATAGTGGGGTACTGAGATTTGTATTTTGACCCCTTAGGGGTATTCCAACCTTTGGCTGGATGCATCCTGCAAAAATTCCCGAGTAAGAAAATCAGGAAGAGAATTATTCTCGCCTTTAATATATTCAATATCAAAATCGAATACATATAATTCAGATTGCCATATGGCAAAAATATGTTTTGAAACAATATTTTTAACATCTTTTTTGAGAATATATTTTGCGGCACTGCAATCAATGCGTAGTAAGAATTTTTGATTTCATAAATCATCTTGGAATTTACTTATGCATTTCACAATTGAAAGCATTTCTTTTTTAATGGTAGAATAGTTTAATTGGGCTTTTTTCCACATACTGGAAGTAAATCGTAATAATTCTTCTTTCCCATTACTGAGATTTTTTTGCTTTAATATGCCACCATAACCAATGTTCGAAGCATCGGTTTCTACTATTTTAAACCAGGCTGGCTGGGCTAAGCATAAACAGGGTAATTGTTTTACATGTAATTTAATAATTTGAACAGCTTTAGTATGTTCAATAGTCAATGGACTAGGATTTTTACATAACCTTTTATAAATGAATAATAATAAGAATAACACCACACTTACTCTTTAAGATGCAGCCAGAGATACTGGATTATTTATTTATGAAGGGTATATTACAATGGGGATGGTGTTCAACACATGAACCAAAACCTATTACAATTTGCTAAGAGATGAAGAGAGAAATAAGGGATATGAGGCGATGATCCTTTCTGGACAATATGTCCTCCCTTTTATACTGAAATTTTAAACTTTCTTTCTAAACATCTTTGGCCAGGTGTCCATGATAAGGTGGAGTCGAGCAGGGCCATGATAGATTGTGGGGCAGAGCACTAAGAAAAACACTCAAAATATAGTGGGCTACTTTTGCAAAAGTTGGCCGACCTAGTCCCGTGACTCGGAAAGAGAGATTCTTCATAATTGCTTTGTCTCGTGATTCGTAAAGAAATATTCTTCATAATTGCTTTGTTTTTTCTGCTGGCTGGCTTGACAGCTGCTTTTGTTTTATTCTCCAATGGCCGACAAAGGTATGTGCGGGCAATATTTTATTCTTCCATCCTATCTTTTCTCTTGGATTGTTGTACTTTAGCTTGAGTGATGCCTGCCATGGCATCCACGTAGTCTTCTAGAGATGGAGACTCGTCTTCTTCTTCTGGTAATTGTGATTCTCCGGCCAGGATAGCAAAATTTGATCCTGTTTCTGATGGAGAAATTGGTGTTAACTCTGGTTAAGAGGCAATGAATTGCTCCTTCATGGATTCTAATACCTTGAGTTGACACTCAATAGGAATTAGTCCTGGATATTCTTTTTTAATCATATTCATCATATAGGTGAATACGTTTTGAATTTCAGGCTGAGCTGATTGAATCTTTTTAGTGGCTTCTTCAAAAGCTGTGACATAGTTTAAAACTGTTTCTTTTAATTTAGTAATAGTTTCCTCAGTATTAAAACCTTCCCACCATTTAAAATAAAATGTTTTGTACAGAACTGAGATTTTAAATTCATCAAAGGAAACTTCTAAGTCCTATTTCCATATCCAAGTGATCTGTAAATCTGTGAAAAACCATAAGGTGTTTCTACCTATTGGCGGGTCAACCGTAGTCTTGCCTTTTAACTTAGGGTGGTAATGATACCACGGAATGAATTGTTCTGAAATTTCTTTTGGAAGTACTTCCAAAGTAGGACTAAATCTATCCCACTATCTAAGGAATCAGGTGGGAAATCCATAATGCTCATGAATTTTTGGGTTGATCACAAATAACCAAGTATGCTTACGCACAGGGTTTTGGTAATAGAAAGCATAAAAACATGCTTGAATATAATCCCAGTAGTTATATTCTACTGCTTTATTAATCTTCAAGGTCTTAGGTTTTGAAGGGTCAAGCATACTTCATT
The DNA here is from genome assembly GCA_013146195.2 of Codonopsis lanceolata. Classification (NCBI taxonomy): domain Eukaryota; kingdom Viridiplantae; phylum Streptophyta; class Magnoliopsida; order Asterales; family Campanulaceae; genus Codonopsis; species Codonopsis lanceolata. The sequence goes on along the minus strand of CM028380.1, from coordinate 105,218,521 downwards.
GATGGGGATGCAAAATTTTTATAATATAACACTTTGAATGTGTTCTTGAGGGTGTCTTCCCCCTAGAATCTGTTTTATGGAGGAAATGCTCCATTTGGACAGATTCAGTATCTTCTAAAATAGCTTCGTATATATAACGAAACTTGGTATTTGGTGTTGGATGGTTCTGATTACCCAGATATCATTCTTTAATTGACCAATGATCTTCTTTCCATTGTAAATCTTGAAAAGGCAGATCAATAATATTTTTCATATTTTGCTTATGCAAATATGGTACATGAATAAATTCTTTTTTTATTTTAGATGAAGAGCCTGGAGTGGATGTCGTCTTCATGGCTTCCTTTACAGGAATACTGGGGTACTGAGATTTGTATTTTGACCCCTTAGGGGTATTCCAACCTTTGGCTGGATGCATCCTGCAAAAATTCCCAAGTGAGAAAATCAGGAAAAGAATTATTCTCGCCTTTAATATATTCAATATCAAAATCGAATACAGATAATTCAGATTGCCATATGACAAAAATATGTTTTGAAACAATATTTTTAACATCTTTTTTGAGAATATATTTTGCGGCACTGCAATCAATGCGTAGTAAGAATTTTTGATTTAATAAATCATCTTGGAATTTACTTATGCATTTCACAATTGAAAGCATTTCTTTTTTAATGGTAGAATAGTTTAATTGGGCTTTCTTCCATGTACTGGAAGTAAATCGTAATAATTCTTCTTTCCCATTAATGGGTTTTTTTGCTTTAATATGCCACTATAACCAATGTTCGAAGCATCGGTTTCTACTATTTTAAACGAGGCTGGCTGGGCTAAGCATAAACAGGGTAATTGTTTTACATGTAATTTAATAATTTGAACAGCTTTAATATGTTCAATAGTCCATGGACTAGGATTTTTACATAACCTTTTATAAAGAATAGCACTATCTTGAGCTATATTTTTATAAAAATCAGAAATATAATTTAAACTTCCTAAAAATCTCTGAAGTTGGGTTTTATCTTTGATTTCATCAAGAAATTTGGAAGCAAATTCAATACTTCTATCTATTGGTATAATTTTTCCTTGAGTTATATTGAAACCCAAAAATCTAACTTCTGTCTGAAATAATTTCATTTTTGGAAAAGATAAGACCAATCCGTTCTTTTTAATAATATCTTTTAATATTTTTAAATGTTTGAAGTGCTGATCAATATCAGTGGAAAATACTAAGATGTCATCTATGTAAACAATACAAAAAGTTGAATAAGGTATAAAAATCTCATTCATAATATTCTGAAATTCTGAAGGGACATTTTTAAGCCCAAAAGGCATTACATTCCATTCGTAATGACCAAATGGAACTGTAAAGACAGTTTTGTATTTATCTTTTTCATTAATTTGAATTTGCCAGTATCCTGACTTTAAATCAAATTTAGAAAATATGACTGCTTTGTGCAATCTGTCTAATAAATCTTTTTTATTAGGTATAGGATACCTAATCCATTTTCAAGCATCATTAAGAGGTTTATAATTAACCACTAATCTAGGTACTCCTCTTTCTTTTTCAGCATTTTTATTAACATAAAAGGCTATACAGCTCCAAGGAGAATAACTTTTCCTTATTAAATTATTTTGTAAAAGATTTTCAATTTCTTTTTTACAAAGTTCCAAATACTCCGATTTCATTTGACTAGGCCTAGCCTTAGTTGGAATCTGATATTTTTCATCAAAATCATTTTTATAAGGAAGAGAGACAATATGTCTTTTCCTTTCCCAAAAAGCATTTGGAATATCACTACAAACTTCCTTTCTATAAAGATCTGAGATCTCTTGGATCGTGTTTTGAATATCTTTTGAATTTAATTTTTCTTTTAAGTTCATAATACTAACTTCTTCTTTAAGAAAATTTAAATGTTTTTCTTTTGAAGAAAGTAATTTTTTTAATTCATTAATCACCCTGGTTTCAGGATTTTTAATAAATTCAAAAGCTATTTCTTTGTTTTGGATATTAGTATAAATACCCGTTTGATCTATTTTGTGTAAAGGCATAATAGAGTTTTAAAATGGTGTTCCTAAGATCACCAGTTGTTGGATATTTTTAACAAGTAAAAAGGATGAAGGGATACAAATACCTTCATTACAAATATGAGCACTTGTAATTTTATATTTGATACCTAATTTGTCACCACTAGCAGAAGTGAGTGACTGGTGAGTTTTTTCAAAACATTTTGTGGGTACAAGACCTTCCTGGATACAATTTAAGTCAGCCACACTGTCTACTAAAGCAATAACTTTATCCAAGATATACTCATTACTAATAACAATAGATATGTAAACATACCACTTTTGATTAGTAACTTGATTAATAATTTGAAGAAAATCTTCTGAGATTTTTTCTTTAGCATTATTATCTGTTGATTGCTTTGATTCAACCTCTTTTTCTTTTTGAAAAGAGTTTATAGTAAGATAGTCTATTTGCCTACCTTGAAATTTTACTAATTGTTTGACTTCACTAATCTTTTTTTTGAGATTATTGATTTCTTTCTTAAGATCATTAACATTGATAGGTTGTTGATCTTTTTTCTCAATTATTTTAAAGACTTCTTGGATGGAATAAAAATCTTTTATTCCTTTCATTTTGTTAATATTTTTAACAGATAATAAGTCTTCTGGATTATTATCCTTTGTGATTAGAGATTTTATAATATTTTCCCTTAAATCTTGATCTGTTAGATTATCAATGAGAGCAAGGATTTTTGATTGGTCACTAGTAAGGACATTAATGCTTAAGCCATTTATTTTGGCTATAGTTTTCCAATAATCATTATTTTTGGAACATTGCCCTGTAGAACATTGTCCTGTACAATTATCAATTAATTCATCAGATGAGGACGAACTATTTATATTATTAATTTTTTCATCCTCATGTGGAACTATAATCCTCAGAGAAACTTTCACTATTACTACTGAAATTAAGCAGTAATTTGGTTAATTGAATCTTAAGACCTTCATCTAGATTTAAGTTATTTAATTTTTTATGTGTAGAACATTTATTTGCAAAATGTCATATTTTTCCACACTTAAAACAAGTTTTAGGACCTGATTTAGATCCTGTTTTGTTTTAGAGTTTTTATAATTTTTTCTTCTATAATGTTTCTTAGAAGTTTTATAATATTTGGAATCCCCACGAGATTTGTATTTATTTCTTTTAAAATCTTTTCTGTATTTTTTATGTTTTCTTTTGGGGTAATCAATTTTTGTATCATAAGCAAATTGATGACAGAATTCCCCAATTTCATTTTTACCAGTTATATTTTGCTTTTTAGCTGATATTGTAATTTCATATTATTACAAATTTCTATTCCTACTTGAGTACATGTAGAAATAATATAAACATAGGTAATATAATTGTACGGGATGGTTTCACTATGGTGTTGATCTTTTAATTTATGTCCAACCTTTTCAGAAAATAAAAGAGATAAACCATCTATAAATTTTGCTTTCCAATGCTCAGCATTGGCATCTGATCTTTGCATTACTTTGGCAATAAAAATATCTTTATACCACCTAAAATGAGTAAGAGAGGGACATCTTAAGTTTTGAAGGATCTCTCTGTCCTTTTCATTTCTTTGAGGGACAACTCCCACAAAACGGTGAATACTAACACCGTCCTATATTGATTTATTTGAATACTAACACCGTCCTATACTGACATCGTCCCATACTGACATTGTCCCATACTGACATTGTCCCATACTGGCGCCGTGCCATAGGCACGGGTACGGAATCTAGTATATTATAAAACAGCTCAGTCAGTTAAAAAAAGCTAATTACCGGCCAGAATTTGTTTTTATCAAGCACAATCACTGACCAGGATTTAATTTCACAGATATATAACCGTTTGTATTTATAACGGTTTTACAGTTATTATTTTACTATTTTACAGTTTTAGAATTATTGTTTTATGGTTTCACAGTTTTACGGTTATTGTTTTACAGTTAATTAATTTCAACATTATCTGTTTCATTTACTGTTATTGTTTTATAGTTATTGTTATCGTAATTAACTTAATCAATTTAATTTTTTTGGCCCGTAATTTCGTATATAATTTTTTTTAAAAATTAAATTTATAGTAAATTTTGTAATTTGATATTTTTTCTTTTTAACTGTTCTCGTAATTAATTTAATCAATTTAATTTGTGTCCGGCGTTTTTTTGTTCGGCCCACAATTTCGTATACAAATTATTAATTAATCCCTCCGTTACGGGCAAAGAGACTCTGTTTGAAAGTCAATTTTTGTAAGAAAATAATACTTTTAGTAGTTTATTAATAATAAAATGAGTTTTACGGTTTTACAAATATTTAGTTGTAGTTTCTTAATTGATTGACATCGTAATCAAGTGAATCTCAATTTAATTTATGTTTAAGTTTGGAATATTTGTAATTTAATTTTTTTCTTTTTTATTTTTATCGTACTTAACTTAATCAATTAAATTTTTTTTCGACCCGCAATTTCGTATACAAATAAAAAAAATCGTAAGTTTTGTAATTTGAAATATTTGTTTTTTTCTTTTTAACTGTTATCGTAATTAACTTAATCCAGTAGCCACCTTGCAGATAAAATTTTCTTTTCGTATTTTTACAGTAATTACAATTAAAATATTTATTTCTTTGGTTTTTTATGAAATAAATATCAAAGTAGAATGTTTTATTTTGTAACGTATTTGGGTTTTCTCCCCTTTTGGTTGTGTAGTGTACATATATCCAACCCCTACAAATTATAAGTAAATATTAATTTATTTCTACATTATCTGCTTTATTTATTAATAAATTCTCAAACTGGCGCAGTACCATCAGCACGAAAAAGAGTACTAGTATATATTATCCGACTTGATTGTTCTTTGACTGTTAGTTATTCATTTATAGTTTGATAATTTTTTAAAGAATGAAAACATAGTGAAAATTTTCTACTACATCTACTATATACAATAAATAATGAAGAATTTGGAGTTGTATATGATTTTATTGTTAATCTATTTTCACATCCTGAAGTGCTGAAATCATGTTTTCATCCACCTACGTTTTCCTCACTTTTGTTTATGTCACATGGATTAAATTATAATTTTATGACTCCAAACTTTTTAAATTATTAGATGTTCTATCTTCTTCTTTTTTTGCGTGTGTGAATTGATTTGTTTTCTCAACGTTTTACTATTATTAAATGTTTTTTAATCTTTGTATGACATATTAGATTTTATTATATGTTTGAATTAAATAGTTAAGAGACAACCTAGCTGTTTGGTTTTCACGTATTTTGGATTGCTTCTGGATCAAATTAAAATATTTGTTCTCATACATCTTGAATTGGTTCTGGTTTTGAATTGTTCAAACACCGAAATATTTCTCTGGTTTTGGCTCTTCAAAATTTTAGCAAAAACTTGACTGTACCAGATCATGATCACCCCTAGTTCGAAGAGATAATTCGTGTTATCGTGTTTTGTTCGTGTCTTATTAATGTGTTTTCATGTTATCTATCTTATTTGATTATAAATATAACAATTAATAAATGTTATTTTTTAACTAAATTAAAAATCTCATGTCGTATCGACGTGTAATCATGTTTTATAATTGCATTGTGATACTGATGCAATCATACGTCATGTCAATCATTGTCACCTTATACTAAGTAATTTCCATGAAGAAAATGAGTTAATAATGAATTAATAATTCTATTTTCTCTTTATTTTTTGTTGAAGAGAACTAGCTAGATGGAAGAAAAGGAGCCACGTACATGAACATCTTTACACGTAATTCATATACTCGATCATATTCATGATCAATCATAATGCAGAATTCAAAGATATTTTTTAAATATTCTTAGTTTCCCGAATTCAAAGTTGTTCAGTGATTTCACATACTCTAATGAACCATAATGGAAAGAATTCAAAGTTGTTACAGTATACTGGAAATCCATCATTCTGCCAACCCTACCACAAGTACCATATGGTGCAAAAAGTTTCAAAGTTTTACTTTGGTTTTAGGTTGGCCGACAATTATAATTCATTATCTATTAATTCATTCAATTTAATCCACTAATTATCTAATTAAACTCAATCCAATTCATTAATATTTTTAGGTTAAGCAGGTAACTCATTTCGACCCAATAATATTAACGGGTTGGGTCTATGACGTAGCAGAAATAACAACAAGGAACTCTTTTCACGAGAAATTCCTTAACAAAGCCTATAACGGCTTTAGGGTTTCAAGCACAAGCAAGAAAACGAAAGAAACTCAAACTTTTTATTCAAAAAATGTCAAATTAATGTTTAAGAGGGTATTTATATACCCTAACAGACCAAACCCTAAAAGGAAAAGAATAAATAAAAAAGACAGAAAAACCCTACAAACTTTCGTGGCCTATAACAATGTCTAAACATCGTTTTTTTGGCTTCAAACAAACGTCTCATTGGGTTTACCTTGTTGAATCTTGTAGATCTCATTGAGAACTTCGATTTGATATGCGGTGGGCCCCATAATTCATTCGGACGCAAAAGTTACGCTCCGTTAAAGATCTGCCGACCGTTAAGTGATTTCTACTGGTACTTAACGGAAACTAACAGAAAAACTTTCAGAAACTGCCGCTGGACCCCCTTAACTTCGAACTCTTCCCTAACGCTTTGCTCAAATATGTCTCGGCCACTTGTTCTACATCAGTCTGATCGGGTTAATGTGGGTCGAATCTGTTACCCATTTCAACCCGTGACTTTTTATGCTATAAATTCATGTTTTTTGGGTTGAGACGGGTCGACTCGTTTTAACTCGACTCATTCCAACCCAACTCATTTCAACTCATTTTAACATTTGGGTTATAATGGGTTTCAACATGTTTTAACCCATTATCTATTCCAACTCAACCCAAACTCAACTCAACTCACCCAAGGGCCTAGTTTTTGGGCATCTCATGTCCATATCACCAAAATCGTGTAAAAAACCTATTCAACCAACAACACCAAATTTAGTATACCACCACAATTCATGTGCACCAAATTGGTGCTGTTTTTTATTTCCCCTTTTGCCCTTTAATTTACGCTACTAACTTTTATTCTAACTCTTATATGATTATAAAGTTTATAAATATATATGGCATGGTTGATGTGTGTCTATATACTTTCAATTGGTCTTGGAAATAGTATTTTTGGGAAAAGTATAGCTAGTAGTATAAATATGTGACAAGCCTTGACAAATTATATACTCCTATATAACTCCATATATAGTTCACAATTTCACGCCGCGCGTCTATCCCAGGCGGCAATTGTGAATTGTAGATTATTAATATGGCGTTCAAGAATAAGTATGCATCCCGTAGTCTGTCTACGGATGGGAAAAGGGAGATGACGATGGAGGAGTTCAAGAAATGGTTGAAGAAATTTTCTGCAGGCAAAGATGGGCGAATAAGCAAAGAGGACCTCCGGGATGCTGTCCGTGCTAATGGAGGTCGGTTCTCTACGTGGAAGGGGAGATGCGCACTCAAAGAGGCAGATACGAATGGGAAAGGATATATCGATGAGGACGAGATCCATAAACTTGTGGGGTTTGCAGAAAAGGAATTGAGTGTAAGAATTGTACCATATTAAGTTCATATAGTAGTAGTATATATATATATATATATATATATATATATATATATATATATATATGTACTCGCATTCTGAATGTTTTTCAAAAGTGGATGCATGCATCAATGTTGGGTTACGTTGTTATTTCAGATCAGTAGTTTGTCTAAATATTACCATGGAAGAAAAGAAAAGAGAAAAGTATTAATGTATAGATGGATGCGCTTGCGCAGTGTACCTATATATATAGCTGCTGGTGATCAAAATATATACTAGAAATTATTTTGTAGTGATTGCTTTCCCCGGCCCCCTTCATAATTAATATTTGAATTACGAGAAATATGCTTACAAGGTAATTAGGACTATGTATTGTTTGATTTCAGTTTCACGGTGAAATTCAATTCATAATTTCATCATTTGTTGTACCAAGTACAGCTCTGCTGTTGCCTACTGTCGGTCTGTTTAAGGTTTACTCCATAGCTACTTGGCCACTGCTAACTCTCATCCATTTTTTTCTCCAAATTGTTTATGTTAGGATTTTCAATTTCATGGTTAGTCGTGTTCCAAAATAAGTGTCTTCTTTTTGTATATATTTTCTAGAAGTCAATCTTCTTAATTGTGACAGAGAAAAATAATACTGAAACCATGCATTAAGACGAACTGAGATAATCGTCAATGGAGTAGTTTTGTTAGGTAAATTTTCTCAATAAGCTTTACTGGTAGGGGTTCCGTGAACACTACGGCAAGGTTGTTTGTAAAGTCATTTGCTAGATTCTACACTAATTAAAGCCTAACTTACAATGATCTCAAAAAAAAAAAACCCAGCGCATGAGTTGGGGCTTAAACATTCATTATTAATTATTAATTATTAAAGCAATAAAAGGTATGAGCGGATTGACCACTTTCCAGCACCACACAACGCGGTTCCAATACAATGACATGTATGCCCTCACACTCTCGAGAGTACTATGCTACTATTGGCAAGCGGCCGACCCGGCCCGAAATAGTTTTTTTGGTGGGGGGCCCCTCATAGGACTCAAGCCCGGCCCATGCGCACTTCGGGCCTCTGGGCCTTCGGGCTTATGGGCCAAAAAATAAATATTTTTTTATTAACAAAACCTCACAAATTAGCTAATAAAAGTTATATAACACATCAAAAGTTCAAAACACACATACTTACTAGTTTAACTTACACAATTACAAAACAAAAGTACAACCAAAGCAAATATAAACAAATGTCGTTATTTCAACAATTAAACGAAACAGAAACTAGAAAAATTATAATGTTACAGGCCAAAGAAAAAATGCATGTGCTACTTGAAGGGTATTTTTTTCAAAAAAAAATTATGACCAAATTGAAATTCATCATACTGTCCCGAATTTTTTAATATGTGTTTTCTGAGGATAAACAAAGTTTTTCGGGTTCTAGTTTGTAAAACCATACTAACTAGCAAATGTTCATTTTTTTATTCGCCCAACACAATCTAGTATTTAAATTTTATTTTTTTATCAAGTTTATACTATTGAGACTTTTTATTAGCTAATATCAGATAGAGATACTCAATTAAATAGAGAAGTTTCGATAAAATTATTAACCACAATCATACTAAACTAGATTGGAACTTGGAAGATCAACTTCATTTCCTCTTTGTAAGTTTCACTTCCATCAATTTAAAATATGAGTTTCAACCAAAAAGAGAACAATGATTTGGAAATAGATCATACTGTATCATAAATTTATCTAACCAAAAGAAAAAAAAAAGTAGTCTAAATGAATATTGTTTGATAGTTTTTTTCTTTTTAGATTTATGTTTTAGTTTTAAATTTTGTAATTAAGTTTAAATGTTTAACTTTATGATCGGACCGAACCTGGCTTTTAGGGCTTTTTAAGGCTGGGCCGAACACGTCTCACGCGCCTAGCGGGCCGGGCCAAAGAGGCCCGGATTTTTCGAGCCTTCTAAATTGAGGCCCAGACCCTTGAAAAGTCGGGTGGGCTGGACCTAGCTCAATTTTGACAGCTCTAGTGCTGAGACATGAATTTTACTTGGAAAAATGTTATTATGACAACTCAATATTACAACTTTCCACTAGTCATGAAGGAGGATAAAATTGTTTTGGAAAAAGATAATATTGTCTTTCTTCAAGCCTTAATTGCGAGGAAAATTGTAATATTAGTTACAAGGCGTCGCAAAAATTTAGGGAAGCCGATTTTACAAATATTTTTTTTTTTGTAAGATAAATTTTCTTTAAGGTATTTAATTCGTCTCACACTAGATGTAATGGTCTCAACGAATTTCACCTCCAGGATATAAAACTTATGCACTTAATTCAAAGGTTACACTCCTTTGAATATTAATGAAACAATAAATCAAAATTGTGATCGTATATAAAAAACAAATTTTGTACTCCCTCCGTCTAAATTATCGTCCTCCTTTTCTTTCTCATCGGTCCCAAAATAATTGTCTATTTTGAAACTTACCTTTTTAGAACATCACTTTTACTACTTTACCCTTTCTTTTTCACTCTACTTTAATTATGGACCACATACACGTGAGTTTTAAAGGAAACTACATATTAAACCAATATAAATAATCAAGTCAATTTTTTTTAAAAATTATGCGACGAGTCAACTAGAACGATTATTTAGGAACGGAGGGAATAGAAGAAAGACTCTAAGGATTATATTTTCCATACTCCAATTCGGAACACTATTTAAAAATGTTAAGTTGCTACTTCAAAAAGTCGTTTCTAAGGGGATGGTCCAGTGGTAGATATGGGATTTCACAGAGTGTGAGGTATCAGGTTCGATCCCTTCCCATACCCCTTAGGAGGAAAAAAAAAAAAAAAAAAAAACTTCAAAAAGTGACAACCAAACCCAAAAAATACGTCAATTCAAAAACCTTTACTGCTTTAGAGTGGACAACTGTACCGTCCATCAATCAAACATGACTGTTCCAAAAAGTGAACCACCCATTCTTATTTTAAAATGTAATGATTAGTCAATTAATATAATAATAATTAATTAATATACATCATTCTTTCTGTATGTATATTAAATATTCCATCCGTCCCTAAATTATTGTTCTTATTTTTTTTTTCGTCCGTCCCAAAATAATTATCTAGTTTGAAACTTATCTCTTTAGAACATTATTTTTACCACTTTACTCTTACTTTTTCAACTTACTTTAATTATGGGCCACATACACATGAGCTTTAAAGGAAACTACACATTAAACTAATATAAATAATCAAGTCAGTTGTTTTTTTCTTAAACTGTGCGCCGGGTCAACCAAGACAATTATTTAGAGACGGGGGGAGTACATAAATCTCATAACTTTTAAGTTATATTTTTATATTGGATAAGAGAGATATAATAATTAATAAAGAGATAGGAATGAAGACAATAATATTTTATTCATAAAGAAGAAAGTTGATATACAAACTTAATGTATGGAGAATAGTATTTATTATATGTGAATACAAAAACATATAACAATCCCCCACTTATTTATATATAACTAGTTTTATATCTGTGCGTTAAATGCACGGTCATACATTTATTCAATTAACTTATACTCAAAAAAGAAAAACAAAATTTCAAAAATAAAGAAAAAATAATATCGGAGGCAACTACTTTTTATTAAAAAAATGATTTGTTTTGATTTAAAAATTAGAGACTTGTATATTTAATATCTAAGAATATAAAGTCAATTTTTAATTAAAAAAATTGGGGCTTAATAGTATGGTGTGTGTTTCAAGGAGTTTTGATTATTTAATGTTATAAGGGACGCAATTGTAAATGATAAAGTTTGCTGTAAAAAAATGATGAATGTTTCGAAGAGTATTCAGATCTAATTAAATCACATAAAAACATTGTGTTTAATTTTTTTTATATAAAAAACTATTTTTTAACATTTAGATCTACTGTGAATTTGTTAATATTTTTTATACATCGATTTTTGTTATTTATTTTTAGATAAATCTCCGAACTGTTTTAATCATTTAGAATTTTCGAAGGATTATTTTTTCTGTTGATTTTTATTTCATACTACTTCTAATTTGTCAATGGTTTTTTTACATCTCAAAATTTGGGTATTGTTTGATTTACTTGATTTTTTTAGTATAATATTTCAATATTGGGTTCATGTTGTGAAGAATCACTGTTTAGTTGAGGAAGGAGACTGTGAAATAAATGTCGAACAATATTTGAATCACATAAGACCTGATCAAATATAAGTGAATTACACTTATAATGTAAGCCATAATTTATTGTATATTTGAAGTACCTTAGTACTCTTTTTAATTCCATCCAATGCTCTTCGCTTGGATTGCTCATAAATCTACTTAAGATGCCAGTTGAACATGCAAGATCAGGTCTTATGTGATTCACCACGTACATTACTCTACCAATTATTTTAGCATATTCTTCTTGATATACGGTCTCACCTTTATTTGGAATAGCTACATTTTAATAGGACTTTTACTTATTTTGCAATCAAAATAATTGAATTTTTTAAATATTTCCTCGATGTATGAGATTGAGCTAATATATAAGTTACGTCCTTTTTAATCACTTTAACCCCTAAAATGACATCCACTGGATCTAAGCCTTTAATGTCAAAAACTTGCTTTAAGTAGTTCTGTAACACTTGAGATTTTCGATAATTATATCGAGATTTATTAGTTAAGTTTTAGTATTACTTCTATTGTTTGACTTGTATTCATTTGACTTTTTGACTATTTTATCTGTAACGATCAGAGTCCGAGAGCCCGCTCCGCTACGTGTAGCCTACACACTGGCCCACTGAGCACGCAGCACCTTAGGTCATCAGGCCCACCACAAGCCGACCCAAAATTCCATGGATGATGCTAGTGCCCAGTAGTAGCGCATGGCTACCTTATAAATCAAACACAAGTCTCACATCTACCCGATGTGGGATTGGGGTGTTACAATCTCCCCCACTCAAATCCTTGACGTCCTCGTCAAGGCCGAATCATACCCCGGGCGATGTAGGAATCAAGAGGTGGCTCGTACGGGGATCAAGAGGTGGCTCTCACCTTCTGCGGTGTAGCACTTTGGCCCGCACAGCACTTTGTTCCCATATTTCCGGCCGGGACCCGCTCTAATACCATTTGTAACGATCCGAGCCCGAGAGCCCGGTTCGCTACGTGTAGTCCACACACTGGCCCACTGAGCACGCATTATCTTGGGTCATCAGACCCACCACAAGTCGACCCAAAAGTTCATGGATGATGTTGGTGCCCAGTAGTAGCGCATGACTACCTTATAAATCAAACACAAGTTCCACATCTACCCGATGTGGGATAGGGGTGTTACATTATCCGGGGTTAATCTTGATTTACTTGTGTGTTAAGTATTATTAAGAATAGAATTACATGTATAAATATTAAGATTGGTTGGTATTTAAGTTGGATTAATTAGTGTTAGTTGATAGATTATAAATCAATCCATTATATGAGTACACTTTAAAAATGAATTTTAACAAGGAAGTCGGTAATGCCTTGATTAGTGACTCATGTCTTAGATAATTAGTTGAGATATTTTGGTAGGAAGTTTTATCATTTACTATCCTACTATTGTTACCGTGTGGGTTAAAAGGAAACCAAGGAGAGAGAATCGGTCGGTGGGATTTAAGGATTGTTGCCACCTCCTGCTTCATAGTTGACTCACTCTTGGCCAAATATATTTGCTGGAGGCCTAGAGTGAAAGTCTATCATCTTTTCTTTCTTTTTCCTGGTGCGGCCGGGAAAAAGAAAATTCGAGTGACAAATAGATTAACACCTTAAAATGACTTCTTTATTTTAAACAACACATGATTTATTAATAAAACTCACCGTGGGCTGACTTCTTTTGCAAGAGACTAATTTCAAATGGTATTCATATTCCCTTGTCCAGCCGTTTGATAGAGAAATGGTGGGTTCACTAGTTTGTATGGTAATGATGGTACATCGTAGAAGTTGCGGGTTAGTGTCGTGGACGGTTTTTGGTGGTAGGAAATAATATTTAATCTGCAGAAATTTCTTCAATCGATAAGTTACTTATTCCCTTGTTTGTTTACGTATGTAATAATATATGCTACATATGATGTTTTTGTGGGGGGTTATATTAGTTAACATGTAGAAAATATATTACTTGTTAATTGTTTTGAGCTTGTAATTGGTATACATGTTCGTAATAATTAATTACTCCGTTTAATCGATAAGATAGCCGATAAGAATGAAATAGGGTGTTAATGCAAAATGAAAATTATGATCCGTAATTTATGAAGTCGTAATTATTACCGCTCCGGGATTTGATTTGTTGAATAATTGACTCTATGGAGTCAAGTTGAGTGAAATAAATTATATGGGGTTGTGTAACTAACCCCTATGATGTTTGTATTTATTTAGGGAATCATTATACCCTTATAAATATTATGATGCGATAACAAGAAATTGTTATTTGATGTTTATGTGCTAAGTGATAATTAGTGATTGTGGCCCGAAAGTATTATAATATTGTAATTGACTCTACATGGTTATTTTATATGACAGTAAATTATTAAATTAGGGAATGATATATTAGTCCCTACGTGTTAAAAATATTATTGTGGTATTGTAATTGACTTTACGGAGTCAAATTGTAGTTGATTAATAGTTAAGACAACTGAGAAGCTTAGTTCCTGTAGGGAATTAAAGTAATTTAAATGATATTATTCCTATGCTAAGCTTATTAATTTTCGGGAATAAATAACATTTAGTTAATTGAGGTTTAAATAGATTCTACAAGATATGTAAATAGTATCTGAATTTCAGTTACGTGGAATTGTAACAATTAATGGATATTCGTTTGCATGTGCTGACTGACAGGTAGATTCGTACTAGTTTTTTTTTTTTTTTAGGAAACAGGGGCGGCACCCTGCAAAATATTATTAATACCTGAAACCAATACAATGAGGGGGACAACCAGCCTTACCCACAAACGGGAGGACAAAGGAGCCGAACCTCTACGACAGGAATGCAAAAGCTAACATCAACTACGGAAACTAAAAATACCCATCCTATCAAATCTATAAGCTTGTCGAACAGTCCCCGGAAGCTGCTGCACATCATCATAGCAAGTATACAGAACAAAAGAATGCGCCACCTCTGCTAAATTGTCAGCCACACCATTTGCCTCTCGATATACATGACGTATATTATACGATCCCATTAAAGCTTTACACTCTCTTAGCTCATATTCAAGCTGCCACGGAAAATGTTGTAAACCTAAAAGACCTCGTTCTGCTACTAATGAATCAGTTTCAACAAACACACTCTCCAATTCAAGTCTCCGACACAAAGCCAGCCCATCCCTTAACGCAGAGATCTCCGCAAACATGTTTGTACCCGGACCATAGAAATTAGAGAAAGCACAGATAAATCTACCTTGGAAATTTCTGACAATTCCTCCCCCCGTACAAAAACCATTCCTAGCCGATCCATCGGTGTTTAGTTTGAAAACATTCATAGGAGGAGGATCCCATCGAATCCAATTACCACGACAAATCTTAATCGGCTTTATCGGCACCCAAAGAGCCTAAAGATTAACTCGGCCCAGTTTATTAATTTCCACTTTCGGGAGATAATTAACCATGAGATCTTGCAGACCACGCCTAACTTCAACCAAAATAGCCTCTCCCTTCATTGGAATATTCTCAAAAACAGCTTTACATCTAGCTTTCCATATCTCAGCGACCTAACATGGACCCCAATCTTGCATGCACCAAGCGATTATGCAACGATGTCTTATGCAGAACCTTAATTAAATGAGATAAATTCTCATAAGTATCACTGTATGAAAATGCCGAGCCGAGAAAATGCCAAACCACCATAGCCGGTCGAATGAAGAAAGAGATGAGATAAAGATTCTCGATCATGCCTCCCCACACAACATACACATTTAGAAACTATAGCAATTTTCTTGACTTGAAGACACATATCAACTGGAAGAGCACCATTGACCAATTTCCACATGAATCCACTTATCTTGAGGGGAATCCAACGGTTCCAAAATTTGGCAGCCCACCATTGTCGAGGCCACTGTTGTCGGAGGTGTTGCCAGTGAGTAGCTACCTCAAAATCTCCTGACTTAGATCGAGTATAGACTAGCTTATCCAACATATTATCATTCAAACGAATTTTGTTAATCTGAACAAGATTCTCATCGGAGATCCAAGAAGCTAATTGCTCCAACTGAGGAAGAGCCTCTCGAACAGTGAGATGAATGTCCATTGGCTGAGGACCTTTAAGAACAACCCCACACCAATTATCTCCCAAAAGACACATCCCTCTTCCTAAAATCCACTCGCAATCCGAATCTCCATCATATGCCTATAAATATTTCTACTAATCGGCGACATCACAGCATTATTAATGTCTCCAAACAGCCCATATTTAGACACTTCAAAACGAGCCCACAAACTCGTACCTTGCATAACCGACCAAGCTAATTTCGCTTGAGAGAGTCCATAACCCGGCCGAGATCGAAGACCCAACCCCACTCGCAATCGGCCTACAAACCTTCTCCCGGCCACCCAATGAGTTCGTTCCTCCCCATTGCTACTCCATAGAAACGCCGCCATGGAAGACTCAATCTGAAGTAACACTTTTTGGGAACCGAATAGCTGCAATAGAATGAATTGGAATACTGCTAAGAACTGATTTAAGCAACGTTAGTTTACCCCCAAAAGACAAGAGGTGAGATTTCCATCCGTCAATACGTCGCAGCACCTTCGATACCAAGCCTTCAAAATATTGGACTTTGATTCTCCCTTTGAATAGAGGAATGCCTAAATAAGTCATGGGGAATAACTTATGAACGCATCCAGACCCAACTGCAATCTGTTGAATTCTACTAGGCCGACAATTCTTAGATACATAAAAGCCACTTTTCTCAAAATTAATTAAGCGTCCGAGCCGCCTCATAGTCACATAACACTTTTCGCAAAGGCGTAATAGACCCTTTACTTGCATTGCGAGAAAATTAACATGTCGAAATGCATACGTAAGATGAGAAATCACCAATCCACCCCGTCCCGTGAGCATACGGTGAATCGGACCACTTATTGATACTCTCCTTGAGATTAAAAGAGAACTTCTGCGCAATTATAAATAACTTGGCGGTGACAATGGATCTCCTTGTCGAACTCCTCGCGAAGACTTGAAATATCCAAAACTACCACCATTCAGCCTAATTGTATACCAAACATTACTTAACAACCGATAGATTAAGTTGCAAACTTTTACACTAAAGCCACATCTGTCCATAGTTTTCAACAGAAAGTCCCACTCTAGCCGATCGTAAGCTTTCGACATATCTAGTTTGAACACCACATTGCCGCCCCTCGTTCGATTATCTATGCGATGAACTAACTCATGGGCCAAAGCAACATTTTCTTGAATATTCCTACCCTTAACAAACCTAGTCTGTTCCAGGGAAATTAACCGCGGCAGAACATTAGCCAAACGAGATGCCAAAATTTTGGAAATAATTTTCCTGCAAAGGACACAAAGCGATTGGACGAAAATCTCCCAAATCTGTGGCTCATCTATCTTTGGAATTAAGACTATAGAAGTCGTAGACAAACTTTTATGAAGATCCATTCCCTTGAAAAAATCTGAATCGCAGCCACCACATACGCCTTAATAATATCCCAACATGAATTGAAAAACCAACCCGTGAAGCCATCAATTCCCGGCGCACTGTTAGGGTTCATACCTTGAATCGCAGCCCAAATTCCAGCTTCTTCTGGGATAGCCTCCAACAAAATATTATCTTGAGTATCCACCCTCCTTGGAAAATTCGAAATAAGTCCTCGAGACCATATGATCCGATCTAGAAAAAAAAGTCAATTGCCCTTTCACCAATAATCGTAGCATCGTGCACCACGAACCATCCTCATTTTTCATCTTAATCAAATTACGACGGACGTCTATCCTTTAGACTCGCATGAAAATACCGAGTATTTCTATCACCATCTTGAAGCCACATACGCCTTGATTTACTTGCAACATCTCGGCATCCCATTTCACTAGTTGAGCTAGCTCGCTTTTGCATTTGCCAAATCTCCTAAAGCTTGATCCCTCACGACTTATGCAAACATCCTCAAGTATGAAACTTTCTCATTCTTTGGGCCAACTTGCGATACGTTACCGAAAACTTCCCAATTCCATCTCTTCAGTTCGCGCCGTAAAAAGTGAAGTTTCCTATGAAGAGTTTCCATTGCATTTCCAACTACCAATCTATTCCATTGACTTGCAATAAATTGCTTGAAGTCGGATGGTCGATCCACATACGAAATCGGAATTGACCTTTTGGTTTAGGAATAAAGAAACCCAATCAACACGGAGAATGATCGATTCTACGACATAAGTGTTCGACATTAACTCCACCATAGGCTGCGGTATAAAGTCCGTTAGTTAAAGTCTATCAAGTCTTTGCCAAATTAAGTACCATCCCCATGATTGTTACACCAAGTGAATTTGCTTCCTTGAAACCCGCATCTCCCAAACCGCTTGAATCATAAAATCATTAAACTTCGGCCATACCAATAGAGAGTCCAACGCCACCTAATTTCTCATCGTGATTGGCTATAATATTAAAATCCCTCAACGACCCAGGCTCGTGCATGTAGGCTGCTATGTTAATGAGATCCCTCCATAAAGTATTTCTTTCGGCCCTCAAGCAGTTGCATAAACAAAAGAAACCATAATAACCCCTCCATTGCCCATCTTTATTCTCACCGTAAGGCTGGCGGCTAGTGACCTCTATCAAATTAATATCCACTCTATCATCCCACATCGACCATATATGTTTATTTGTGGGAGTTTCTTTGCAAAAAATTATTATATTTCGGTCTGCGAGCAATTTTCCTATCGATCTCTGCTATCTTAGGCTCCAAAAATACACACAAAGCGCGGATTATGTTGCCCAAGAAGGACCTTAATATAATCCATAGTTTTTTTGTTACCAATTCCCCTCACATTCCATAATAGAATCGACATATCAAAATTATTTAGCATGCAACGTATCCGAGGCATTAGCCTTAGAACTCTTCGCCCTTGTTAGACGTATGTTCTCCTTCCCAAACTTATCTTGCCTTACTTTTTTCCCCAACTTACGACGGTAATCCACGAAATCACTAGCACTTTTACTCGGCGGATCCAAATCCGTAACTTTGTAAGAGATTGTGCGCAATAACGAGGCATCCTTTTTGTCTTTCTTACCATCAATGGACTTTGATCCCTTTGGAAGAACTTCAAAATCCTCATCATTGTCATCCAAATTAGCCAACAAATCAAAAGTATTCTTAGTGACAACCCGTTCTCCAGAAATAGCACCACCAGTAACTACTTTGTTGTTTGTGGGAAGCTCCATATTGCTTGGAGTTGGTAGGACTTGTGTCCGGCTTTCATTCTCCCCACTAGTAGGTACTTGGACATTCCCGCCACTTCGTAGCCTTATCCTCCAAGGTATTAGTTTCGGTGTAGCGGTCTCCCTTGGAGAGTCTACTATATCAACAACTTATCTCACGGCCTTGCCATTATCATCCTTTGCATGCGATGTCGATCCCCGACTATCCCTCGTTAGAATCTTGGTGCTGCCATTGTTTACGCCTTGGCTCACGAACCTCCATATCAATATGCACTTTCTTACCTTCCTTTTCTTGACTTGCTGTTGGATGAATTGAACGGGATTTCAAATCAACAGCCTGCTTGCCCCTTGGTTCCATATTATGGCCCATGCTATTAACACGACGTTTACGACATTCAATAGCCAAATGTCCCAATAAGCCGCAACCCGAGCAGTAATCAATATTCCCTCAAATTCAATACTTTGCGAAACCATCTTCTTTAGAGGTACCCAACCACATCCGTGAAGGAAGACGTGCTGACACATCCGCTTCTACACATATACGGGCAAACATCGGGTGGGTTAGGGCTAACGTCCGATCATACGCCGAAGAAATTTCCCAATCCATTACCGATACGTTGCAAATAAGAGCTATTAAAGAAAGACAACGGCAAATGATGTAGCGAACCCATACGACCACCTTAGGGCTATCCCGTCGATACACAAAATCGGTGTCCACCGAAAGCGATCTAAACATACAACGTTGAATCATATGTGATTCTTTCGACAACGCCCTGACCATATCTTCAGCTGAAAAAAGATGTACCATGACATGCCTTGGATCTAATAATCCAATAACAAAGTTACCTTTAAGATGCCATGAGTTCGATATGTGCTCCTGAATGACATGCAAAGAGGGCCTACCCATTGAGAATTTGAGGATAACTGTATTGTTGAACTGTGCATGTGCGACCTCCATCTCTACGAGAAAATAAAACCCTCGGTTCATGATCTACCGTTACCGCATGCCTTGGAGGGATAGGCAGTTCCTTCAGCGTAATGGATCTATTAGCATTCAAACATTGCACTTCTCCCTTGCTCTTTACGGCATCTGCAAATGATTTAGTGTTGGACGTATTGGCCTCCTTGTGCAGCCAGATTCGCTAGTCCACGGATCCTTTGGGAGGTGGATCTCCGGGCTTGCTCAAATCCGGCGGCATAAGGTACCGCAAACCCTAACGGGAAATAAAATAAATCGCACCTTCACTGTGTGTGTTTGTGTGTGTTTGTGTAAATAATTATATGTCATGGATAGATATTACAGTTATTTAATGGCAAATAGCTTTTGGATTTGTGACTTAACAGAGTCAGTATTTAAGATAACTAAGCTATATGAATTAAGTAATTGATTTCTACGCTTAAAGAGAAGTGACTAGATTTCGATGTGGAACGATTACAAGATATTGTAACTGCAAGTCAATTACGTGACATTATTGTATAAATTAAATATCTATAAATTGTACATAGTATTCTATTGAGTAGTAGACATTTATGGCCTGCTCCAATGACTGATTTGAAATCCTTGACTTGTAAGCTTGGGTGTAGTATTCGTGGAGAGTGATTAACCTAGACGAGGTTAATCGTGGGTATGTTACGAGACTTATATAAAGAGTTAAAATGCTCGTAGGTATTGTTTGGCATAGTTATAAATAACGGGATTGAGAACCTCCTATTATCATCATATGTACACCATTTGGGTACCGGATAGTCGTGAACTAAAATATAAAGTTTATGGATGTTATGGATTGCTATTGGCAGCAAGTTGGTGTATTGAGTGCAGTAAAGTCGTTGACTTGCTCTTCGGCTATCTAGTGTTTGATACTCACAGATAGCTAGTGACAACATTGCATGTCATAAGATATAGTGTTCAAATACTCGCTAGCAGTCGCATAGTATTTTATGATGTAATAGGTACTTTTGACCTATGCTGGTGGTTGAGCATGGTATCTAGAATTTACAGACTTGTCTTTTGTAGTGGGTGTTTGTGGTAGGACCAGTGACCTACTCTTGTGTTGTTTAACGTTTAGTACTTACAACGTTACATTCGTTATCATTAAGATGATCTGTCTATAGTGTTTTTATAAACAAATACATGTTTGGTGTTGTTTATATACGAGCAAACATTCATGCTTGATATGTGTGTTGAGCTCTCATACTTGAAACTCAACAACCGTGTTTATTTACGAGCAAACATTCATGTTTGGTATGTGTGTTGGGTTCCCCTACTTGAAACTTAACAGTTGTGCTTATTACAAGTAAACATCTACTTGTGCATCGCACTAAGTCCAGCTGGCATTTGTGGTTGTGACGACAATGGAACGACAATAGTCTTTACAAGAGTTAAATCTCATGATCGCTACGGGTCGTTGCATGGGTCTCTCCCTTGTTATTAGTCGTAACAAGGATGTAGCCTTTGTTAGAGCAATTCACATGACAAATAGAAGGCTGGACACTTGGGTAAAACTCGGGGTAATGAGACTCCTGGTTAAGTCCCAAGATCAGTGTTTTCTAGATACTATTGGGTTCAGACATGGCTGTGGTTTTCAGTTATGAATACTATCAGATTCAGACAATATATTATGTATATCGTGACAGCAACACATCTATAGTGTTCTTCTGGATTTCTGGTACAGTTATAAATGTGTATTGCTTCAGCAGCACATCTACAGTGTTTATAGTATGACAAGTCAAAAACTCACCTGCAGATTCAGCTCAGATATAGATAGATACTGATTTATATTCTGACTATGTGTTTATATTACGTCGAGTCAATGTGCATTATAACATGATCAATGTGAATTGTGTGCAAGTATATGAATTGCTATACTTGGTGTATCGTGTATTGTGCATTATGTATTGGTTATATGTGCATAACAACATGTCGTATAGATCATATAATAACTTACTGAGTTATTACGCACCCCGTGTTTGTTTAATTTAGTATGCAGTTATCTAGGAATTTATCCAGTGAGATCAGAATTTCTCGTGTGGCCGGTGAGACACGCAAGACCTAACATGTTGTTGAGTTGTAGATCCTAGAAGGCTTTATTTGTATAGCAATGAGGATGGGGATATATAGAGTTATATAGACTCTACCTTGGGTTTTGATTGTTACTGATGTATTATTTCACTAGTTGGTTGGCTTGGAGCCATTGTGTTTAGTTCACGAGTAATAGCTTGTGGTTTTTTTGTTTTCCTAGCTTTTCAGAAGATGTGGTGTTTATATTATTCACAAAAACTATTATGTTTTATCAGATGAGTTTTGTTTAGCTCATAATTACTAAGGGATTTGCATGTGTTTTATGTGTTTATTAGGCGCTCGACCCGAGGCTCTTATAAAGATTAGGGGTCGGGGCGCTACAAGTTCTTTGGCATATTTATACAATTTATATCAGAACCAAATATAAGCAAATCATCCACGTATAAAGTTATTACAACTTTTATAATTAAGAGTAACTTTAGTAAAAACACAACTTTCTACTTTACTACTCTTAAAGCCAAATTTCCGAATTTCTTGCTTAAATTTTTTGTACCATTGTATTGGTGCTTGTTTAAGTCCATATAGAGATTTCTTCAATTTACTAACCTACCACCAAACCCAAACCAAATAGCAAGCCTCATCCAAGGTCCAAGGCCTAGTGGTGAGGAAACTACTTTCCCTACAACCCCTCAAGAAGCATCTACTTCTCATGCTCCTCTAAACCCAAACCCTCAGCCAAACACTAACCTACCACCAAACACCAATACCCCAAACCCAAATTTTCCACCAAACTCCTATTATCCAAATGTTAATCATTTCTCATCAAACCCACCATATCCTTTTCCCAACACCAATATATCCCAGAATCCAAATGACCTTTCGTTTCCCATCACCAATCCACTCCAAAATAGCCCACATATGGACCCCAGAAGTTATACTCAACCAAGGCAAGTAACAACCTATTTACCTTTTAATGATCTTGGTCGTCAAGCCGAAGCTACAAATAACCCATCTCTCCAAAATCCCTACCAAATCCCTCCGCAAGGAATAAACCCAATTACACCCAGTTCCTCCAATATATACCTGAACCCAACTCCTACCAATAACCTACCTCCTCAAAATCCCTACCAAATGCCTCCGCAAGGAATGAACCGCTTTACCCACAACCCTTCCAATATATACCAAAATCCAACACCACCTCCCACCAAACTAGAGGTAGACATGGAAAACCTAAAAGGAATGATGCTCCAAGTCCTAAATAAAGGGGAATTTTTTATACGGGCATTAACATTGCAACCTTCGGCTATACTACCCTCAAAATTCAAAATGTCCAACGTAGAAAAATTCGATGGGACTAGATGCCCTATCTCTCACCTAAAATCTTACTCTACCGGCATGCAGTCAAGAGGGACTAGTTTCGAAGCCATGGCCTCAAATTTCCATCTTACCTTGATAAGGGAAGCTAAGCATTGGCTAATGTTAGCAGATAATAGTACCATGGGCACTTGGGACCAAATAGCTGAGGAATTCCTAAAGAGGTACAAAGACAATACCACCTCTGAAAATAAAAGAGATCTCGAAGCATACACCCAAAGGAAAAAAGAATCCTGCGCAGATTTTGCAGCCAGGTGGAAAAGAAAAATAGCTCAGACATTGGACAGGCCTGATCCGGCTGAATCGTCCAAGATGTTCATTAAAAACCTTTAACCCATTTACCTATAGCAACTTTAAAGAAATAGTGGAGATAGGGATCCGTATCGACAAAGATATACAAACTGAACATTTAAAATTCGGTACACCTCCCAACTCTTTCCGTTACTCAAAAGGAAAGACAGCCGCATCAGGGTCAGCCGTTAACATGGTAGGAAATACACATGTTATGCCATCATCCAATTTCCCTGCCCAGAGTTACAACACTGTCCCATGGTCCTATGGAGCAGATAGATCCATCAATACAATTGGTGGAAATAATGGTCCAAACAGAAATTTCAGGGGTCCAAACCGGGGAAATAGGCACTATGATGAATTGCAAGCCCCTCAATCTTTGATATTGCAAAGACTGATGGCACAGGGAGTGTTAAAACCCATGGAAAACTACAGGCCGCCAAATCCTTTGCCTAACTCATGGAACCATGCCCGGTATTGTGAATACCATTGCTGCAGTGGTCACCTCACCGACAAGTGCTACATAGTTAAAAATGCAATCCAGGACCTGATAGATGATAAGGTTATTGAAAAACCTCCCCCCAGGTCAAATGTAGTCAAAACCCTCTAGCTCAAATCAATATGATTGAGGATGGTGAAGAAAATTGTGTACCCAAATTTGAAAGGAATAAAAACTCATTACCATATATCATTGTTCCTTTCTCCCTACCAATAAAAGAGCCTAGCTGTAACATGATCTCTTGGGACACTATCCTGGGTAGTCAAAACACCTGTAGCACTGAAAATTCCACTTAGGTCGGTGGGGATGTTAGTCACCTTACCAGATCTGGTCGGGCCTATCAACCAAACCAAGAAAGCGGTGACCACTCTGGCAAAGACAAAGAAATAGATATTGGGGCTAAGAGTATGGAAGATACCCTGCTAGCTCATATAAACAAAACCCAAGCAAACATATCTATTTGGGGGACTTGCTCTATGCTTTCAAAACCCATCGAGATACACTGGCCAAATCCCTAAGTCAGGCAGTCATCCCTATTGAAACCTCTCCAAATGAGCTCACCCAAATGATCGGAAACATACACTTTGGAAATGTGATTATGTTGACTGATCTAGATCTGCCAAGAGAAGGAACCAGCCACATTGATGCTCTCCACATCACCGTGGGGGTCATGGAAAAAAGGATTCCCCGAGTTCTGATAGATAATGGTTCGTCTTTGAATGTATGTCCCACAAGCACGCTAGCCAAATTAGGAATAAAGATGTCAGAACTGAATCCATCATCACAGACAGTAAGGGCATATGACAACACTAGTCGATGTGTACTAGGGGTGGTAACTTTGATGATGACTATTGGGCCACTAACTATGTCAGTTGAATTCTAAGTCCTAGATATTCCTGCTACTTTCAGTCTATTGCTACGACGTCCTTGGATCCATGGGGTAAAAAGGATAGCCTCCTCACTTCATCAACATGTCAAATTTATCCATGATAACGACATAGTAATCATATTTGCCGATAAGATCGTGGAAAACAAAGAAAACGGGGACATCCCAATCCTCAAAATAGAGCACGATAACACGGGCATTTTCCTCAGTGGCTTCGAAGTTATCCCTCATGCTAGAATCAATGCCATTGAATATGGGCGAGAGACTGACATCATAGGAAAGAAAACCACCGTCTTCAGAGATATGGTCCCACTA
This sequence comes from Codonopsis lanceolata, assembly GCA_013146195.2. NCBI lineage: Eukaryota > Viridiplantae > Streptophyta > Magnoliopsida > Asterales > Campanulaceae > Codonopsis > Codonopsis lanceolata. Next base: position 105,193,119 of record CM028380.1, on the reverse strand, counting down.
AACATGCTCCGAAAAATGAATTATAATGCTTGGTTTGGGTCTCGACAGGAATCAACTAGGGCTTATTAACCTAGTCCAAGATGAACTTAAGGAATGTATCCCTCCATTTGGTCTAGGATACAAATCCACGCCAGCCGAGCTAGCTGCAGTCATGAAACAGAAACGTGAGAAAAATAAGGTAAACGAGAAAAACGTCCTTATATAGATCCCCCTCTCCAACTATATAGGAAAATATTAAATGGTTACTTTGTAAGGAATGGAGAAACAGATGCCTACCCCATGTTTCCCGAGCCCTGGTTAGACCAAAATGGGAAAAGATGCCCTGGTTGGGAAATCTTCGAAGATGTCAGTCTCACCACTGATAAAATGGAACAGGTTACCTTGGAGCCCTGTAGCCCTGTATATGAAACTGCAACAGCTGAAAATACCTGGTCAATAGATCAAGATGACTGTGCCCTGGCCCTGTCAGGTGATGACTTCATAGGGGACAGTTTCCTGGGAATGATTGACAGCTGGACTAACTATCAAAAACTCCCGGCCGAATTCGAGTCTATTGCTGATAATCCCCTGTAGAACTGGTATACTACTACTGTCCCGCTCCTAACAACCGCAGACTTGGTGGACCGTTTTGGATATACTATTCCCCCTCCTTCATTAAGCCTTATGGATTGGTCGTCTACCGATTCACTCCCTAAAATTGTGGACCTCAACCCCCAGGGCCTCAATAATATAACCAACCATGTACAGTTTACTCTTAATAATGAAAATCTCGATGTCATTTCGTATTCCTTAGTTGCACCTACGTTAAAAGACAAATTAATTATCATTAATAATGAGTCACTTAACGAAATGGACTTGAACGATAAAGGTTACTTACTTGAGCTCACCAAGTCAGTCAAGCACCCAGAAAAGCACCGATCAGCAGCGTCAGAATAAGATTTATCTGTTATCAACTCAACAGGATATCAAAGAAGTCGAATCGGCACCACCGCAAGGGTCGAAAAGGCAAAGATTAGTCGGCCTACTGAGAATTCTTCGCGCATGGTCCTACGAAGACATGCCTGAGTTGAATCCAGCCATAGTAAAGCATCGAATTCCGACATACCTCGATGCAAGGCCAGTCAAGCAGAAACTCCACTGAATCAAGCCAGAATGGTCACTGAAAGTAAAAGAAGAAATCATGAAACAACTGCACGCCAAATTTATTCGGGTAGTTGAATACCCAATTTGGCTGTCAAATATGGTGACCGTTCTGAAGACCAATGGAAAGGTTCGGATTTGTGTGGAGTTCCGCGATCTCAACAAGGCATCGCCCAAAGATGACTTTCCTCTACCCAACATTGATATTATGGTAGACGCTTGATCGATGTATTTTATACGTCGATTTTATAAACTTCTATGACTTAAATTATGCTATTTCACGAGGCTTTTGGCTACTAATATATGTTTTCGGTGAGTTTTGTAAGTTTCAGGGTTATTAGTGAAAATATGCGAAACTCTAGGGTTTTAAGTGCAAATTTCAAGAAGGGCCAAAAAGGAAAATGAAGAAAGAATGAAGTCGTCAACATCGGACACCTCATGGACGCAAGGTGCCTCAGGTCTTGCGACCGCAAGGTAGGCAATACGGATCATAAAGCATAAACCAAGAATTCCAAAGGCCGGACATACTGGAGACCTTGCGGACGCAAGGTACCCAACACCTTGCGACCGCAAGGTGGTCAGAATGCGACTATTTCGGATTTTCACACAATGGTTCGATTGGATTACAACTCCCGGGTATATATAGAAGTCAGATGCCGAGCCAAAAAAAAAGAGGACGGCTGGAAGCTCTCTTTAGTAGATTTTAGGTAGTTTTTAGACTGTATAACATAGTTAGATTTTGTAATTTCAAGTATTGAAGATCAAATCATGTATCCGATCATCTCCATGTGTCGTTCATTGTCTATGATGAACTAAATCATCCATAATCTAGAGGTGGGAGGTAACTTGTATCAAATTTATGCTTTAATTTTTATATATGATCATTCAATTCTTGTTGATTGTGTTGTTTATCAATCCCTATATTATTTTGCTTTGAACAAATGAATGTAATCGCAAATAATAAAGGCTAGAGGTGCGGATAACCGCATGACCAATGTGCATATGTCGCATTAATCGGCTCACCAACACAATAAATTGGACCTATCGATGCACGAGAGTGATAAGTTAGGACTGTGTTCTTACATGATCTAGGTGACAGATAGATCATAAATCTAGGTGACAGCTAGATTGACAGTTCGTGCTTAGGATATAGAATGGATGAATTTTATGGGATGGAGGCTGAACCAATTGTTCAACAGACTATATCTATCTTTAGTGAACGAACCCAAGACATTGAATGATATTATTATGAATTGAACATAAAAGAGATACAAGTGAAACCAAGAATCCTAGATTGCCACCCACCATAAGATCTTCATATCGTTATTTCGCCTAATTAGTTAAACATCTATAAATAGTAGTTTAGAGTAGAAATAAATATAAAAACCCCTTTAGATTAATAATTTGCTATCAATAAATTGCATCAATCGCTCGTGATCACTTGTCTCTGTGGGTTCGACCCTTGCTTCCAATACTATTCTATAATAGTCTTGTCCACTTGCAAGGAAAAAGATTAATTAAAACATCGATCAACTTTTTGGCGCCGTTGCCGGGGACAAGCTAGTTCACGTAGTTAGTTTGTTGGTAGCGTAGTTTTTAATTTAATTTAGTTTTTAGTTTAATTTTCAGTTTTCATAAAAATAATAAAAATACAAAAAGATTTTATTTTATTTTATTTTTAATAGTTAGTTGTTTTTAAATTGCTTTAATTTATTTTTATGCACGGTCGTAGATCTTTGAATCCTAAATTGGTAGACTTAAATCAAGATATAAATATTGTTAGAAGAAATCAAGAAGTCCTTGAAAATCTAGCTCACGAGTTTGATAATCAAGACCAATTGAATCAAGAGGATCCTCTGGTTGATCCTCCAATGGAAGAAAATAACAATAATCGTAATCACGAAAACCTAGTTGACCCAAGTAATAGGAATCAAAGAGAAGAAGAACCTGCAAGAAGAAATATGGAAGTAGTGATAAATCAAAGAACTATTAATGACTTTAGTAGACCTTCATTAAATGTTGTGACATCATGTTTAGTCTTGCCAGATGCTGTAAGGAATTTTGAGTTAAAAGGTCATTATTTTAATGCCATACCATCTTTTCATGGGATGCCCCATGAAGATCCTGTCAGTTTCTTAAGAGAATATGAATACATGATGAGTACTTTTCCTTTAGGAGGGTTGACTGAAGATCAAATCAAAATGAAATATTTTCCAAGTGCATTAAAAGAATTGGCAAAGAGATGGTTTATGAACTTAACACCAAATAGTGTTTATACTTGGGCTCAATTATATGATTTGTTTATGAGTAAATTTTACAAACATGCATCTCTTCATATAGAAAACAAATCATGTCATTCCAAAATGAACCAGGTGAAACATTCCATGAGTCATGGGATAGATTTAAAAATATGCTCATTATGTGTCCTCATCATAATTTGGCTCAACATGTGTTAGTGCTTCAATTTTACCATGGTCTTTCGCCAGGCTTACAAACTATGGTTGATAGTGCATTGGTGGTTCTATTAATAGAATGACACCGTAAGCACTAGAAGAATTATTTGAGATGTTAAGCATTAATTCCCAACAGAAAAGTGCTAGAGGTAAAAATAGAAGCCTATATCAACTACAAGATAATTCAAATACACAAACTCAATTTGAAAATTGGCAAATTCAAGAAGCATGTGCTTTATGTGGATTATACTCTCATGCTACTAATTTTTGTCCATCAAGTGCTGTGTATTCCGACAGTGCTAATGCTATGAATATGTACCCTCAAAGGCCTAGGAATGATCCCTATTCAAATACATATAATCTGGTTGGAGGAATCATCCTAACTTTTCTTGGGGAGGAAATAAGCCTTTGCAACCTCAACAATTCCAACCTCAACCACCACAACCTCCACAATTGCCAAATCAAAATCGCTTGAGAATTGAAGAAGTTCCCAAACAAGATGTAGCAAGTAAAGGTCAAGCCAAAGCATTGATGAAATACATGCTTGAAGAGATTGAAAATCTAAAGAAACACATTGAAATTTCTAGTGGAAGCGATAAAAGAGAAGAAGGGAAGTTCCCTAGTCAAACCGAAGAGCAAGCCAAGTCAATCACCGCTCTTGCAAAGCTGTAAGGTAATAGGTGAAGAGGTAAGTGATCCGATCCTTCTTCTAAAGTGCCACGCTACATTAGTCGAAAAGAAATCGAAAAGATAGTGAAGAGAATAATAAAGAGAATAATGAACTAAATAATCAAGAAGTAGAAGTAGAAAAGTAAAGTAGAAGTTCCAAATAAGGAACAAGAAAAAGAAGTTCAAAATAAAGAAAATACAATTGAAGTTGAAAAAGAGTTGGATCAAGAAGAGAGAACCTTATGTGGCTCCACCACCTTATGTTCCTCCAATTCGTTCCAAGAAGACTTATGAAAAACCGAATGGACAAACAATTTTACGGAAATTTATAATATGTTATCCAAAGTGAAAAATCTTCCTTTGCTTAATGTTATTAAAAATATTCCAGCTTATGCAAAGTTTTTCAAAGATCTTCACTCTAAGAAACACAAGTTTGAAAACAATGAAAAGATTATTGTTTCGAAAACGCTGCTTTTACAACCCAAATTACCACCTAAGTTGAAAGACCTCGGTAGCTTTAATATCCAAGTTTCGGGAAGCTCTAAAAAGATGAAAGCAATGCTAGATTTAGGAGCAAGTATTAATTTGATGCCTTTGGTCTATAATTAGGGTTAGGAGAACTAAAACCCACTAATATGCAATTACAATTAGCCGATCGTTCGCTCAGCTTAAATATCCTTTGGGTATAGTGGAAGACATCCTAGTTCAGGTTGATAAATTCATTCCGCTTGACTTTGTGGTTCTAGAGATGGAAAGGAAGATATGCACTAATAATGAAGTCCCAATATTGTTAGGTGACCATTTATGGCTACCGCCAATACAATGATTAATGTGAAAAATGGTAAACTCACAATGTCGACCCTAGGTGAAACCGTTGAAATTTCTCGTGTTTGATGCTATGAATAGACCTAGTGACATAAGTGTCTGTTTTTCAATAGATGAGATTGAAAAGTTATCAACTGAAACTTTTGAAGAAGAGGAAGAATATGAGAGAGATAGATTCATAGTTTATGATGATAGTCCTATCCCTCCCATAAAATTGACATTGATGAAATTGAAAGAGAAATAGAAGAAGAGGAAAGACTAGAGAGAGAAAAGTTAGAAGCTAGTAAAAAGAAAGATAAAGAAGAAATAAAGAAAGAATCAGAAAATAATTCTGATAAGTTTGAAAAAGTAAAAGAAGAAATTAATGAAATTAAGGAAGATGAAGTAGAGATTCTCAAATCTCTTTGAAGAAATTGAGATAGAAAATATTGATGAAGAAGCTAAAGAAGATATTAAAGTAGAGAATGAGGAGGCTAAAATAAAAGAAACTATTAAAGTAGAAAATTCTGAATTTATGCCATCCATTAATTCTCCTAAAGTCGAAGAATTAAAGCCATTACCACCCCATTTAAAATATGCATTTTTAGGGAAGGTAACACTTGCCCTCAAGTTATTATAGCAGCCGACTTAACGGAAGAGCAAGAAGCTAGTTTGTTAAAAGTTTTATGGACACATAGAGAAGCTTTAGGATGGTCCCTAGCTGATTTAAAAGGCATTAGTCCCTCTATGTGCATGCATAAAATACATCTAGAAGAAGGTAGTAAACCTTCAAGAGAAAGGCAAAGAAGACTTAACCCACACATGGAAGAAGTCAAGAAAAGAAGTTCTTAAGCTCTTAGATGCGGGTATAATTTACCCTATATCGATAGTAAATGGGTTAGTCCTGCTCAAGTAGTTCCTAAAAAGTCGAATTACACTCGTTGTTAAAAATGAGAAAGATGAATTAGTTCCTACAAGAACAATAACCGGTTATAGAATGTGCATTGATTTATGGAAATTAAATGAAAGCAACTAGGAAAGACCACTTTCCTTTGCCATTTATTGACCAAATCCTTGAAAGACTAGCCGGTCATGAATATTATTGCTTTTAGATGGTTTTTCCGGTTATCAAATCCCGTTGCACCCAAAGACCAAGAGAAAACAACTTTTACATGTCCCTTTGGTACTTTTGCCTTTTAGGAGAATGCCTTTTGGATTATGTAATGCACCACTAGCTACTTTTCAAAGATGCATGATTTCTATATTTTCGCACTTAGTTGAAAGATGCGTAGAAGTTTTCATGGACGATTTTTCGCTTTTGAAATTCTTTTGATCATTGTTTAGAAAACCTTACATCGCCCCCAAAAGATGCCGTGAAACTAATTTAACTTTAAGTTGGGAGAAAAGCCACTTCATGGTAAAACATGGAATTGTCTTAGGGCATGTTGTTTCAAATAAAGGCATTGAAGTTGACAAAGCTAAAATCGGTTATTTCACAACTACCCCTCCCACTTCGCTTAAAGAGTTAGAAGTTTTCTAGGCCATGCCGGTTTTTACCGAAGATTTATAAAAGATTTTTCCAAAATCAGTAAACCTCTATGTAATTTGTTAGCAAAAGATACCGAATTTATTTTTGATAAAGAATGTTTAGAAGCTTTTAATTTATGAACTATCGCCTCTATTTTATTCGGCCCTAATTGGTGACTTCCTTTTGAAATCATGTGTGATGCATCAGATTTTGCGATTGGAGCCGTGTTAGGACAAAGGGTAGATAGAAAGCCTCATGTGATTCATTATGCTAGTAGAACTCTAAATGATGCACAATTGAATTATACAACTACTGAAAATGAATTTTTAGCAGTAGTATATGCTTTAGAAAAATTTAGATCATATCTGCTAGGATCAAAGGTGATAATTTTTTCTGATCATTCTGCATTAAAATATTTTTTAAGTAAGAAAGATGCTAAACCAAGATTAATTAGATGGATGTTATTGTTACAAGAATTTGACATTACTATCAAAGATAAAAAGGGAACCGAGAATGTTGTAGCCGACCATTTGTCCAGATTGGAATTTTCACCCTTGCTTGAACGTCAATTTCTTGATGATCCTGTCCCCATAAATGATAATTTTCCTGATGAACAACTTTTAGCCATTAAAGATTCTGACCCTTGGTATGCTGATTTTGTCAACTACTATGTGTCTGATATCATTAATCCAGATTTTGATCATTATGAAAAGAAGAATTTTTTGGCGGAAACTAAAAATTATTTTTGGGAAGCACCTTATTTATACAAAATTTGCTCTGATTCTTTAATAAGAAGATGTATTCCAGAAAAAGACCAACAAGGTATTATGGAATTTTGCCATGGATATTCTTGTGGAGGTCATTTTAGCGGAAACAAGACTGTTAGGAAAATTTTGCAATCAGGTTTATATTGGCCTACTGTTTTTAGAGATTGTGAATTGTTTTATAGAACATGTGACAAGTGTCAAAGAACAGGTGGAATAGGAAAGAGAAACGAGATGCCCTTACATATTAATTTGGTAGTTGAAATCTTTGACGTTTGGGGTATTGATTTTATGGGTCCTTTTCCAGTGTCAAATAATTGTGAGTATATTCTAGTAGCAGTAGATTATGTATCTAAATGGATTGAAGCAGTAGCAACTAAGACTAATGATGGAAAACAGTAGTTAAATTCGTAAAAGATCTGTTTGCTAGATATGGAGTACCTAAGGCCATAATAAGTGATCAAGGAACTCATTTTACCAATAAGTTGTTGAATAATGTTCTTAGGAAGCATGGTGTAACTCACAAGCTAGCTACACCTTACCATCCTCAAACATCCGGCCAAGTAGAAGTTAGCAATAGGCAAATAAAAGCAGTATTAGAAAAGAATGTTAGGCCTGATCGTAAAGATTGGGAATCTAAACTTAAGGATGCTTTATGGGCATACCGAACTGCTTTTAAAACTCTCATAGGAATGAGTCCATATAGAATGGTATATGGCAAAGCCTGCCATTTACCCGTTGAAATTGAGCATAAAGCATATTGGGCGGTTAAAGAGTTAAATTTAGATTTAACATTGGCTGGAGAAGAAAGATTGTTTCAGTTAAATGAGTTAGAAGAACATAGGTTGAATTCGTATGAGAATGCTAAAACATATAAAGAAAGGACCAAAAAGTATCATGATTTGGGGTTAGTCAACAAAATGTTTCATCCAAGTATGAAAGTGTTACTTTTTAATTCTAGATTAAGGTTATTCCCCGGAAAGCTAAAATCTAAATGGTCTGGTCCCTTTATAATTGTACGAATTTATCCTCATGGAGCTGTGATATTCAAAATCCTAAAAATAATGAAGTTTTCAAAGTTAATGGACACCGACTCAAGCCATATTTAGAACCGATGTCAGTTGAACGAACAATTGAGTTAACTGCTTGGCCGACAAGGAACCACCCCGAGATTAGGCTTGCAGTTTGGTCGAGCCAAAGACGTTAAACAAAGGCGCTAAGTGGGAGGCAACCCACTATTTTGAATGATATTTTCTTTTGTAGTTAGTTTAAATATGTCTTTCTCCGTTAAATTTAATTTTTGGACATTTAATTTTTGATTAAATATGCCAAAATCCAAGTTTGGGGGAGAAAAACATCTTAGTATTGTATTTATATGTTACTAATAATTTTTAGTCTAAGAATTTTTGTTAAGTTTTTGCATACAGAAAGATACAAAACATAACTAAGTTAACTAAGGGTTAAACCGCAAAACCGTTGAAAGGCCGAGAAAAGAAATCAAGAAAGGCAGTTCGACACCTATGGACGCAGGCGTGAAGGACCTGCGACAAGGTCCCCAAGAAATGCGACTGCGGCATCGCATCGCCACATGGGGAATGAACGAGAATCGAACCGCTTTTGATCGCCGACCTTGCGACGCAGCAGTGTGGCGCATCTTGCACCGCAAGGTCCCCTTATATAAAGGTGCCGAAGTTTTTCTTCGAAATCATCACGCATTCTCTCCCTCTTTCAAGAAGATAGCAGCCCGCTCTATCCCTCTCAAATTCCGGCAGATCGGCTCAAGTTCCCAAGACATACTCCAAGAATCTTCTCTCCTCCTTCACTATTCTTCATCCCCTACCTCCATCCATCCACCATTGCACCCCATCAAGGTTGAAGTTTTTGAAGAAGAAGAAGAAGAACCTCCATTGCCGACGCCGATCGAGCCCACACTCCGGCTGCACTCTCTCCATTTTAGCTGCAAACAAGTAACACTATCACCCTCTTTAATTTTACACGTAAAATATTTGCATGCTAGGGTGTTAGACAATTTTAACGTAGATAAAAATTTTGCAGGCTTAGAATAAATTTTTAAACTTAAATTGTTAAAACTTTAGTTTTTAATTTTTTTAAATCAAACAAAATGTTCTGTAGCGTAGAAATACGCTGCTTCATCCTCCGGCCCCACTTAGAGGAAGAACAAAATTTTGACATCACCCGAGCTCAGATCCTACGAGGCATCGAAGATACACGGCCAAACTCTCCAAGTCCTTGGTGCCCGAAAGGGGATTCAAGGCTGAAGAATTTGCCCTCCGTCCCAATCTGATAGCTCGTAGGTGGGGGCGTTTGATAGATTCTCCGCCAAGGGCAGCCATAGTGCCCATTGTCCGAGAATTCTATGCCAACGGCAATATTGGCATAGATGGGGGTGTATTAGACACCGTTAATGTTAGGGACGTTGTAGTAAATTTTTCGTCCCAAAGCATTAACACCTATTTCGGCACCTCCAACTTTGCGGTTGGTGCCGATGATTTTAGCACACACCTCAACCCCCGTATCGATGTCGAGGTGGTCAACGCGACCATCGCCCTCCCTGGTGTGGTTTGGTCCTATAACCGTAATCCACCTTTTGGACCACGCACCATGGGGGAGTCCTTCCTCCAAGACATGGCTAAGCCCGTGTATAAATTTGTTTGCGACGCTCATGCCTCCAGCCTCCACCACCAACACACAAATGACTTGGGAGAGGGATGTCTTGACCTACACCATTATGACCGGTGGGTCTATTGATGTTGGCCGCTTGATCAACGGCCAAATCAAGACCCTTATTAGAGGTAGGACGACGCGGGGTTCGCTCCTCGCATTTGATTACCGAGTTGTGTAGGGGCGTGCGTGAGATCGCCCAAACACGCGAGAGGTCGAAGGCCGGTCCCGCCATTACGAGGGCCATTTTGTTTGAACATCACCACCAGGAGAGTGAGGGTTCCTCAAGAGGAGGAACCCAAAGAGGAAGAGGAGGACCCGCCGTTGGGATCTCCAATAGGCTAGAAGAGGTTGCCTTAGAAGGCCGATGGCATCTCAACAGCTTGGCACAAATTGCCGACCAAGAGCTACTGTTTGGTTGGTTTAATACGGTGGGACAAAATGTCTCCGCCTATTATGGATCGCCTCCGGCACGATCCCCGAGTTACATCCTCATTCGTTATTTTCGCCCGACTCACCGTGAGTCGAGGCCCAAGTTCCATCCTCTTCGTTAGGTGGATCTCGCTATTTCCTTTTGATATTTGTCCTACCCCATCAATCCTCTCATATGTTCCTCCATTTTGAGGACAAAATAGAAATTAAGTTTTTTTTGGGGGGGGGGGATTTTAAACTTTGAGTCTTAGCAGGTCCTAGCCTAACGAGGAATGGAGTTGGCTCGCTTTTAGGGTGAAGAAAAATTTCTTTATACGATGACCATCTAAATCTTCACCCTATTTTCCTGTTTTAATTTTTTCTTATTTTCTGAGGTGTTGCCTTGACCGTAATACACTCACATTGATACTCGTGGGTTCCTCTTTGGGGACCCATGGGGACCCATCAATTGAGTCATCGTCATCATCTCCAAATTTCTTAGAAAAATATATTTAAAAAATATATATAAATTCAAAATATTCATCCTCGAGTTTAAGTGTGGTAATGCTAGTTGTAGTCGATGAGGAGTTAATGCAATGGACCGCATAGTTAATCCGTAGATCCCTCTGGAATTTACTTAATTTTGCGAAACTTTTACTTTTCTCCAAATTCTTCATGCACTCACACCAGTCATAATTATAGATTGATTAGAATAGTTTTATAAAGTTTATAACACCTACTTCATTACAACAAGATATGCACAAGAATATGATGCATAGCCATTCGAACATACTTGTTGCATTAAATTGTAACTTAGGGTCAATTGCATAATAGTTAGATCCCTTGGATTTTTCTCATTTATATATCTCAAGCACACTTTCGAACCGTGTCTGCATGTTAGTCTCAATTGTCCCTACCATCTGTCTTAGCGAATGCTTATGTGAAATCCAGTGATGCTAAACATTCAACCCCCAATTCCCATAGTTGATATGATATTTTGTGTTGTCTTACTTGCTTTAAAAACTACATGAGCATTTGACATTAAGAAATGACTTAGGCCATCTTTGGATCGTTATAGCCTAAATATTCCCTGACCTATACTAAAAATATCCCTAGTGGGTAAGGGACTGGCAGCGCGTCCCCTACTTGGAACATGATCTCTTCCCGCGTGGTGTTCAACGGGGTGAACTGGGCTTCCCTGAATCTTTGCCCGGGGGTGGATGTCCTCTTCCTGTCTCTGCTAGAGCGGTGGTTGCTCTCCGGGCTCTGGTCAGCTGGCGTGGCCGAGCTACCTTGAGCCTTGTCTTTATTTTTGGGTTTATCACCCTTGACACTCTCGGCCGAAAGCGTAAGATATGTGAATTTGCTAGCAGCTCTACCTTGGAAGCCCCCGGGTTCATTGCTAGCATTGTCTTTAGTGGCCCTGCCCTCATGTTGTTGAGGTAGCAAAAAGTAATCTCAGGGTCACTGGTCGCAGTCACCTGATCGAGCATCTCCTCGAATCTCTTCAAGTAGCTGCTGCATGATTCGTTGTCACCCTGCTTGATCTTGGCAAGGTCGAAGCGATTCTTTGGGGTCAGGCCTGCATTGCCGAATTCCTCTAAGAATTTTTCTCTAAGCGTTGCCCAGCTTCCGATCGATCCCCGGGGAACTCTGCCCAACCAGGCTTGTGCCTTTCCCTGAAGAGCTCCTTCGAATGCCCGCATCTTCAAAGCCTCTACATCAGTGACCATCCGAATCTGTGCTTCGAATGATCGGAGCCAATCGCTTGCCCGCGTCTTCCCGAAATATTTGTCGAACTGCGGGAAAATGACCCCTTGCGCGGGTATCGCATTTTCAATTTCTGGAGTAAATGGGCTGCCCTCCAGCGGTTTGGTGGCTCCATAGCCGGGCTTGGCCACGGCTAAATTAGCCATTTGCTGGGACATATCTCTTTTCATGGCCTCCATCCTCTCGGACAGCCGCCTTTCCACGTCCACCGTGAGTCTAGAAGAGTGAGCTGGGTCTGTTTGGTCGCCGCACACACGAGGGTAAAATGTTGGCTCATAAGAGGACCCGGCCTCCGGCACAACGCGAGTTCTATGTTTTGGCCGTTGCGCCTCTGCCTCTGCGCACTCACGGGCCCTACGGCGGTCATTACTCTTCTCCCGAGCATGGTAGGCTGGACGATGGTGATGCTTGTGGGAGAGATTCTGACGGCTGTATCTATTCTCAGCCTGGTCATCTGCTTGGTTTACCGCCTCCACCCTTTCAGACGGTACATGGACGACGAAGGGTATGCGTCTGCTCGAAGCGGGCAACTGTTGGGAGGCATGGTCATCGCCAACAGGTGTCGGGTTGCTGAGTGCGGGTAACACCAAGTCTGCAACTGGCACCAGGGCATGGCCCAAGGCGAGCAGCTGCTGATTAAGTGCATACATCTTGTTGTAATATTTTGCCTAAATTTGCAGAGCAGCAGCTTGTTGATCGGGGTTTTGCCCGGATACACTCACGTGGCTGTCATGACCATTTTTACTTTGGCGATTCAACTGCGTGCGAAGATCTACAGCGCGGGCATCGCGCTTTTCATTGATGACCTACCTAGCGTCACGCTGGTTGGCATGGCTTTGGCTGGCGTGCTGGGACGGTTGTTCTTCCACGTACGGCACGTCATTGCCATGAGTGGCGTGCAAGGTAGCCATCCTCTGATTTCTCGTTTGCACCCCTTGGGGCGCTTTTGGTGGCAGATCTTTAGTGCCAGCTTGATGGCTTCCCGCCTGATGGTTACTAGTGGTGGCATGCTGTTTGTAACCCTTTCCAGCCATTGCAACAAGGAGAAGATTGAGGATTTTTACCAGAAAAACTAGAGAGAAGTGTTGAAACTTCGTTTCCCGGCAACGGAACCAAACTGATGTAGCAAAATCTCAGCTTGGGGCGTCCGTGTGATGGGTAGGATATCTGGGCTTTAAATCACCTTCCTTGAGCCTGTTAAGATCACAAGAAAACCTGAGTGGAAGTGCTAGGCAGGGCCTCGCGAAACCCCTTCGGCGTGAGAGTAAGTCTCGAGTGTAAATCTGAAAGCAATTTGACAGAGTGCTAAGGCTCAAGAAAAGTGTGTGTACCTTGTTAATGTTGTGGAAAGGTATTTATAGGCCCCCAAGGTGGTTGAATCCATCTAGGATTCAGTTTCCATAGTTACCAAATCAATCAAGGGGAGAATCCCTTGATTTTAGGCATGATAGACGGCTGACCGCGTAGATGTAGGAGCAGATAAGGCAAGTATCCTGCTCAAGTATGGAAACCTTTGACTTGTCTTGGAGAGCAAGCCTCCGATACTTCCTGCCTGATATGTACCCGGACGAGCAGGGCTCTGCCCGGCTATTTAATTCGCACTGTCTCTGACCTTGATACAGATCCAATGGGCAGCCCCTGGTCGGGCAGGCAGGGCCATTACTCGACCAGATTTGGATGGGAGGTGTCTGGTTCCTTTGCTAGACACGAGTGTGGTGTTCGGGCATGGCCCCTGGTCAGGCAGGCAAGGCCTATGCCCGGCCAGGTTTAGGTGGGAGTCGTGCTGCTCGTTGCTTGATACCTTGATTACTTTGCTCGCTAAGTTGGTGGGCTCAATATTGATTATGCTCGTGACTGGCACATGATACTAGCTCATGCCTTGCTCGTGACCGGGTTTGGGCCGGGCACATCATAATATATATATATATATATATATATACACACACATACATATACTAAACCAAACAAAATCTTGATTGTTGGAGAACTATTATTTCTTCAATTGTTTGTGTTTATTTTAGAATTTGTATTGTTTTCTTTATGATAATTTGTTGATAGTAGGTTATTTCCTAATTTTGATAGTAATTCTAAATTAAAATCTTATTTTTATTGTTATTTTTAATGTTAGTTAATTTCATTAAAAATAATTAATATAAACCACAAAACCGAACCAAACTAAACCAAACCGAACCAAACCGAGTGGTTCGGTTACAAATTTTACTCTGTTCAATTCAATTTGAGATTTTTGAACTAATAGGGACAGTTCAATTTATAATTTTGGAATAAATTAAACAAAACCGAACCACTTATACCTTTATTCCTAACTACAAAACTTTCATAACTGATATCAATTAGTTATGGGAAAAAGTGTAATTTTATATTATAACTCAGGTCTCAGGGATAAAAGAAAATCATCTTAAGAACATATTGCGCTAAGTATCTTTTTTGTATGTGGTATATTTAACGTAAACCTCCTTCATTTGGTTGACTATTGATACATCCGTACATTATACGGATTATATATGTGTATAAAATTATATACTAAATTAATGTTAAATAATATGTAATTACTTTTTTTAATATTAACAAAATAAACAAAAAATAGTAAACAGTAAAATTAAATATAAAAAATCTTATAAATTTGAAAAAAATAATATAAATTTTGGAATACTTTTTATATATAATAATTTTTGTTCAACATGCACGACTATTACAACTATAAATATCATATAGTAACTCTAGACAAAGCTACATACAACTTATGATAAGTAAAAACATGTTTTTAAATGGAGTCTTATATTAGACAATGATTTAAAAATAATATCAATAGTCTTTAGGTTTAAACATGTTTTAACTTTGGAGAAAAAAATCAATTTATATAATAAAAATATTAAGAATTTCAGTTCAATTCAAATTATAATATTTTTTCTGGATATAAACAATAAAATTTACATTGAAGCCCACAATTCCAATTCTAAACAATGGAATTGAGGTTCACTTTCTCTCATTCACTATTCTGAAGTCTCATCAAAATTTAAATTCACTCATGTTTTTTCCGTATTAAAAAATGATATTAAAATTTATACAAATAAATATATATAAATAAAAGTTACATTAATGTTACAAAAATTGATAGTGCATATAATAAATGCACAAAGGGCAATTTGTTTGTGATATACTAACATGTTTTGTCATAAAACTTTAAAAACTACACTTTTCAAAATTGGTAATTTTTACAAAATAATTCAAGTATTATGGTTCAATTTAAAAATTAGACATAAAGAAAAAATAATTAAAATAGTATATAACCAAAGAAAATAAAATATAGGAGATGGGTCAAGATAAATAAACCAAAAATTCAAACAATCGATTGATAGACATCGAAAAATTTAGTTTAAACCGTGCTATGGATAACTTTTGACCGCAACTCCTAGTAAACACTCATAAAACCATGTTGTTTTAGTTGATGTATATAAACGAAACGAAAACACTTTTACCTTAGTTTCACCACACATTGCACAAAAAAAATATTACGCATTTTTTGCAGCGATGACGAATCTCAAGGTTACCACCTAACGAAAGTCCGACAACTGAAGCTATAACCACCGACTTACCGAAAACTTGTTGGTATGTTCATATTTCCAAAAATATTTCAAAAACTCAGTTTAACTTCAAAACTCATTTATTAATTTTAATTCGTGATTTAATTAAACTAACAAACAAATTTGATATGAATGTTGATTAATTTCATCATCAGCATTGTTTTTATATTTGAATTTTTTAACATCTATAAGTAACTAAAAATCATAAATTATTGAGTTTCCATTTTTTTTTACATGTAACAAGCTGTCTCAAAAAATTGGTCTTATCTCGATTTATAGATTTTTTTACAATAATAACTTTGGTTATGGTGAAATAGAGAAAAAAATGTCAGATCTTGGTATTATTATTAATTGATTATCTGTGAATTAGTTTTACTTCAAAGTGTGTGTATATGATTTAGTTTCAAAATCGTTGTTTTATTCCATATTTATTTTTCCTAACCTGGATATTAATGTGTGTGTATATGATTTAGTTTCAAAATCGTTGTTTTATTTCATATTTATCTCTCATGTTTCTACTATACATATTTTTCTTAATATAATAAATAAAAATGTTAAGAGGTTTTGGAATTATTTATCCAATAAACCATAATAATGATATTTTATATTTTTAATTTTCAATGTAAAAAGAGATTTATATATAAATTAGAAGTGTTTCTAAATTTGAAAAGTCACTTTTAACGAAAACTTTCCAAATTTTGTTCCTTTTCTTATATATATATATATATATATATATATATATATATATATATATATATATATATATGTACAGATTTCCTCTTATCAAAAAAAAAAACTAGTGGGACTGGGATCCAATGTAAAGATGAATAGTGCGTATGCGCGTTCTTCTGGAATTATTGACCAACGATCACGTTGAAGTACATATCTGAAATGCAGTTAGGGCTTGAAAAAGTTATTACTTAGAGGACCCACACTGCCATTTCATGCAGTCTCGCTAATCACCATTAATGTCCATCCATTTCTATCCTCCCATCCCGAATCCCGATAACCTACAACTCACCAACATTGCTGACATTGTGACTTCCATACCTCATTTCTCATTTTCATTTTCCCATCCACATAGGGCCGGCCCGTAAAATCGGGGGTCAACGCCAATTATTTTGAACGGACCTTCTTTTGTAGTTTTTTTTTTAAAATTTTTGAAAAATAAAAGAAATATGTATATCATTTTTTTCTATTGGTAAATCTTTTGAAAATATATCGAAAAATATTTTCGGATATTTGGCAAGCACACGGAAAATAATACTCCCTCTGTCCCTAAATTATCGTCCTCCTTTCCTTTTTTCGTCCGTCCCAAAATAATTATCCACTTTGAAACTTACCTTTTTAAAACATCACTTTTACCACTTTATCCTTACTTTTTCACTCTACTTTACTCTACTTTAATTATGGACCACATATACATGGACATTAAAGGAAACTACACATTAAACCAATATAAATAATCAAGTCAATTATATTTTTCTTAAACTGTGCGCCGGGTCAACCCAGACGATTATTTAGAGACGGAGGGAGTATATGAATAAATACAAAAAACATATTCTAATACTAATATCCATATTGAACATAAAATAATGTTTAACTTTAAGTAATTTTCCTTTAATAATCTTTAATTTATTATTAATGATGTCAAATCAATAAGGTCTATTTCTTTTCAATGTCACAAATACAAACAAAAAATTAGTAATAATAAAAAAATGTTTTAAAAAAGAAAATTGATAATATTTCGGACATCCCTGAATAATATAGTGAACACTAATTTTATGACATAATGAGTATTTATTTAAATTATAATTTATAAATAATGTGCACAAACTCCAATTATATTCTAAACAATGTATTTGTTGAGTAAAATATTGTGTGTTTGTAAATATGTGTAATTGTGGAAAAGTGAGAAGGGGTGCTCGAACATTTGGAAAATGAATCCGTAAGTCATTTTCCTGAAAAGAAGACTTCATTTTCTGTTGACTTGGAAAAACTTTTATGTTGACTATATTTTCTTCTAGTTACCAAATACTGGAAAATGAGGAAAACGTTTTCCAAAAGTTATTTTTCGTGAAACAAATGGAGCCTAAGTCCTTTTTAGAAATTAGAATTGGGCAATTATTTTATTTTTTTAATAATGTGTAGGGTTTTTGTGAGATTTTGGGACCCAAAAAATTGGGTATTTTTAGGGGGCCCAAGGTCATGGCCTCACTTTCCTTATGGCAGGGCCGGCCATGTATCCACAGTTGATTATTCCCTCTTATTCGGGTAAAAAGTTTCAGTTTAAAAGTCAATTTTTTTTAAAAAAAATATAATATTATTGTAGTTTATTAATAATAAAAATACATTTATATATTTTAATTTTTAAAAGTGAATTCGTTAATCGAAACATTTAAAAATAAAATAATAAATTTTTTTCCCAAAATAGAGGAAGTAATTAACCTAATACACACATGGATGAGTCACGACTCACGAGTGTTGGTTGGCGACAAATCATTAGTCTAAAATTTTCATTAGCACCGTCGTCACCGTGACACCGTGTGAATGTTGATGGACCGAACTGAGCCGTATACAAGAATCATTAACGCCGAGTTAATAGGCTAAGGTCTCCCTCACCTGACTGTTTCGGGAGGAAATTAATAGAAGATAGTTTGAGATTGTAAAATTTCAACCACCTCGTTATTTCCTTTCAGTTGTCAAATTCTAGCATATAAGTGTATTTGTCTCGAGCATTCGTAAAACGTAATCATACAATATCTTAATATAATACATGAAGGGCTAAGATGGAAAAAGTAAAAATAAAAGGATAAAACTGTAATGCTAACGAAAAAAGAAAATAAAACAATAATTTTGAAGCGGACCAAGTATATTGACTGAATTAGGTCTTGTTTGGTGTAGTGTTTTGAAAACGCAGCTTTTTCAAAACGCAGCGCTCGTAAAACGCAACGTTTTCAAAACGCAGTTTTATTTTTATAAACACGTTTGAAAAACTATTTCAAAACGCTATTTTTCATAAATAGATTAGTTGTAAACGTAACATATTTTTAAAACGCTACAAATTGGAGCATTTTAAAACGCTCTATATTTTTAAAACGCTGCTTTGAAACACTTTTAAAAAGAAAACGCAATATTTTTTACCAACGTTTTGACCAAAACGCTCCACCAAAGAAATACTTGAACTTATTTATTGAACTAAACTCACCCTCACCAACTCATCACCTACTGGAGTAAATCATCTCACCCACCACATAAGAATCAGCCCAGGACATACAAAATGCAAGTCACTGAAAATGGATATTTACTCTATCCCAAAATAAATTATTTTATAGGATTTCAAGAAAAAATGTTTATTTTTGTCAAAATTGACCCTATTAATTACCCTTAAAATTAAAAATGTATTATTCAAAGTTTGAGGAAAAATAAGTTGGATGATTTAAAAAGTGATTTTAAAATGATTGATAAAAATAAACATGTAACTCGTTAACAATGATTGTACTTAAAAATATGAGTGTTTTTTTTTTTTTTGGAGTCAAGGACGCAAGTATCAACTAAGGAACACATAGATCATCGCGAGTGTGACTACTGTTTTCATAGATGGTTCGTTTCTTACCTTTTTTTTTTTTTTTTGTGTTGATAATTTGTATTTAAATCAAAAATTAAAAGAGAGGACGAAAAAGAATGAAAAAACCAATGAGAAAAAATATAACCACAAACAAACAAAAAAGGTAAACCCCCCCCCCCCCTTTTGGCCACCCAACTTTTTAAAAACTTGTAAGGCAGTCATCGAAAATTTAAAACTTGCAATGAGACCACTGGACTAAATTAATATTGCAAGCGTGCCCATATTTTGGACGATCGTTAGCTCCACCATTAAATCTAAGTGAAATTCATATTTTGTCTCATTTAAATAACAATTATTTCCTTTATGTGATATTAGAAACTCAAAGGGATCTAACTGGAAAAAAAAAATTATATATGTCAAACTCTGTCTTAGGAGTGGAGAGGAGAGGCACAACGCACAATCATTTCTTCTTTCTTCTGAATTCGAGAAAAGCTAATTACCAGAAAGTGACACGCATGGAAAAACATAAAACTAGGCATATAAGAAGAACCCAATGAAGTTCTCTGGCAATCTCTGTAAAAGAACAATAGCTATGCTGATCGGTGTGAATCTCCCTGAGGAGCTCATACCAGAAATACTCTATGGACTTCCGACCAAGTCTCTTGGTCGCTTCAAGTGTGTTTCAAAACCTTAGCAAACTCTGATTTCCGACCCCAAATTCATCAAAACCCACACTTCGCAAACCTAGATCCGACTACTAATTACTTGCCTTTCGTAAACCTAGATAAAATGCCCCAACCTTTCAACCTGCAGTTTGTTTCAAACCCTCACAGATTCAATCACTGAAAGCGGAGCTGGGGGTGAAGGGCGAACTAGGGCTTGGAGGTAGCGATTGGGTGTATTGGGGGAGAAAGTGGCTTGCCACCGGCGTGAATTGAAGATGGTGAAGGAATGGGGGTATACGACGTTGGCATGAATGGCTGGAGATTCACGTCGATGGTGGTGACTGGAGTGGATGGCGAGCTGGATGCATGGTGAACTGGCTGGATGATGGACTTGATGGTGGAGCTCAGCTAAAGAGGCTCGAATTGGGGCAGCGGCACAAGGAGGAGATGTACAAAGAGAGAAGCAGCAGTGACAAGTGGTGATGATTGCGTGATGGACTGTTGCGAGTGGAGTGTGTCGCGGTGGTGAGTGGTGACCTGCGAGTGGAGTGGGGGGCGGAATGACGACTTTTGTATTGGGTTTTTTTTTTCTCAAATTTCAAAAGGAATTAATTGCAAAATTACCCTATTACTTTATCTCATTTAAACTCATTACCTCCCATTACCTTATGTTTCAATTGACCTCTTTGGATTTTTAATATCACTTAAAGAGAATAATTGTCAATTTATAGGAGATTAGATAGAGATTTCACTCAGATTTAAAGGTAGAGCTAATGACCGTCCAAAATATGGGCACACTTGCAACATTAATTTAGTTTAGTGGTCTCATTGCAAGTTTTAAACTTTCGGTGATCACCTTGTAAGTTTTTGAAAAATTGAGTGGTCAAATGAGGGATTTTGCTTAAAAACAAAATCTTCATTAAGTTGTACTCTCTCCGTCCCTAATTTATTGTGGTCTTAAGAAAACCTATTTGACTGATTATTAATATTCGGTGTAGTTTCCTTTAAAGCACATGTGTATGTGGCTCATAATTAAAGTAGGGTGAAAAAGTAAGGGTAAAATGGTAAAAGTGATGTTTTAAAAAGGTAAGTTTCAAAGTGAACAATTATTTTAGGACGGACGAAAAAAGAAAGGAGGACGATAATTTAGGAACTGAAGGAGTATTACATGAACTTCATCCCTAGGAGAAATAAATTACAACTTGGCTCAAATGAGTCTCTAATAGCCGGTGCACGACGATAATACAATAACAATTGATCTCATATCTGGCGCGGACCCATATCAACACGTCAAGGCTCAAATTTGAAGGCGTTAAAAAGTGTCACTTTTGTCCTTTTATAAATTTGTTGAGCAAGTCTCTTGTAAGGTGTTAAAAAATGTCACTTTTGTACTTAAAAAATATTATTTTTGTTTTAAATATATCACTTTTGATCACAATATGACATTTTGCATTAAAAATGAAATTAATTAAAATTTTAAGTTGGAAAGAGAAAGGACATCGACACATGATTTGAAAATTGAAAGACACCAAAACAATTAATGAAATATTTCATTAATGTGCTGTCACTTGTATCACCAGTGCCTTTTCTGTATCCAAAAAAGAGAAACTCTCCTCCCAAGAGTCTCCACACCTAGCCCCATGAGAATGTGAGAGGGAAAATCACGGTAACTCATTCGATTAAGTAGCTAGGAGGACCCGTGCCTAGCACCTACAAGGAGCCACCCCTATAAGATGATGAAACCCCCACACAACGGTTGCTAGGAATCGATCCTTAGTCATGTATTCAAATCTACTAACTCTTAACCAATTGAGCTAAGCATGTGAGGACACCCGTGCCTTTTCTATATGAATTAAGATTTGAATCGGTCTGAATCCTACCTATTTAGTCAATGTTATGGATTTAGGATCGTAAAATTATTATACACAAGTTTTTACCTCCTTTTTTTCTTCGTAAAATTGTTATTTCAATCTAAACGAAAGGCACAACATGGGTTAAAAAGTGACATTACAAGTATAATAATGGGATATCTAACCAATTACATTCATGTCATTCGGACGAGAAAAAAAGACAAAAGTTTATATGGTGTTCACTATTAATTCTTTGAATAAAGACGGAACACTTTTAACGAAAAATGGTCCTTACATATATCTATGTATACGAAGAAGTTACCCTTAGACAATAACAACACTAAATCCACATTTAAAGCTCACTTTAAATGCATAGCCAAAATGAAGTAAAACCATAACAAACACCTCAACCTCTTTTAGGCACATAGCCGAGGATGGCAAACGCTTAATCACGGTAAAATACTTGGACCAAGTCATGGCATCAAACTTTTGATAACCCTCATATAAGATTGATTAGTTGTGCTATAACCCCCATCCACCAAAAGGTTAACTCCACTCACAAACTTAGACTCATCGCTGCCCAAAAACAACGCCGCCTCCGCCACATCGTCGGCAGTCGGCACCACCCCTTTCAAATTAGCCGATGCGCATACGATATCGTCCACATCTCCCTTCTTCAACCCCATCGCATTGGTCAGTAACGGCGTGGCAACCGCGCACGGGGAAATGGAATTAACCCTAATCCCATGTTGACCTAGCTCCACACACAAGTTCTTCATTAGCCCAACAACTGCGTGCTTCGACATTGTGTACGAGTGCGGGGACTCGCCTGATGTCACTGAAGCAATGCTAGAAGTAAATAAAATTACCCCCTTTTTAGCCGGGATCATGACCCTGGCGGCATGTTTGGCACCCAAGAAAGCACCAAACACATTGACCTCGAAAACCCTTTTGAAGTTGTTGTTATCCGAGCCTAGGATAGTGAAATCCAAGTCCCCTGGGATGCCCGCATTGTTGAACATGATGTCGAGTTTTCCGAACTTTGAAACCGCGGTGTCAACGACATTTTGAACATCGGAGTCACTAGTAACGTCGCAATGAACGTAGATAACATTTGTATTGGGACCGAGGTCTTTACAAAAGGAAAGACCTAGGTCATCTTGGACATCCGCGATTATGACTTTGGCGCCGTGTTGGAGAAAAAGCCTCACCGTGCTTTCGCCAAAGCCGCTAGCGCCCCCGGTTACAATGGCAACTTTGCCATCTAGTCTGCAGTAATTAAAAAAGAAAGGCTGAGCTGCTGAACATATAGTGAATATATATATATATATATATGCATATATATATATATAGCAAGAAAGCATGGACAAGCAGAGAAGGGAGGAAAGTATGGGTAGCATTTCATACCTTGTGCCAATTGGAGCTAGAGAGGAATTCCCATTCATTTTCTTGAGCAGTGTGTTTCTCAGAATTTTGGAAATGAATGGAAGGGTTCTGAGTTCTGACCAATGGCCAAGTTATGTGAAAGGGAATTTATAGATTGGAAAGCAAAGGGAATATCTCTGATTTTATACTACGGAGTATTTTTTTTAAGTGGAAAAGTGAGATCAATTAAGGATCCAACAGTTTAGTGTATAATTGACATTTAACAAAACTCTAGGGAATGGGTCAATGATAGAAACGTAGTATCCCAAAACAAAACGTGAGGTCTTAAGTTAATCATGTGACAAGTTAAAGACTAATTGGTAATTTTTTAAGATTAAGTCTCCTTGTAAAGATTGTCTTACTTATCTTACTTAGTAAAACAAAGTTTCACTCTTACAATTTAACCTACCTAATACATGGTGAAGAATCTGATAAAAAAGATGCTTCTAACAAAAAAATATTGTAATACCGTCTTACTCAAAGTTTTTATCATTCATTAATTATCAAGTTATAAAAATGTATTCATTTATATAATTGGTATTATTTGTTTTTAAGACACTTGTTAAAATTATGATTAAGTTTGTTTAAGTATAATGTTCGTAGGGATACCATTTGTTAGGGGAAAAATGAATCTCACATTAGAAAATATAAACTTGTCTAAGTAATTAAAAATCACTGGTACCAAATGTTAGGCAACTTAGAGTATTTAATTATTTCATTCGTCAAAAAATTATTGTTCTGTTTCAATTGTTTTTGTCAAAATGTTTTTCGAATGCAATTTTGACGCTTATTTTTTATTCATTGCTACTTGAAATATAAATTCGTGTTTTATAAATTTGAAAAAAATATATGCCCTCAATTTTCCTTAGGAAAACATCTTTTATAACAAAAAAAGGTCAATTAAACATTAGAATATATTTTGGACAGAGGGAGTATTTAGTTGCTCTATGATTAATACTAAGGTTTAAATCTCAATGTCACCATACATTTGGCCAAAATTCATTAAGCTTATTTTACTTTTTTTTTTGATTTAATCACTCTACTTTAACATAATTAGCACGTTCATCACTCCATCCATATATTTGGATGGAAAGTTTAATTTTTTAGGAAAATTAAAAAAATATTCTTACTAAATTTAGGGGTTTTAAGGGTTTCCTTCTCCACTCAAACATAATTTCTTATTGTGTGACTTGAATTTTTCAACACACCTTTTAAAAGTAAGGGACATTATGGATATTTTCAAAGTTTTCCATCCAACTTAATTAATGAAAATGACACTAGTAACCTTATTGATTTTCAGAACCAAGTAAAGTTATTAAATTGGGAAAAAAAATATAGAGTGGACTTAATGAATTTTAACCGAAAGTATGATGACGAAATTGAGAATAAAACATAATACTAATGTGTAAGAAAAGATAATTCTAGACACCCTAAGAATCATGCGGTGTAATGTTTCGTAAGAGCATTTCCATTGTTAAGAAATCTTTACTTTTAGATCTCTTTTTATTAAGAAGATGAAAAGCAACGATGCTTATAAAATTCTTAGTATGGACACCTAGGAGAGAGAATAAGTTTATTTCTTATTTAGTAAGAAAAATTGATTGAATGAAGAATTGGTCGGTTGGGGGAAAATGTGGTGCACCGCTTGCCCACAGCTGACGCATGCACCGAACGTGCTCAATAGGAGCGTGAGAGAGGATCGTGGATGGGTCCCACATCTAATTTTGTTGACTTCTAATTGTTTTTTTTTTAAATCCCAGCTGCCTCCTCTTGTGTACGGTTGGGTGTGTGGGAGTTGGCAATGTTTTCATTCAATTTTTTTATTTTTTTTATTTTCTTAAAGATGTTTTTTATTATTTTTTATTTCTTCCTTATAAATATATCGCCTCAACCTTTTTCATTTTCTCCACATTTTTTCATTCTCTCTTCTATTTAAATTATAAATTATATAATTTATGAATAATTTATTAACTATAAATTAATTAATATCTTAATTTATAAATTAATTTATTTATATGGATATTTAAATATGAAATATATTAAATAAAATTAAATAAAAATAAGATTGAAGTGTAAAATTAATAACGTGACAGTAGGACCCAACTAAAAAGAGAGAAATGAAAAAAAAATATTCTTAAATTGAATAAAAAGAGGAAAATATGTAAGTAACAGTATAACTCAGTTAAGAAAATGTACATGAAGAATTGACATTGGAGTTGCTCTAACAAGAACCAATACAAACAACGCATTGAGTTATACTTCCTCCAATCCTAATTAATCGTCTAGAGTTTTCTATTTTGTTCGTTTCAAAAAATATACAAATACTAATTTTACTTCATTCCAATGACTTAATTAATTAAAAGCTTTGCTACCAAATATGAGGAAGCTTAAAATATTTAATTATTTAGTTGTTTTAATACCAATACCATTATACCAACATGTAAAAATAGATAATTCCTAATATCCAATTAACAACAACCAATACCACCAAATTTCCAAGCGATATAATTAACCAACACAACCAGTGTTCTACTCCCTCCGCTTCTGGTAAAAAATGTTTGTTTGAAAGTTAATTTTTTAAAAAAATAATATTTTAAGTAGCTTATTAATAATAAAATGATACTTTTATATCTTTATTTTTAAAAATTAACTTTTTAAGTAAAACATCTTAAAATGAAATAATGGACTTTTTATCCGAAATTGTGGGAGTATAAAAGGAGGAACTGCATTCTCTGTAATAACTCACAATATAACTATAACATGGCTCTCCGATGGCCGACACTCTCACGCGGTTACATGATTCAAAATATTATCAACAATTAACCTCACTCTAATAAATCTTCCTCACCAATAATGTTCCCCAACCAAACTAACATAATACCTTTAAATAAAGATAAAAGCTTAGGTAAGACGTTTTATATTATTATTACTTTTGTAAGATAGATCATTTTTATAAGATTTATTATATGTTGGTGGGTTGAGTTGTAAGAGTGGAACTACGTCTTACGAATTAAGATCCATAAGACCGTCCTACAGAAGACTTACTCCTTAATAAATCATAATTCTATTAAAAAACCCATAAGTTAACTTCAAGTTGTAAATCTACTCCTGATATATATATATATATATATATATATATATATATATATATATATATATATATATATATATATATATATATATATATACAATATATGAATATATAGTTAAAGTATGAAAATATATTCAATAGTCTCCAAACATTACACTGGATGACCGCGAGGCACAATTTAATCAATAACCGTATATCTAATGTCAAAGTGGATGCTACATTTCAAGTTTATCGCTATTAATTGTAGTGTACTTTATAAGCATATTATGTAGTGCTCTTAAACCATAAACTAATGGGGTATATTTAATACATCACCTATAAAATGCTTAATACAGTACTTTTAAAAAATATTTGACAAAAATACCTTTTACATAATTTTTTTTTTCGTTTTTTTACTAAATTTAATTTAACAAATTTTAAATTTAAAAATATTTTAAACACAATTAATTAATTAACTAATTTGATTTGGTTACTAAAAACAATTAAATTACTAATTAATTTGATTTAGTTATACTAAGTGAAAAATTATCTTTGAGTTAGGTTTAAATTTAAAAAAAATTAATTTGATTTGAATTAGGTTTAAATTAGAAAAAACAAGTTTTGGGTAATTTATTTATTTATTTTAATTAAATTTAAATTTGCTAAGATTTAATTTTTTGTTTTTTATTAAATTTAAATTAGCTAATTTAAAATTTAATAATTAATTTGATTTGAATTAGGTTTAAATTTAAAAAAAAAAAGTTTTGGGTTTAGGCCTTAGGGACCGGTTTTGTACCAGGCCAAATGGAGAGATGGGCTAGGGACCGGTCTTGTAGCAGGCCAAAATGGAGGGGATGGGTTTCGGCCTGGTTGGGTGGCAGTCCAAAAGGTGGGGATGGGTTAAGGGCTGGTCTGGTAGCAGGCAGTGGGCTTGTGGTGGGAAATGAATGGGTTTGTGACTTATTTCAATCCAGTCCTTAAACCCAAAAGTTGGTTTTTATTTTATTTTTAAATTTAAACATAATTCAAATCAAATTAATTATTAAATTTTAAATTAGCTAATTTAAATTTAATAAAAATAAATAAATTGTAGCTAATTTAAATTAATTAAAAAAACAAAAAAATTAAATTACCCAAAAATGTTTTTCTTAACCCAAAACTTGTTTTTTTAATTTAAACCTAATTCAAATTAAACCTAATTCAAATCAAATTAATTATTAAATTTTAAATTAGCTAATTTAAATTTAATAAAAAACAAAAAAATAAATTTAGTTAATTTAAATTTAATTAAAAAAACAAAAAAATTAAATTACGTAAAGGATATTTTGATAAAATATTTTTTAAAAGTGTTGTATTAAGCATTTTATAGGTGATGTATTAAGTACCTATGTAAACTGGGGTAATTTAGTAAAAACATAGAAAAAATCTAGTATTTTATATAAGATAAATCATGCTGGTCTAATTTAGCATGTCAATAAATTATATTATAAAGGAGTGGAGCTCCGTTTTATAAATATTACCACCGTTTCACAAGAAACTGAATCAAATATTTTCTCCTTTTTAAGAATTTTCTTGGCTCCTTCCACTAACTCAGAGTTCTAGCGCCTCTTGCGGGTTATATGAGTATTATATTAGCCTTTATTAATTCCTGAATTTAATGCTTATAGCTAGAAGGATGAAAGTCAACCGGAGTCAACCAAGAAAATGGAGATGGGAATATGAAGTTAAGAACTTAATTTTGCATATAAAATAATGTGACATTATATATGTTACACCGTCCGTTCTCAAATAATTATCTTATTTTTTTATTTTTTTAAACATATTTTTAAACATTTATTTATAGAAAATTATTTTTATTATTTTAACCTTAATTTTTTTATATATATTTTAATTATGACCATATACATAAGATTATTAAAGAAAATCATATATTACATATATATCTATAATACAGTCAATTACATTTTTCTTAAACAACGTGACGAATGGAAGAAGACAATTATCTATTAACGGTTGGAATACTTTATTTGATATTTTATGTGTTGTTTTGTCTTGTTTGACTTTTTTTAAATAGAATAAATTCGTTTTTAAATAAAAATTTGACAAATATATTTATTTAATCTTTTAATACTATAGAAATCGTAATTTGTGGTATTTTATTGGTACAATTAATTACATGTTTAATGATTTGAAAATAAACAAAATAATACAAGTTCACATTTTCATTTGAAAAACTATAAGTTTGACTTTACAAAAGTAAACATTTCAATAATTCAGAAACAAATGGACTAACAAAATTCCGTGTTTGTATTGTGTCCAATGACACAAATTAAAATTGTAGATATAGTTTATTTTATCTCAAAAACTATCATAATAATATTGAAACTTGTGTATGAATGATTAAAAAAAACACTTATGATATTTAATTTAAAACTCTTAAAAAGTAAAATAAATCAGAGATTGCTTACAACCTCCACATAGATTGAGATGGCACAAATTCCAGGAATTGGAGAAGATCACATTTTTACAAAGGCCAATAGGGCAACTCGGCATGTGTTTCTTGGTTGGTGAGAAACGTCAATCGTGTCAGGGTTTCTGACAGAAGATCCTTATCCAATCATGTCACATTTTATCAATACTCCAAAATTACTTTTGGAGTCTTTTTTTTCAAAACTCAACCCTCACAATAGCTTTCAATTCAAAACTCTATCCACTCAGTGAATCCCATGAGATTGGGGTCTCTTAACATGAATAGTTATTATTTTATATTCCATCCGTTTCTTAAATTATTGTTTTTCTTTTCTTTTTCATTCATTTGAAAATAATTATTTATTTAAAATTATCTTTTTAGAATATCACATTTATCATTTTACTCTTACTTTTTCACTTTACTTTAATTATGGACCACATATACATAGGCTTTAAAAGAAACTATACATTAAATCAATTTAAATAATCAAGTCAATTATTTTTTCTTAATCCATACGTCGGGTCAATTATGACAATACTTTAGAGACAGAGGGAGTAATTGCAAATCAGTGGACATTCAAACATGTATCTGATAACTTGCCACATCAGCACTCCATTATTGCCGACTAAAAATAGAAATAATCATAAGTATATTTTCTATTATTAGCTTGAAGACAATCAAACATAATACTCCCTCCGTCCCTAAATTATCGTCCTCCTTTCCTTTTTCGTCCGTCCCAAAATAATTGTCCACTTTGAAACTTACCTTTTTAGAACATCACTTTTACCACTTTACCCTTACTTTTTCACTCTACTTTAATTATGGGTCATATATACATGGGCATTAAAGGAAACTACACATTAAACCAATATAAATAATCAAGTCAATTACTTTTTCTTAAACTGTGCGACGGGTCAACCAGGACGATTATTTAGGGACGGAGGGAGTAGTATATTGTGACTTTTTATTTAAAATACCATTTTTTTAAGTGATAATTTTTTTTAATGGACTCCCTTCGTTTCGGACAAAGAATTCACTATTCTATTTTGAGATGTTTTACTTAAAAAATTCACTTTCAAAAATTAAGGTATAAAAATGTCATTTTATTACTAATTGATTACTAAAAGTTTTATTTTTTAAAAAAATTTAACTTTCAAATGGAAACTCTTTGCCCAGAACGGAGGGAGTAAATATTTTCTGTTAAATTTAGTTGGTATATTAGTTTTAAAAAAAACTACTTCTATAATGTGTTCAAATGCTCTTTTTGTGGGTGATATAAAATGGGGGATAGTGATCATCCTCGAATATCATTCGAGTTGTAGTTGAACAGGCCAACTGCATCAAAAAATAGTTCATACTTGTTCATCCATGCTTTGGCGACGGTTGATTTAAACTCTGAAGCTATTTTCGTCTTTGTTACTTGACAAAAGATATAAACTTTGAAAATTAGTTATACCACATCTTTTTTCTTAATCTTTCTAATGTTGCAAGCTTCGAATTGACATTCTATTTTTACATTATTATCGTATACTTGATCAATGATCAAATTGAAAGATATTTATCTATTTTTTATAAATTTTGTGAATTAATTACAAATTATTGTCAACCAAAACAAATCATTTGTAATATATTAGAGAATAAAAAAATGAAAATGTATTATAAACATAAATTACTCATTAAATTGACATATAGTTTTAGATGAAAGTAATTGAAATTATTGAAAACACAACTTTTTTCATAGAATATATAATAAAATATATAAATATTTCATTCCAAGTGCGGGTGGAAAAATAGAAATAAATATAAACAAAGTGATAATTATGTTAGTAGTTAGGTTTGTTAGTTGAGATGAAAGAAATTTGAGATTTTTTAAAGGATTGTATAGAGGGTGATTGTTGGAGTAGATTTTTTTTAGAGTGTTGAAAAAGTGTAAAAAGAATAGAAAATGAGATAACAAGAGTGTGTTATTGGGTGGAATCATTGGAGATGCTCTAACTGGCGTTGTGCTATACACATGATTTGAGTTCCCGAAATGAATAGTTGAGTACGAATTCCATATATATATATATATATATATATATATATATATATATATATATATATATATATATATATATATATGTGTGTGTGTGTGTGTGTCTGTGTCATAAGCACGGTGTTTGTATAAGCTCAGTCAAACAAAACACACAACTGAAGGTTTTATATGTAATTGTGGAGGGAGTAATTCAAACAAAACTCATAATTGAGGGGTTTATATGTTATTAAACCTAGATTTTGTGCATGTGCCTATGACACGGTATTAATATAGACGTAATCAATGTATGAAGGGAGCATGATGCGAATAAATTAGTATATGCTTAAGATTTTGTAGGGATCAGATTCATGTACACTACACACACACACACACACAAAACCGACTTCCCGAAAATTAAAGAAATAAAATATTTTATTCACTGTAAAATTTTGTAACTCATTCAAAAAGTATAATTAAGCATTCAAAAGCATTCTCTCTTACACACCAACACAACACATGTTAATTGAAATAAACATAGAAATGAATATCACAGCAAACAAAAAATATAAAATTAATTGAATGAGACAGAGTGAACTAACAAAAAACTATTTTGAAATCACAAATATTTCAGACTATTAAGGAAAACTTAACACACATTTAAAAAAACAAAGAAATTAAAATACAAATATTTAAAAGTACAAAACTTATGAACAATTTTTTTTTTTTAAAAGTAAATCTAGTTCGGAAAAAAAATTAAATTGAGATTTCGTTGATTACAATAACAATTAATTAAGAAACTAAAAATTAAATATTAATAATAAAATTAAAATACAAATATTGAAAATTGAAAATTAATTACAAAACTTACAAACAAATATCTCATTAAAACAACTCAATGGATTCTCGGGATAAATTATATATAGCCACATCGTTAACTCAAACGGAAGGATGTGGTTAAAAAAATATGTTAGATGAAAACATTCATGTAACTGTAAATAGTTGTGGAGAGGATAATTTAAAAAAAACATAACTGAGTGGTTATTACATACTTATTGGTTGTAGATGTGGTCATTCAAATAAAACTCATAACTGGAGAGCTTATATGTAACTCACATATTTACGGATCAATTTGGATCACTAGTCACGCCACCAGCTAAATCAAAGGCGTGGGGTTGATTCATTGGCCAGAAGCGCTGAAGCTGCAGTGGGGTTAGCCCATGAGTTTCGTGAGGAAGCTTTACGTCAGAGAGCCATCTATTTGGGTCAGATGCATCAACTTAACCTACAACTGATTGCTATGGGCAAGCCGTCATTGCCCATCGAGGTAGATCCGTTACCAGCCTTGACGGCTCCTAGCCAGGGGGCAGGTGTTTCTCGCACAGGTGGTAACCCGGTGAACCCTCTGATTGTTTATTCTCAAGCGAGCACAAGGCTCTAAAAGCGAGCAACCGGAAGGAAGCAAGGCCGGTCATAGGGTTGTTCTAGTGTTCACTCAAGGTTGGGACCGCGAGTTGGCGAGGATTCGGCTCGATCACGTCGTCGCCAGGCGTTCGCCTTCACCCCAAAGGTCACATGCTCTCGCGCAGACTCCGTTCGCCTTCACCGCGCGATCTCGTGCCTATAGTCGCCGTTCGCGATCACGAGGGTTCTTCGTTCGTAGGCGTAGAACTCCCTCTCTAAACGGTCTCATCGGTCAAATGCACCTAGTGCACGGTGGGCACCTCGTGGGGCAGCCGTGGGGGTTCCACAAGCCGTTGCGGTTATGGGACCCCACGGTCCTCCTTTACGTAGTACGCCTCGGCTCGGGGGTGGTTTGCCCGCAACCATAAACATGCGGGATTTCGAAGAGTTGAAGCCTTGGGATGGAGGCACAGGAACAAGGAAAGGCTCTAGATGGAAATTTTTGGGTACATCTGCCCGGCCAGATTAGCCCGTGAATCGAGAATGCTCCACCAAAGCGAGGGGTTGATATTCCCCAACATTAAAGAATATACTGGGCAAGACCAAGGCCGGGGACTGGTTGATGTCTTTTGAGTCCCAAATTGGCTTGGTGACTTCAGATGAAGCATTAAAGATCAGAGATTTTGTTGGTGCTTTGCAAGGAAAAGCTTTAGCTTGGATGGGAGCATTGCCACGACGCTTGATCAATAATTGGGCAGACTTGCGAGCAAAATTCTTGGCTGATTTTGGGATGGCTGGTTCGTTAGCAAAGACAAGGGCTGACTTGTCTAAGGTTAAACAAGGTGCACGTGAGTCAAGCGAGCTACCAGAGAGGTTTACCAAGGTCTTGGAGCAAGTTCCAGTCCAGAGCAAGAGGTGACATTGTATTTTGAGGCTGGATTGCCTTTGGAAGGTGAAGGTGGTTTGCGCTTCGAGTTAAGCATGCGCGAACCAAAGGCATAGCGAGATGCTCATGCGAGCACAAAAATGGTCTTATTTGGGGAGGCAAATAAGAAGGAAAATAAAAAAAGAAGTAAGCGAAGGCTGGGAATGCAGGGAAAGCGGCCGGGCGGGGAAGTGGAGGCTACAACAAAAGCAAGTCTCGTTACGATCGGCCGAAGGAGTTTCTTCGTGAATCAGACTTGACCCCGCTCAACACGCTGCGTGAAGACATTATGTACGAGATAAGGAACGAGCTTCCTAATCCCCCTCGCATGAATCCGGCTACTGCTGGTGAAAGGGATCAGACGAAGAGGTGTGCCTATCATGATGATTATGGGCATACTACGGAAGAATGTTGGCCGTTGAAGAAGGCCATTCAAAAGTTGATTAATGAGGGGCGGCTAGATCGTTTCAAGCGAGATGCGAATAACAGAGGAATGCCCACAGGCGGGAAGCCCCACCGATCAGGGGGGTAATAAATGTTATAATGGATGAGGAGCTCACTCACACAAGCAAGCAGATCTACTCTTTGTCAAAAGTGGTGGATCGACCTACGACTTTGCAGGATGGAGAACAGGCTATTCAGTTTACTCGCAGCGAGTTGGCGAGTAGTGTGGCAGGCGAGCAATCGTTGATTGTCTCGGCCGTTGGTTGATGGTCGGGTCGTGAATCTTAGTGGATCTGAGAGCATGCCGGGATGTGATGTACTATTCATGCTTCCAGGGGTTGGAGTTGAGTGATGATCGTCTGAAACCGTATGCTGGGGCTTTAGAAGGTTTTACCAATCATAAGGTTCCGGTCAAGGGCACCGTCGAGTTAGAGGTGTTTATTGGTGAGGGAAGCAAGACCCGGGCTGAGAAGATTACCTTCATGGTAATCGACCTGAAATCTCCTTATAACATCATCTTAGGCGCGAGCATGGCCAAGTTTCGATGGTGGCATCAATCCCACATCGAGAGCCAAGTTCTATACCGATCGTGAGTGGGGTGTTCATGGAGCGCCCGCGCAAAGGTTTCGAATATGTGCGAGATACGCAGGAAGAAAGGGTTAACCTTGGAGGATGGCGAGCGTAAGGTTACTATCAAGACTAAGGAAACTTCAGTAAGTAGGACCATCAGTGGTAGCGATGATACAGGAGGATTTGGAGATGGATGCATGCTCTGGGCCGACATTGAAGTCGGGGGAGCAATGCCAAACTGAAGAAGATACGGCAGTGGTTGCTGCTCGAACAGTTATTGAGGTTATTCCATCCTTGCCAACAGCGCAATTGCCGGCACAAGCCGAGCAAGAAGAGGTGGCCGAGGAAGGTGTTAATAATCCTTTGCCGACACTGACGTCGGGGGGATTTAAGGAGCCGAATGAGGTCGTAGACCTTATGGATGAATTTTTGCCAGCAGCCATATCTGAGGAGCCAGTTGAGGCTATGAATGTAGACCAGCTTGATAAAGTTGAGGATCAAGCTGAGAAGGATGAAAAAGTGGAGTGTGACACGCTCCAAATGCGAGATGAGCCAGAGTTTACAGCAAGACGAGACGGAAGAGGTGGTCATCAACTCGCTTATCCCGAGCGACGATCAAGATTGGTAGAGCTTTGACGCCGCAGGCCGTGGAACGATTAATTGCAAATGCGGCCTTGATGTTTTTGCCCGCGACCGTGAGGATATGCAGGGGTAAAGGCAGTGGCCTTGCACCGAATGTTGATCCGACTTTTTCAGCCGCCTGTAGTTTACTCGGTGGAGAAGGATCAAGCGATCAAGGAAGAGGTTGAGAAATTGCTTAAGGAAGACATCATCGAGGAGATACATTATCCAACCTGGTTGGCAAATGTGGTAATGGTGAAGAAGTCCAATGGCAAATGGCGGATGTGTGTTGACTTCACAGATTTGAACAAAGCTTGCCCGAAGGACTGTTATCCTCTGCCGAGGATTGATAAATTGGTAGATGCTATTGCGGGGTTCGAGCTTCTCAACTTTATAGATGCCTATTCTGGGTACCATCAAGTGAAGATGGCTGAAGCAGATAAGGCTCGACAGCCTTCCGAGCAGGGGGCAGTATTGTTACAAGATGATGCCTTTTGGCTTGAAGAATGCTGGAGCTACATATTAAAGGATGGTGAACAAGGTGTTCAGCTCGCAGCTCGGGAGAAACGTGGAAGCTTACATTGATGACATGGTGGTCAAGACCAAAGGGCGCGAGCATGCAGAGGATTTGGGTGAGACCTTTGCTAATCTCGGGAAGAACAACATGAAGTTGAACCCGAGCAAATGTGTTCGGTAAAGGCCGGCAAGTTCCTGCGGTTTCATGGTTACTAAGAGGGGAATTGAGGCCAATCCTGAGAAAATAAAGGCATTGGTCACTATGAAGCTTCCTCGCCGCATTAAGGCGAGAGGCTTAATGGCGTGGTGATTGCTTTAGGAAGGTTCATCTCGAGGCCTGGGCAGAGCGGTGCTTGCCTTTTTTCAAGGTTCTTCTGGTAATAAAGGGTTTGAATGGACTCCCGAATGCCGAAAGCTTTTGAAGAATTGGTGAAATATTTGGGAAGTCCACCCTGTTGAGTAGCCCTGGCCTGGGGGAAAAGTTGTATGTTTATTTGGCTGGTAAAATTTTACCCTAGAGCCATGTAGTCGCTTTTGATTGGGAGTGGTGCCTGGTTTAGTGCTAGTTCCACTGTGAGCAAGATGTAGAATTTGAGAAGGCCTGCGCTTTCAAATTCCCACTTCAAACAACTCAGGCCGAGTACGAATGAAGCTTTAATTGCTGGGCTCGAGCTCGCACAAGACATTGGAGTACGGGCGGCAATGATTGTATATTGTGATTCTCGTTGGTGGTGAATCAAGTCAAGGGCGATTATGGAGTACATCACCCGATCTTGGTCCGTTTATTGTGCGATGGTAAAAGAAATTTTAAAGGATTTTGATTATCGGGAATTAGTGAGAATTGCTTTCTGAGGATAACATGCCAGAACAGATTACCTCATCGAAGATGGCCGAGGATGAAATTCAATCTTTACATCCGAGTCATGATCGAGCATTTGGAGGTTCCTGCCATTGAGAAGGAAGTGGTTATGGACATGAAGCCGCTGCAAAATGTTGGATAGATGATCTCAAGGCTTACATCGAGCACGTGGTGTGCGCTCAAGACAAAAGGAAGCTAGAACCATCCGTAAACGATCATGTCGTTATCTTGTTTTGGATAACATTTTGTATCGGAGATCTTACACTCGACCTCTGTTAAGGTGTGCGACCGTAGATGACCGTAGGAATCTTGGGCGGCGCACGAAGGTAAATGTGGAGGTCACCGTCGGCCGGGCCACAGTCGGTAGGCTACCGGATTTTATTGATAACCGCCGAAGGGATGCCGAGACGTATGTTCGCCGATGTGACAAGTGTCGGGCCATGGATATTCCACGCTTGCCATCCACCCAGCGTAATCGCTATAGCATCGTGGCCGCTGATATGGGGAATAGATTTGATTGGTCCTTTTCCCGTAGCTCGCCGAAATTCAAGTACGCAAAAGTAGTAATGTGGATTATTTTACGAAATGGTGGGAAGCGAAGCCATTGGCAACCATAAGTGAGGTAAATGTTATCGACTTTGT
>CM028380.1:105116258-105156156 GCA_013146195.2 Codonopsis lanceolata | reverse complement strand
GCACGATAATGATAACAAAGAGGCTCGGGACCGAAGCGAAAGCATGGCGTGAGCACTGCGCGCCGCCGAACGGACTAAGTGCTTGGTTCGAGGCTTTGAGTGGGCAAGGCCCCTATCGCCTTGGGCGAACTGCTTCCAGAAGATTGCCTAGCGGGCAGGCCCAACTCTGAACGGCGACTAGCAACCGGGCATGGCCTTTCTCCGATGTGGGGACATCGAATCGGTTGTTAGTATATCAACTAGGTGTAGAGATATACGACTAACAGTGTTGCTCGGTCACTATAGGAACCCGAGGTAGTTAGCCGCTATCTTGTGGGCAGGGCCCCTACCGCCTGGCGGGCATCCAAGTACGTGAAGCAGGGCATGGCCCCTCCCCCCACGGGAGAATTAGTTCACTAATACTCGGGTATAGAGGAAGGTTGACCGGCGGGGCCTATCGCTTCGCCGAGCGAGATTTTGTCAAGCAATCCGAAAGCAATTTGTATAAACAAATTAACAATTTGATGGACAAATATGAAAGAACTTGCTGTAGTGCATTAGGCCGTCCGAATAGTTGTAAAGATATCTCGGCTTTTTTATGTCCCCCCGCTTTCGGTAAGTGTTTACCTTGAGGTCGGGAAGTAATTATGTTCGTGTAGTTTCCCTCTCCGAGGAAGTCCGGGTTGGCACCAAGAGTGTGCCTAAGGCTCGATCGGCGGAATCAACTCTAACGAGGAGGGTGTCATGGTTCTCGCAGCTACCAAGGCTTAGTTGACTTGGTTTGAGTACCGAAAGTTTAGTGCATTATTTGCGAAGCAAACATAGTCCCCTTTTAAATAAAATTGGGGTATGTATTATGCATTTAATCTTAGGATGATAAGATGTTGTATATGCTAGTGATTTATGTAAATGACAATACATAAATGTTGTTATTATCATGATTGAGGAAAATAACATCAATAGCGTGACATGCAATCAAATCATGATCTGTATAGATAATTCACGCGCGAATTTAGGTGTAGCGGTGAATAAAATAGTTTCATTATCATTTGTCATGCTCGAAAGCAAATAAAAATATGGTGCAATTAACTCCATTGATATGTCAAATTTGAAATTTAATAAGTAAGTGAGTATGCACTTTCTTTTTTCACGCGCGGTCAGGGATTAGTAAAATCGTAAGGCGCGTAAAGGTGGTGTCATACATATGGTCGCAGATGCAAAATATGTTTAATTGCATGCATTGATGTAGTATAGTGTGACATGCATCAACATGGTGGACAATTTAATGTAAACATGACATAGTTATGAGCATCAATGTATTATAATTACTCTGATTTATGTCGCATAATAATTGTCACATTTGAATTTCATGCATTAATTCACCAATTAATAATAATTTTAATCGGTACATCATGTCAAGTCGGCATGTCATTTGTATTAATCGCATGACAATTTATTTGATTATAGCTATCTTGTGTAGCGCCGAAGTTATAATCGCCAATTATTAATTTATCACAATTAATAATCGCAATGAAAATTAATTACATGCATATTCATGTAAGCTATAGTGTCTCATGTTAATTTAGAGCAATAAATTAATCATGTGAATTATTTATAAACTTTAATTTATGCTTCGTTAACTAATTAATTGTTAACAATATAAAAAACGAGGTCATATGAGCAAATTATGCAAACATGGAGGGTAAAATGGGAAGAGTCCACCGAAATAGTAGGGAACCGGCTCAAGTAGTGTCTGAACCTGCCGGAAAGAGTCGAACCGGGTCAAGTGGTCTTGTTGTGATATGGGCCTGTTGAACCATTGACCATTACATTAAGTTTATTGACCGAAAGTGTGAGTTAGTTAACTCAAATGGAGGGGGCTGAGTGAAAGATGATGAAACAGTGGAGCCAGCTGGAG
Source organism: Codonopsis lanceolata (assembly GCA_013146195.2). Classification (NCBI taxonomy): domain Eukaryota; kingdom Viridiplantae; phylum Streptophyta; class Magnoliopsida; order Asterales; family Campanulaceae; genus Codonopsis; species Codonopsis lanceolata. The sequence continues at coordinate 105,154,259 of CM028380.1, read as the reverse complement.
AATGACGTCAGCTGAAGGGCAAAATAGCTGGAGGGATGACGTCATGGATGACGCCAGCCAATCGCACGCCACGCGGCACCGCACGTGCAAAGTAACCGAGCGTGAGAATGGCGCCCAACCAACCAGAGGCCGGGTGCGCGCTGCTTAGGCGCGTTAATACTGATGACCTCGATTTTTCGGGCTCAATTCGCCTTGTTGAGACGCAGTGTACCGGTTGTGGTGCGATAATGATAATTTCTCGAATGGTGCGCATCTAGCGTGACGGAGATCCGCGGCGCGCTTTTGACCACCGCCTTCAGCGATTTGTAGTGGCGCGTGGAAGAGCAAGTGGCTTCTCCGATGGGGAGTTTCTTGCGCCGGAATACTGCCGTCGGTCAAGGTGCATCCAACGGTGTCCTCACCTTGCTACTCGATTTTGTTTTCTTTGATTATCTTGTACCTGACAAAGGTGTCAATGTTTTGTTCAACTTTGTTCCGGCACCCATGAACGGAACTCCGCCGTGGCTGTTGGAGTTCGTCGCTAGAGTCGATTTCCCGGCAACGGAACCAAACTGATGTGGCAAAATATCACCATACCGGACCGGGTGCCGAAAGTCGTTGAAACTGCGAGTGTTCGTTGACCGAATTGATGATGAATTCGCCGTCTGGTAATGGAATCGTCGCTTGGGCCTCGGATATCTGGCTGTATGTAGGTGTCTGCAAAATGAGCACCGTGAGTGGTGGGGGATGTCCCCCAAAACCCTCCGGCGTGAGAATCAAGATCAGATATCAACAATATAGGAGGGCGTAGCCCCTGGTGTGTGGAGTGAAGCGTAAAGAAGAGAGCGTATGAGAGTCTGCCCTACTATGAGATAGTAGGGTTTATTTATACCTGAGAGGCTAGGGTTTACTTGTCATACATAGGCCAGACCCATGGTGTTTAGTAGTCCTGTAATGAATAGTGGGCTGGTGCAGTGGAAAGCCTCCTCGCCTACGCGAGGCCCAAAAGCCCTTTTAGGCAAATGAAATTTAAGCACTTCAGAATTCTTAAAGATTTGAATATGACAAATTGATGAAGTGTTAGGGTATCTTTAGGTAAGTTGGGGGTGATTTTTTTTTAAATCCAAGGGTTAGAGGATGATAAAAAACATCCTCTCATGTTCACACGATGAGGGATGAGAGATCTTGAGTGACCTTTAGATCTAGAGTGAGCTGCTTATTTGAGAGAGTGATAACAAAATTGAGAATTACGTTGTTGAAGCTAAAATTTAAATGAAAATAATGTTGAAAAAGAAGTGTTTATCCAAAAAATGTTATTGACATAATCAGATGTGAAGTTGTCTTTCAGGTTTTAGAGAAGACAATTTTCATTGATAGTATCATATACAATTAAAATTAACAAGAGTCGAATGTCAATCACCGTCGCATGTAGAACTTTTTTTGAAAAATCAAATTTTCAACCATGGACTTATATCATAGTTTCTAGAGTAACAAATCGTTCTGGTATGAAGATATTGATATGCGATAAAGATAAAAAACCAACAAATGAAACAATAAATGTTATGCATAACGAAGTTTTTCAGAATATATAATAATTACTCTTACAATGATATACTTATATTTAAGATGTTCTCTTTAATTATTATTTTAATTTTGTTTTTTCCTTAGTTTTTTGCTTATGCGTAATTTACTTTAAAAAAGTGTTATGTCGTGCGTTTAACGTACGAGTTCAAACACTAGTTAGAATTAATGTTTAAATAGAGAGGTCGAGTGTTCAAATCCTACCAGAGGCACCCTGATACTTAACTACTCTCAACCGAGAGGTCGGGCATTCAAAACCTCACTAGAGGTACCATTTGTTAGAGCTACACCAAAGGCATCATATATATACAATCATAGTCTTTCAAGGCATTAAAATAATAAAAATTAAGGATTGGAATACAATCTATGTCCCCTCCAACCTTTAAAAATAAAAATTGTTTAAATAATACCCCATGTGATAAGGAAACAATGTATAAGACATTTCTTGATGTTTGATTAAATCGAATAAGATTTAAAGCAATTGTGTGAATAAAATTATACTTACAGTGTATTAAAATTTTGGGTAATGATATGAGTACCTAATGAGTACCCAATATCTTACCCCTTAATGATATGGAAGCTGATGTAGCATTGGTGGACCATATTCTTTACTTAATTACTAACTTAATTTGTATTAACCGTGGTTAAATTTCAATTCTAAAAAGTTTTTTTAAAGGAAGAGAAAACGTAAAACTACCATTATGCTAGGGTTGTGATTGTCGGTCAAACACGAGTTGTCGTTCCGCTTCTACTTCTGCTTCTTCATTGATGCCGACAACCGACGATGACAAGTCTCTTTCTTATACTTAATTGAAGCGTGTGATACAAAGAACATGATTGCAAGATGTATTCTTAAAGAATCAATACTTCTAAATTGATTTTTGTGATTTTGAATTTGTGAATTGTAATTGTGAATTTCTAAATTTTAGTTGTCTATTTGTTTGAATCAAAGTATAATTGTATTGTATGAATTTGTAAATTATAATTGTGAATTTGTGATTTAAATTTTAAAAATTATAATAAGTAAATAACCCTAATTTAAAAATAGCCCTAAATTGAAATAACCTAATTTTGAAATAGCCCTAATTGATTATTTAATCTATATAATTATTGTGAATTGTGATTTGTAAATTTGTGATAGGTGATATTATATAATATTGTTTTAGTGCCTAAATTTCAAATTTGTGTGTTCAAATTATGACATTTTAATTTGAGGGTTGAAATAGTTGATTTATGAGATTTTTTTTATTTGTGTAGATTTTCAAATTGTGGTTGATTAAGATTTGAAGGAATTTGATTTTAGTGATTATGGAAAAAAAAATTAAACGACAACTATTAGAAGAATTTGGAACTAGTAGTGCATCTGTTGGTATTCAACGGTCTCAGTCTATTCCGTTACTTCAGTTACGAAAGAATTAGTTGATTTGAATAGTCTTCCTTCAGATCTCACAGAAAGCAAAAAGATATTTGAATACAATCTCAACCAAATTGATGAAATTAGGAGAGCTTATTTGTTGAAGGGGCCTTGTCAATCCCGTGGCCATGTTTTTCCTCAAAAACAAATGAGAACTAAATTGCGTCCGGATGTAATTAAATGATGATGTAATTAAACGTTTTTAAAATATGAAAACGCATAGGAAACAATTATGATTTGTAAACTTTATTAAATTTGTGTATCCGAATGATTTGTAAACTTTATTAAATATGTGTGCACCCGGTTGGAAAATTTTTTGTATCCGCCATTGATTTTAGGTACTCATTAGATACATGTATCATTACCCTAAAATTTTATACTATTTTTTTATTATTTTCTTCAACATTGATATTTTTAGTTATTTGTGTAATTTGTTTTTATTTATACTAACAACGTATCAAAAATACAATCTTGACCAGCTTTAGCTGATTGGAATCTCCTAAACACTTTAGTAGCGGGTAAATGTAGAGTTAGTTGGTCTTTCATAAAGTGTGATGTCTTAAATTTTCTCTCTTTTTCCTCGGGCAAATTTGAAAAAAACATGATAGATGATAAATTCAGAAATGTGACTTTACACAATGCCAATACTTCCAAACTTCACGAATTACTCCATTTGTTTAAAAATAAGTATCGTTTTACCAAAAAAAAATTATTATTATAGAATTTCAATAAATATTTGATTATATTTTATCAAAGCTGCTCTTATTTATTACTTTCAAATTAAATGATATTAGAGAGAGAATTATTAAAAGGAAAGAGAAAATACTAGTGCAACTTAATTACAGTAAATGAACTTAAATAAGGGTATATCAGTCTTTTTATAAGTTTACTTGATTTGTATGTAAATTACTAAAACGACAATGGAGTACTAGTTTTGAAGCTTATGGAGTAAGGTCTCTCCTTACTCTTCATCAAGTAAGCTCTTATAACCTATATCTGAAATGAATGTCGTTACTTAAGAGTAACTTTTCGATAAAATGTCATTACGTAAGTATACAATACATCAATACATTTTTGAGTAGGTATTATGCATTTATGCAAGATAGTCTTACGTAAGACGGAGTCTCACTCCCTCACAGTTAAGTCTGTTAACACATGGTGGATCAGATCCGTCTTCCAGAAAATTCGTGTAAGACCGTATTTTCTAAGTTTTTGCCTACATTTTTGTTATCTTTTGAAAAACTCATAATGCTACCCCACCGCTCCAGGTGAAGAGTATTTTATACTAATTTGAGATGTTTCATTTGAAGAGCCGACTTTCATAAACTATGTTTACAATGTCTATAACATTTCAACTTTGACATCCACATTTAATATTAAGATATATATTAAGGCAAAGTATTATGATATTCTCTCTGTTCCTAAATAATTGTGGTTTTTTTGTCCGTTCCAAAATAATTATCATCTTTCAAATTAAACTTTTTTAAAAAATAAAACTTTGAACACTTTACTCTTACTTTTTTTTATCTACTTTAATTATGGTCGCATACATAAGGGTATTAAAGAAACCACACAATACATCAATATTTAAAATAAAGTCAATTATTTTTTTCTTAAACGGCGTGTCTGGTGAAAAATGACAATTATTTAGGAACGAAAAAGAGTAATTATGACCAACGCTAATACTAATTATTTATCTCATAACTATCAAACTTTTCAAATATCAACAATTTAATTGGAAGGGTCGACTAAGAGCATCATCAATACTAATGTGAATATGAAAGAAATTAGATGTTACCTAGAATTTATATCTTATTTGAAAGAAAATACATTTTCAATGCAAGTGTTGATGATGAGTGTATATATGAGGTGTGAATCAAATGTTTTCACATTGTAGATAACAATGCCAATTTTGTAAATTCTAATTGAGGATGTAAATACACCTTTCTATCTAAAAACTCTTTCTATTTGTTGCACGTTTTTCTTTTATTTTGTACTTTTTTGTCAAAATTTATTTTAGGGAGATGCTACTTCCACTACAATTATTTCTTATCCACTATATACTTAATCATTATATTAAATAAACACATGTTTGGACAAAACTACCCATTAAATATTTCATTTTAAGTTGACTAATCAAGCTACTTTCCTTATTACATCTAACATTATTTTTTTGTTCAAACATGAGAAAACAACATAATTATTCTATTTTTATTTTTTACATTTTAATTCTACAAAAAGTTGCTTATTTTATTTTTTCGTAATAAATATGTTTAGTCAATTTTTCTAATCAATCTCGTCTCATATTCCATTATCATAAAACTAATATAATTGATGCATATTCTACCAATATTTTAGAAAATGTTGAATTTCTTATTATCAAAACTAAAATAATTTAATTTAGTTTAAAAAATATTATTTAAAAATATCAATTCAATAAAAATATATTTTAGGTAATCAACAGAATATTGGTTTCAATCAACTCAAAAATAAAGATTCTAAATCAATTTTAAAGGTAGGCAAAAAAAATTAAAATTTTACAATACTATATCATACTATGATTTTACTGTTGAGTAAATTTTTACTATTACATTATTTAAATTTCACTTTTAGTTTTTCTTCCATAACATAAGAACACATATTTATTTAAAGTTTGGTAGAAAAATATGTCCGTATGATTTTTTTTTTATTATACAATATAACATTAGTCATAAGATTAATTAATAAAATCATTAAATAACGTAAGCATGTATTTATTTAATACAATAATTGAGGATATAGTGGATAAGTGAAAATTAAAGTAGAAATAGTCTCTCCCTTTATTTTAGTGGTGAGATGTATACGATATAAGAACAAATCAGTATTTACATTAGAAAGATCCGTTTGATTTAAATGTGAATGAAAAAAGAAAAAGTATCAATATGATTGAAAGTGTTAATTATATACGGCTACATAAAATCAAAATTGTAAGGGCAAAATAAGCATGTCCTATTTTGGTCTTATTCTAACCTTTCTTGGTCCTAAAGTTTAGGTTTATTTTTGGAAACAAAATATTGATAATATTTTGATTTTCTTGGTCCTAAAGTTTAGATGTATTTTTGACACTAAATCTCGGCAATATTCCACTCCTAAATCTTGTCTAAGAGTCCTTATTTATTTGGTAATAGAATCTAGGAAATAAAGGTAGTTTATTTGGTTATCAATACTAACTCGTAATCCTTTAGTATGTTGGATTTTGTTTCCAAATAAATTGTAGGTCTCTTCCATTGTATAAATAAGGAGCACGACATAGAGGAAGGAGACACGAAGATAGAGAGTGTAGAAGAGCTTAGAGCAAAATATACATGTAGTGCAGACAAGGCAGTGCGCCAAGGGAGAGCATTCAGAAAACTGTGTTGCTGAAAGTTGAATGCAGTTCCAGATGAAGCTTCATCCTGAACTACATTGAAACTCCTGTGACTGTTTACTTTCCTAGTGTTTCTAGGAAGTTGATTTTTTAATCTCATGTTGTCTTTACCTTTGTTTCTGTGGGTTTTGCTCTCCAAGACGTGTTGTCTTGTGAGAGTTTTTGGTTTGGTGATTTCACATAATCGTTTGTAAAACATTTCATCTTTTTAGTGAAATCTTTTTGACCATAAGGCTGGATCTGCAAACATAAGGCTTGTAGATTGGTTGGTAAACATTTGTGTTTATTTTTGCTTTAAATTAGTAAGTCTTCCGTTATTTTTAATTTTCTGACCAATACACTTTCTAGTGTAACTACGGTAACGAGCTACATCGCGAACTGCATTGACAGATTTTGTGAATCTTAGGGACTATTGATCTTACAAAAATCACGATAACTTTGGTGATGCTATAAATATGGCACATGATATTGATGAGCCCAAGATTTCCACGAATTTTCCCGAGAATTTTCTTCTATTTTGTGATATTTTTGAGTTAATTATGCTTTAGAAATATTACTATTTGTGTTTTTGTGCTTAATGTAGGTTTTCATGCATAATTGAGCTTTTATTTAGTGTTTAACACGAAGTTCGAGATAATTCCGGGCTTAAAAGTTAAATTGGAAATTATTTGATCAACGTTTGTTAAGACTATTAAGAGATCCAAGGCAATTGAGGGCTAACAGAGGCTGACAGAGCTAACAGAGGACCATTTTGAGAGACCTCGAGAAGGAAGGAAAGCGGCGCTCATCCAAGGAACTGCAGGGGCTCCGGAGCAAACTCTATAATTCAAAGGGAGGCCAGCGAATTTCCAGACTATTGGCTTGTGAGTTGTCGTCCAGAAGCCGTGCCACGCCACCCCCTTATCCTCAGTTACCGGCACGCGTCCTCCATTCGTGAACCAAGTAACCTAACCCATTTTCTGCCCCAACTGCCCACCATCCAGCCCGCTCCCCCTCATATCCCTCACCCGTTACCCCATGGTTGGACCGCGTCCTCATTCCCTGGGTCTGCTTGTTCCAGCCGTGCCCCCATCACCTTCTTTCCTTCCAAAATAGCCCTCATTTCTTTCATTTCCTTCCCAAAATGCCCCTGCTTCCTTTGTTTCCTTCATTTTAATATTCCAGCAGCCTTCATTTTTGAAAAAAGTCCCCATTTGGGACATTGCTCCCAAATGGGGCACCAGCCCCATTTTCTTCCAAAATTATTCTATTCTTTCATTGCTTGATCACCATTGTAGGTTTGGAGCTTCAAATCAAGAGCCAACGAAGCATCTACAAATGATTTCAACCCCGAAAATACGATTCTTCGGTTTAATTCTTTCAACTTATATATTTTAGATATTTGTTATGATTTCTAGGGTTGATTAATTTTGTAAATGTTGAATTGGTTTATGCTTAAATTATTTATAGAATGCAATTATTTTTTCTATATTAAATGTAGTGATTTAATTTAATCTATCTCTTTATTTAGTGTACTTTCATGTTGGCTATTATTTTGTGAACTTAATGTTTTTAATTATTTGACCAATAATTAAATGATTTTAGAAATATTTAGGATCCGCGAGAGCTACCTTTATATTTTGGACCAATCAATTTAATAGTTAGTGTTTTGTGACATACACCGGTAGCCATTATGAGACTAGATTTGACACGCGATCGAACCATCTTAGCCATTCGCGAGGTCGGTGAGGTTAGGGTTGACTATAAGATGCGAAAGCCCGTACGTAGTTAACCAATTTTATATGTCTCGGCTACCAACATGATTTGTAGAAAAATTTAGAAGTTTCTTTTTGCAAAGTATTACCCATGCGCTTGGTTATTATTATGTGTTCTTCATGCTTTTGATGACGTAGCAAACCATTAAATGAATATTAGAATTATAGGATAAGATGCGAGAGCTCGTCCTATTAATTCTGAAAATCACAATAATTGTTTGCGTTACGTGAGACCAAGAGGAGATCGTGCGTAGATAGTCATTGGGTGCTTGGTTGGACATGCGTCTATTTTCTCCTATGTTATAAAAAGCGAGAGCCTGTAGCTAGGAGTTGTAGCTAGATTTGCTATACGTGTGAGAGTCCGTAGCGAATATTATAGTGCGTCCGACTACCAAGACATGATTTAAAGAAAAGTAGAAAGAGGATTATATATTAAACACCGACTAGACTAGAAATATTGTACTCCTATATTTTTTATCTTGATTTGTTGCTTCCAAACCACTTCCGCAGTAGATTAGATTTAATTGCTTTCTAGGTTGTTTATATTTTTAGATTTTAATTCATTTTCTTTTCGCTCAAATATAATTAGTTAGCCTAATTTTGGTACTTAGTTTGAGTGAAAATTACGTGCATTCCCTGTGGGATCGATAACTCGTACTTAGGTACACTTTATTATTTGATACGGCGGGGTAATCTTGCCCGAGTTGCGTTTCGCGCACGTCAAGTTTTTGGCGCCATTGCCGGGGAATGATTTAATTTTTGCTCCTATATGCTAATATTGATACCAAGCGAAACTATTTGTATTTTGAGCATGTTTTTTTTTAATTAGTTTACTTGCTTTTGTATTTATATGTTTTGTATTTTGAGTCGCTTTTCGAAGCCCTCCCGAGTTTGTGGGTTTGTAGGGAGGTGTAAATAGTGTCCCCACACAAACATATTTTCTTTTTTTATTCGATAAATGCGTTCCTACATTCTCTTCTTTTGAGCTTGATTTGATGCAGGGGGTTAAGCGCTTTCATAGTAGGAGGTTGCTTGTGGAGATTCTTGGAGTGGATCTTTTCGGCCCGGACTTCATAAGAAATCATCTTTGAGGGAGTTTTATTTTATTCCCTTCCCCTTTTACTTTAAGTTTAGGGAGTATGGTTTGGTTGATGAACTTTAAAACTTCTGAAAATTTTGTGCTTTATACGCCCCAAATTATTTATGCTTTGATCACTTGTCTCTCCATTTTTGGCGCTCTTTGAGTTGTGCTTGCATTATTTTCTTGGAGTCAATTTTGAGATTACTATATGCATAGTTGAGGATATGTTTGTAAGTCATGTGGTAGCATCACCTCATTCATGATAGATAATGCCCAAGTTGTTGATTGAAATATTATTATGCTTTGCTTTAGTGATGGTTGTGCATGTCTAAGAGTACCATATTATGAGTCTAAATGCCGAGAGTTATGTTTTGATGATGAAAAGTTTGGTTTGGGCATGTGTGTATGACAAGAGTATGATATAGACAATCTTTGGATCGTTTGTGCATTTCTCTATCCTACCCATTTATCTCATAAAAATCTCTAGTGTCCCCGTTGAGCTCATTTAAAGAATGGCATGTGCCTCAAGCACACAATGACCCACATTCGATTTCATTTCTTATACCCGCATTATCTTATCCCATGAACCTATACACTTTTGATGTCGCCTTCAAGAGAGCATGATTTGGAATGAATTGATTTATTTTTGTAATCTCGTTGGGAAGTGTGTGCTTCATGAAGGTTTTGTTCTTATTAATGTTGATGTTGAGAATTTGATAATTCTTGTTGAATGGTGATGAAAAAAAAATGAAATGAAAAGAAAAGAGCCCCCTTGGAAAACAATGAAAAGAGAAAAAATATATATATCAAAAGAAAAGAAAATGTAAAGGGTGACCACAAAAGAAAAAGAAAAAAAATGTCATTGTTCTTCAATTTTTTCAAGGAGATATAAGGGTGGTACTTAATTGTTGTGGTAGATGATATACTTTCTTCAACCCAAATTTTAACGTCTAAGGGGCTGTTGAAGTGAGTTTGTGGTTATTTGAAGAGTTGTGCTTTCATGAAGCTAGTCATTATGTGAAGACTTCAAACTCTTTGCTCTCTTGACTTACTATCCTATCCTTCATTTGTAGCTCAAACCTTGGTTAGACATTACAAGCTTTATAAAGTCCTATTGATATTGTCATACCGTGTATTCTTTCCTTGTCTTGTGAGAAAATATTAGTTGATGACTCTTTCGGTTTGACTTGCATTTGGTGACTAGGTTGGCCATTCAATCTAAGTTAGAGCATTGCTACTTTTGGGTAAAGATTTTATGGTATGAATGATTGTTTGAGGATTGTTTGCTAGCATATGAATCAATTCATACCTCTATTATGCATGTTTATAATCTTAGAGTTGATCTTTTAAATGGTAATACTTGTGGGATCTTAATTGAGCGCCGCCTTCATTTATATTGTTCTCGAGCTTTTTCATAATTCGTTTTCTTTGCTTGGGACGATCAAATTTTAAGTTTGGGGTGTGATGAGCCCAAGATTTTTACGAATTTTCTTAGGAATTTTCTTCTATTTTGTGCTATTTTTGAGTTAATTATGATTTGGAAATATTATTATTTGTGTTTTTTATACTTAATATAAGTTTCTATGCATAATCGAGCTTTTATTTGGTGTTTAGCACGAAGTTCGAGATAATTCTGGGTTTAAAAGTTAAATTGGAAATTATTTGCTCAACGTTCGTTAAGACTGTTAAGAGATCCAATGCAATTGAGGGCTAACGGAGGCTGACAGAGCTAACAGAGGACCATTTTGAGAGACCTCGAGGAGGAAGGAAAGCGGCGCTCATCCAAGGAACTGCAGGGCACCGAAGCAAACTCTATAATTCAAAGGGAGGCGAGGGAATTTCGAGATTCTTGGCGTGTGAGTTGTCGTCCAGCAGCCATGCCACGTCACCCCCTTATCCTCAACTACAGGTTTTAATTATTTGACAAATGATTAAATGATTTTAGAAATATTTAGGATCCGCGAGAGCTACCTTTATATTTCAGACCAATCAATTTTATTGTTGATGTTTTGTGACACACACCGATAGCCATTATGAGACTAGATTTGACACGTGATCGAATTCGCGAGGTCGGTGAGGTTAGAGTTGACTATAAGATGCGAGTGCCCGTAGTTAATCAATTTTATATCTCTCGGCTACCAACATGATTTGTAGAAAAATTTAGAGAGTTTTTTTTACGAAGTATTATCTATGCGCTTGGTTATTATTGTGTATTCTTCATGCTTTTTATGGCGCAACAAACCATTAAATGAACATTAAAATTATAGGATAAGATGCGATAACCAATCCTATTAATTCCGAAAATCACAATAATTGTTTGCGTTACGTGAGACCGAGAGGAGATCCTGCTTAGATAGTCATTGGGTGCTTGGTTTGACATGCGACTATTTCTCCTATTTTATAAGAAGCGAGAGACCCGTAGCTAGGAGTTGTAGCTAGATTTACTTTACGTTGCGAGAGTCCGTATCGAATATTATAGTGCGTCCGACTACCAAAACTTGAGTTAAAAAATATAGAAAGATGATTAAATTAAACATCGGCTAGATTAAAAATATTACACTCTTATATTTTTATGTTAATTTGTTGTTACCAAACCACCTCTATAGTAGATTAGATTTAATTGATTTGTAGGTTGTTTATATTTTTATATTTTAATTTATTTTCTTTTCTCTCAAATATAATTAGTTAACCTAATTTTGATAATTAATTAGAATAAAAATTACGTGTATTCCCTATAATATCGATAACTCATACTTAGATACACTTTATTACTTAATACAACCGAATAATCTTATCCAAGTTACGTTTTGTTTTGCGCACATCAGATATCTATTTATAAATCATTTCAATCGATATTGAGGTACAATAAAATGCAGCTAAATAGCTAATGGAGGACAAGCTGGCCTTGATCCCACGTGAGCATCTGGCTCCGCCAAAGATCCATTTCAGACATAATTATTGATGGCGGTTAGGGGTTGGATTTATGTGAGCATGTGGCACTTAAGCCTCTAAAGAAATTATCAAACCCATTGGGCCAGGGTTGATTAATAGACTGTACTCATTGTTATGGGTCTTTTCTTAAGGAGTAATTGTGAGCAGTCTATTTTTTAAAATTTTAATTCGTTTAAGTATCGTTTTTCAATAGAAAATGATATTTTTAGGAGTAAAATAATTGTAATATTTTTAATGAGTCTGAGATGCATTATTAAAATATATTATAATTTAAAAATTTATGCATCGTGATTTAAAATAATTTAAAAATATATCGTGATTCAAAAATATATGGACCATGATTGAAAAATATATGTATTAATTTTTATACCGCGGTTCAATAGTTTAATTATATAATCTAATTGTATCTTGATTTATTAATTTTATTGCACTATTTTTTACACCGCGATTCAAAATAGTTTACCTATCTAATCTAATCGCATTGCGGTTCAAAATCATAACGAAACAGACTATATCATCAGTCTTCTTCTTCCTTCTCCTCTATCGTATATCTTCTTATTCCTCTTCCTTCACCTTAGTCACTACTATGAAAATCCTTCATCCCAACACATTTTCATTAAACTTTCGTAGTTAATGACTCAGAAAACTTGTTTACCTTTTGAGGGTGCTGCCCTCTCGAACCCGTGACTTGATTGGGCAGGTCGATTCTCATTTCATTGCGTAACAATGGTGATTTTAAATCTAAAATATGTTCTTTGAAGGAGGCGATGGCATTTCCATAACAATATTTCAAAAAATAATCTTTTGTGATTGAAAAAAAAGGGGTAAACTTTTGAATTAAAAACTTTAAAAAAATGGACCAACTAGAATTTTACCATTTTTTAGTAGACAATACTTTGTGGTTTTCCTTTTTCGTGTTTTTTTTTCTTATTTGGTTGACAATGGCTTATATCCATTTTGGATCCAAAAGCTCGCATGCCTACTGCCTAGGGTTCACTGCTACTTTGTTCCTAATATTTAATCTCCCTCCCCCATTTTTTTGCGTTCTAAAATAATTATTTTAATTTAAATTCTTTTTAAAAAATATTTTTACTATTTTATTTTATTTTTCTATCTACTTTAATTATCGTCACATGAATAAAGATATTATAGGAAATTAGGAACCTACACATTACATTAATATTTATAATACAATCAAGAAAAAATTATCCAAATAACTATCGTACTATTCGTATGTAAACGATTTGATCAACTACGTTACAATATCTGAAATATGACTAATATATTCACTAATTGGGTGTGCGATATGATCCTTGTCGGTCAACGCCTCATCAAATTTTGTAACGAATATATTGACGTCGATTAACGGATGGACTGTACAAAGAGTATTTTGTTTTTCAATTATACCACTTTCTTCTCCTAACATTTTTCTTTCAATTCCACCTCTCTAGGTTTCTTGAAAAAACAAAAATATCATTTGTACAGTTTTTCGTTAATTCACGTCAACTGGTTCATTACAAAATTGGATAGAGCGTTAACGGTAATACTATATCGCATCCAATTACTGAGTACATGTGTTAGGATATTATAATATAGTTGGTCAAATCGATTACCTACGAATAGTACTAAATACATCGGTCACATTTAAGGTATTAAAATTAAAATATAATTTGTTAAATCAGTTACTTACGAATAGTACGATAGATATTTAGATAATTTTTCTACAATCAATTTTTTTTCTTATACGATATACCGAATCAAATAAAATAATTATTTTAAAACTGATGGAATATTAGATTAGGTTTGTTGTAAAATACCAAGAAATTTGTTTAGTTTCCTTGTTTTTCTTCGCTGAAAATGGCTTTTCCTTTACGATCCAAAAATAGGCATTCAAACTTCAAAGGGTTAAATTTAGATCGGATTTGTTACTCATCTTTATCACCCGACAAGGAAAAAAGTAATGCCCTCGTACAATATGAATTCAATACACTGCCATATTGCCCACCAACTTGCATAAATTTAGAAACGTTACCCTTCATTTTAAGTGATAGTGAGTCGCATCAAACAAAATTATAATCAAATTAAGAATATATAGTAAATGTAATACTTCCCCCGGCAAAAAATCTCGGTTTGAAAGTTAAATATTTTTTTAAAATAAATTTTTTTAGTAATTTATTAATAATGAAATGATATTTTTATACCTTAATTTTTTAAAGTCGACTCTTTTAAGTGAAACATTAAAAAAATGAAATAATTGACTCTTTGTCTAGAACAAAGATAATATTTAATTTGAATTTTTTTAATTGACATTGATGCTACATAGTTTGATCTTGGGTCGTTCCTTGCGGTGTTTAGGATATCTAGGCTTATGTGAATGTATAATTCTGTAAAAACCCTGTCAAAATAAAGAAACCTTAGAAGGAATACAAGATAGGGCCTCGCAAAACCTCTTAAGTGTGAGAGTAATTCTTAAGCTTATAGAAAGCAAAGTGAGAGTTTCGGTGTGTAAAAGTTAGCGTACCTTTGAAATGAAGCATTGTAAGATATATATAGCTCATTTGGGAATGAAATCCGGACTGAGTCATTACTATGGAGAGATTATATGTCTTTATGACCATAAATACGGGTTGACCGTGTAACTGACGGAGTCGTGGCTTAAATCTCGGATTCGAGAGTTATCAGACAGTTAAGCTTGGAATATATATCTAGTTTATTCGAGTAGCCTTGCTCGTTGCTCGATCAGATCGGTAGGAAGGTTCCTGCTCCGAATGTATGTAAAATGTTTACATCAGGTTATTTTGCTTGTGTAACTTCTTTTTTGGTCCTTATCCTCCACGTGCTTATCACGTGAAGGTACATGTGCTCGGCTCGTGACCAGGATTTGGACCGAGCTCATCAAACATATAAAAAAAAGACATGTTTAATTTCCTATTTCAAGGAAAAAAAACTAACAATACTATTAAGAAATTTACAACGCTTTCTAAATTTTGAGTATTATAGGAACAATATTTCAATAATTGACTCTAATAACTGGAAAAAAATAAATAGGAAAGGAGAGTGTATAAATATTTAAGAAAGTGTACCGATTTCTCCGGAAGTTTGTATTCACTATCTCCGATCTGCTCAACTCAAGCAAAATAGGAATAATTACATTTTTAAAAACATTTTTTCAAATAAATCCACCTATTTTTTGAACATATCTGGGTACATTTTAGGACAAAAGTACATCAATACCCTTTATGTGTATATAAATTAGGCTCAATCAAAAGGAGAGCATGTCGAATAAATATCTTAAGAAAGTCAAGTCTACCGATTTCTTTTCTCCGATTATGAAGATTTGGTATTCACATATCTCCGATCTGCTCAAACTAGAGAGCAAGGTAGCAAAATAATGGTTAGTTTGGACTACGAATTATCCGAATCCATAGAGAGACCGCAAAGACTTGACATCGCGATGCCAAGATTTCTTTCTCCAGTTCAGGATGCCACTACGCGCATCGATTTTTGGCATGCCAAGGCATCGAGATGACATGGGCAAAGTTTCATGTCAAAACTTGCAAAATAAGTTAGGACTACGAATTAACTCGAGACCCGCAACCTACCCGCTTTCTGGCCTGCAGAAGCCCACTACAGTGCGAGTCATAAGACAGGTCAGAAATGGGCAAAGTTTCATGTCAAAACTTGAGCTTGAGGTGGGATGGCTTGGCCCATTGTAGGCCCACTGATGGTCCTGGGCTCGTATAACAAATGATCCACTTTAGACTATTTAAGTAGAATGGGCCAAGTATTATTGGGCAATGTTCCATTATTGATTGGGCAATAGGGTCGAGGTCCTCGAGGAGAAGCTGGAGGAGATCACTAAGGGATAATTAGAGTTCACAAGATGAATTTTAATGTTTACAATAAATAAAAAAACTTGTTCTGGTATTTTCTCCGGAAAAAAAGAGTAATTTTTCTCAAATACTAACATTAATCATGGGACAAAGATAATATATATACTGTTATCAAAGAATATGAAAATTCGGTCTCTAGTCTAAGCTTTACATCTAGACATGCACAAAAGGTTGACTGTTCTGAACTGCTCAAAATTAAGAACCGTGAACCGTTCCTAAACCAGAACTTGCGGTTCACCAGTGCGGTTCAGGTTCAACAAAATCAATTTTCGTGGACCGGCAATTATGAACCATGTGAACTTGAATCGACAATTCAAACGGTCAGTTTTCAATTAAAAAAAACAAAAAAATGATCTAGGCCATTGATTGATGATGATCGGATGATGACTATTATTCAAACGGTTATATGACTGTTTTTTGTCCCAAAAATAAAAAAAAATATTTTTTCATAATTTCTCAACCTATAAATACCACACCCCGTCTTCAATTTTTTTTTCCTTACTTCATCTCTCATCCTCTCTAATTCTTCCTAACTCTCAAAATCTTCATCCAGTAATTCTCAAGCTTCAAAGTTCCAATTTATTTGTAAGTTTACTTATTAATTTTTATTAATAACATTTTAATTATATATAATATTTATTAAGTAATATAAGTTTATTTAATTACATTTTTATCTATAATATTATTAAAATAATTACTTTTGGTAACTTTTAAAAACAAAAAAATATTTTATAATAAGTTTACAAATGTTTAAAGATGGTTTCAAAAAATTAACAATAAAATGTGTAAAAAACATTTTTTTTTGTGATAAAAACGGTTCTAAACCGTTTGAATCATGAACCGGCTACACAGTTCAAACCGGAACCACCCCCTATGGTTCACGGTTTGAACAAGGTTCAAGTTTTATTTTATTTTTCTAACCGGAACCGCCGGTTCGAACCGTTTGTGTATGTCTATTTGCATCCCAATATATGAACAAAGGTGATTGTGAAAAAGGTATGCATCAACCAGGATATAATATTAATACTCCGTAAAACACAAATGAAAATAATAAAATTGAAAGACCAATTTGAATGATAAGACATTCTTTGATCTTCGCAAGATGACATCTCCGACAAAGAAGATGCGAAATAATACAGAGCAGCAAGATCGACTCCTTGAATTGCAGAATTGGCACAGATGTTTCACAAAATGGCTTATTCGAAGTATGCTGAATCAAGAGTTCTCCGGATATTGAAACATATTGAAAGACGGATTAACAATGCTGAAACCTCCATCTATGAAGATATTTTGTCCACTTACATACTTTGCATCGTCACTCACTAGATAAAGGGCTGCATTAGCAATATCGTCTCTCTTAAGCGTCACCCCTTTGAGGTTCCCAACTGAGTTGTTGGCGCCTGGCGGCCTCAAGACCCTCATCACTAAGCCCCGTAAATTCTGTGGCTAATGGTGTAATTAACACAGCCATAAGGTGATAAGCAATTAACCCTTATACCAAACTGTCCAAGTTCGACAGCAACATTTCTCGTAAGTCCTAAACCAGCATGCTTGGAACAGCAATAAGCATGCGTCCCTGCACCAGCAAGTTCCGAGCTTACGCTAGCAGTTGAGATTATCGAGCCACTGCGAGCAGGGACCATAACTCGAGCAGCATGTTTCATGCCAAGGAAAACGCCCGTGACATTAATTCTAAGAAGTCGCTCGAAGTCTGATTTTTCATTGTCAATGATCCGGGCCTTGTTTGGATTAATTATTCCAGCATTGTTGAACATAATGTTTAGTTTTCCATAGCTTGCAACAGCTTTGTCCACGGCATTTTTGATGTGGTCTTCATTTGTGACATCGCAATGGACATAAGTTGAATCTGATGAGCCTATAGTCTCGCACACTGAGTGACCTAGCTCATCTTGAATATTGGCTACCACAACCTTGGCCCCATGTTGAGCAAAGAGTTTTGCGGTACACTCGCCGATGCCGCTTGCCGCACCGGTTATTAGTGCCACCTTTCCTACTAGCCTACACAACAAGAACCAACGATTAAAGGTTTCTTTTTGAACTTACATAGGAAATATTCTCGAGGAAATTCAGGTTGATCATGTTTGGACAAATTTCATCCGTTCTACACTTCTATATTTTTTCGTAATCGGATAAATGCACATAATGCATTGCGATGCCAAAGTAAGAGCTTGTTTGATGGAGCGTTTTGACCAAAACGCTGGCAAAATATGCAGTATTTTTTCTTTTAAAGTGTTTCAATGCAGTGCTTTAAAAATGTGTTACGTTTAGAAATGCTCCAATTTGGAGCGGCAAGGGAAAATAGAGGTTTTAGATCACTGCATTATTTTTTACAACTACTTAATTTGTTTATGAAAATAGCGTTTTAAAATAGTTTCTAAACATTTTTATAAGAAAAAACCGTGTTTTTAAAACGCTGCAATTTAAAAATACTACGTTTTGATAAAGCTGCATTTTCAAAATACTACATCAAACAAGATCTATGACACTTTTATGCATCACGATAATTGATACATCGTGATGTATTGAGTGTCTTTCCTATTATAATTTTGGTCACATAAACAAAGGTTTTAAAGGAATACACATTATATTATTATTTATAATAAAGTTAATTAGTTAATCTTAACAGTGTGCTAGATGACGATTATTTGAGAACGAAAGAGTAATAATGATAAAAATACTTCTCCGTTTTCAAATTATCGTTCTCTTTGGTCCGACATACTATTTTAAAAAAAGTAATTGACTGTATTATAAATATTGGTGAAATGTGTGGTTTTTTTAATACCTTTGAGCATGCGGTCATTATTTTAAGGTAAGGGTAAAATGGTAAAAATATTTTCATAAAAGAAATTTTTTTGGAAGATGATAAATTATTTTAGAAAACACATTGAGTATTTTAAAAGAAAAAAAGACAAACACTTTCCATGAGAGCATGTACATTTACTCCCCCAAGCTACCCAAATCATTAAAAATAAATAAATAACATCATTAAGCTACTTTAAGTTATTCAATAAAAAAACATGTTACAGTGGTGACACAAACCTCAATAACTTTATATACTTCACTATCTTTATTTCAATTATATTTGAGTATATCATTATATATTATATATTAAAAAATAAATTTGTTTATGCAAAATCAATTTTATATTTCATAAATCACGTAATTCAAAATTCAATTAATTTGTGATAATGAGAATAATAACAAAACAATTAGCAATAAAATAATATTAATAGCTAAATTATAATTAAAATAATAGTAATTTTAATAGTTAACTACTATATAAAATATTAGTACAAAATATAGTTAACAAAAAATATCGAAATAGCTAAATATGGTTAATGGAAATATCAAATTTTGGGAGGGAGAGAAAAGAAATTAAGGAAAATTCAAAAAAATGTAGAAAATTGAGTTCATATCCAAATTCAGCAAACCAAGTCGCTATTTATAGATAAAAATGTGTAGATATTTTTTTTAAAAAATAATTATTTTTTGAGGTGAAAAATAAGCCAAAAACGAGATTAAAAAATCCATAGGACCAATCAAATGACGCCATGTGGAAAGGTGAGTATTAAATGTGTCGGTCACTTGAAGTGCTGATTGGATTTTTGTTCTTGAAACCACACCGTTCCTTTCTTTTTTTTCTTCAAAACTATGTCGTTTTATTGCTCATTGAAATAATGAAATGAATGATCCGGAGCCTTCAAAGTTACCAAAATCTTCTCATCTCCTTTTTGGCTACCGGTTGATCCTGAAGCTACCCCATTGTTTTGCAAAATACTTGCAATGTTACGAATGGATCCTCCATTGTAGCTTGTGTAAGAATCATAATCATTTGAGAATACTACGATTTGCCAATTCACATGTGCAACATTAGATTGGTTAGTAACTTAGTATATCTCTTTGCATATTAATAATCTCTCTTGGTTCCTAATATTATTATCTTATTTAACTTTTTTTTAGTCAATCTTTTTTTTCAAATAAAATTGATGTATATATTTTTTAGTGTTTCTAAACTATAAAACATGAATGGTACTACGAATTATATATTTTATGTTTTTGAAAAAAAGTAAAAATAATAAATATCAAATTTTCATTTGAAAAACAATATATCTGACTAAAAAAGCCAAAAAGAAAATAATTTAGAAACAAATAAAAATATTTATATTGACTTGTCATATAATTCCCTCCGTCCCAAAGTTATTGTCCAATTTTTCTTTTTCGCATGTCCTAAAATAATTATCTTGTTTAAAATTTTCATTTTTAGGACAACACTTTTACCGCTTTATATTTATTTTTCATCTTAATTTAATTATGTTTAACATACATATGTGCTTTAAAGTAAACTACAAATCAAACTAATATTAATAATCAAGTCAAATTTGTTTTCTTAAACTGTGAATCAAATCAACTAAGACGACAATTTGGGGCGATGGAGTATAAGATAAGATTGAGTGTATCCACACCCCAAAGTTTATCCTCCACACCGTATTTTCTACGACATACAAAATAAGGTACAACATGTTAATGCAAGAAATGAAGTGTGAAGAACAAACTTTAAGGTGAGCTTAGTCTCATCCATATTATAAGTTACAGAATTGTAAACAGTAATATACTTCAGAATGAACAAACAAAACGAGCCCAATACAATCGTTTGTGATCATGATATTTTCTGATCAAATGTTTGTGTTGGAAAATCAGAGTGTGAATATCATTTAAGGGAATGGAATTAAGAGAGAAATCACAAAATCGACAACATTTTACATACCTTCTTGCGCTTTCCCCTAGAGGAGAAGTCGCTGCCATTGAAGATCAGAGAGAAAGAGAAAGAGAGAGAGAGAGAGAGGGGATGGAATCTATATATATATAAAAGCAGGGTAGTCTATATAGAGAAAAATCCAGCCAAAATTTTGTTTATTAAAATAGAAACTCCTAATAATAAGAAACAATTAATGAATTATTTAATTAATTAATTCAAAAACTCCTTGGAACTTTCACCATCAATTATCCAAATTTGCACAGTTTTTCAATTCTTGGTTATAACAAACAGAAATAAATCAACACATTGTAAATGATGATTAATGAAAATGCATTAGTTCACAAGATGAACCTATCAAATGTTGAAATATCATACTAAAAAAATCAAGTAAAGCAAGAAATACCCAAAATTTGAGATGTAAAAAAACCATTGACAAATTCGAAGTAGTATGAAATAAAAATCACCAAAAAAAATCATCTTTCGAGAATACTAAATGATTAAACCAGTTCGGAGATTTATCTAAAATTAAATAACAAAAATCAATGTATAAAAAATATTATCAAATTCACATTAGATTTGAGTGTCAAAAACGTTTTTTTATACGAAATAACTAAACAAAATATTTTTATGTGATTTCATTAGATCCGAATGAAAAATCACAGAAAAATTATAATCAATATTTTTCCCTCAGAATAAAGTTGAATATTAAAGAAAGAGAGATGGATCGAGCGAAATATGGAACGAGAGGAAGTGAGCGTACTGTGGTGTGGATGGTAAGTATAAGAGAGATCGTCATTGAGAATAAGAGATATTTCCTGAGAGGGATAGAGAATAAGGGAGATTGACAGTTGAAGCTTCCTATTTTCCTCTCATTTCTTCCTCTCTATTTGTTTAGTAAACGGGGGATTATTGAAATACCACGATAACGTTTAGATTTTTTTATAATGTTATTATTTTTCAATGTAATTCTTTATAATTAGTTTCTCTTCTTTTGTAATATATTCTTTTAATTGTTTATTACTTTTCATATAATACAATTACTATAAGACCATATATTCACCATATTTTAATTTATAACAATGCTAGGTTTAGAACTATTTCTAAAATTATTGCTACAATTAAGATTTAGTGAAGGGCAAAGTAGTCTTTATTTTCTAAAAAATTGACTTTATTTTCTCAGATCTTAAATATACAACTCTCTAATTTTTAAATCAAAACAAAACTTTTTTTTAATATCGAAAGTAGTTGTCTCCAACATTTTTTTTTAATTTTTTTCTTCTTCTTTGTTTCGCTTGAGTATAAATTAATTAAAAAAATTATACAGTCGTGCGTTTAACGCACGTGTGTAAAACTAGTTATAGGAAAAGCTAGGGGTGGAATTATAGGAAAAGCTAGGGGTGGAATCGGGACGGGACCTGTCTCGATACCCTTCATCCCGATCCCGTTCCGATAGATTTCGGGATTTCAATTTCCTTCTCGATCCCGTTCCCGATAAGTGTTGGGACCCGACGAATCGGGATCCCGACAAATCGGGATAAAAAAATCTTGTAATCCCGACTATAATATTTATGAACAATATTTTCTGACACTAAAATATTTTTAAAATGTATTCATCATAATTAAGATTTCAAACTGTATATTTACAAAGTATGCTTGAATATTTACTTAATGGTGAATATAGCTGAATATGTCATTATGAACAAAATGTACCCCTCACTCGTAGGAGAAGAGCTACACTAAGTGCAGAAAAGTGATAGACAAAAAAAAAACCACAATATTAATTATGAAAATAAATTTAACACACATCATTAAGTAATTTTAACAAACAAAAAATAAACATTGTCTAACGCTCACAATATTTATAAAAAAAAATAAATAATATATAAAATATATAAAAAAATATATAAAATATATAAAATATAAAAAATATAAAAAATATAAAAATATAAAAATATAAAAAATAAAAAAATTAGTCGGGACGGGTTGAGATTCGGGAATCCCGACGGGATTGATAGTCGGGACGGGTCGGGAATCCCGACAGGATTGATAATTATCCTCAATCAGTCCGAAATATGCTCGAGATTAGAAAAATCCCGACAAAATCTGGATCGGATTTGTCGGAATCGGAAATGTCGTGACGGATCGGCCTGGACGTCGGGACGAGTCGGGAAAAACAGGATTTTTGCCAGCCCTAGGAAAAGCTAAGTTGAATAAATAAGACGGTGGTGGCTCCCAATTGTGTGGAAAATTGTCCAAATAATTATGGACTATTTGTATGTAATTGATTTGACCAACCACGTTATAATATTTTAAATATAACTAATGTACTTAATAATTGGGTGCAATATGGTCCTTACCATAAACGCTCCTTCCAATTTTGTAACAAACCTGTTGATTTGGATTAATGGAGGGACTGTACGAAGGGTATTTTTATCTTTCAATTATACCTAAAAAGTGGAATTGAAGGAAAACAGTTTGAGGAAGAAAATGGTGCAATTAACTACAAGAAAAATGGCCTATGACGACACTAATAAAGTGTTGGAAACAACTGAAAAAGTATCGGAAATTAAGTTACCGACACTTGTTTTGACACTTGAGCTAAGTGTCGACATAGCCTTAGTTGCGAATTTATGACACTAAGTGTCGGTAAATTCCGTCACATTACAGAGTTTTCGAAAATTAACTTCCCAACACTTCCTTGCAACACTTTGCTTACGTCGTGGTTTTCCAACACAAATATGTAAATTGTTGTAAATTTATTACACTAAGATAAGTATCGGTAACTTCCAACACAATAAAGGTGTCAAAAATTAACTTAATTTCCGATGCTTGCAAATGTTGAAATCAATAGGATATTTATATGGCCGGTCCTGTAAAATTGGGGGCTCAAGGCCAATTACGTGGAACGGGGCCCTACCTTTGTAGCATAATTTTTTTTCCAATTTTTGAAAAATTAAAGAAACAAAGATTACGTATGCCATTTTTTTTTCTATTGATAAATCTTTTGAAAATATACCAAAAAACATTTTCAGGTGTTTGGCAAATATACGGAAAACAATATTTGAATAAATACAAAAAATATATTCTAATATTAATGTCCATATTGAACATAAAATAATGTTTAACTTTAAGTAATTTTCCTTTAGTAATCTTTAATTTATCATTAATGGTGTCAAATCAATAAGGTCAATTTTTTTCAATGTCACAAATACAAAGAAAAAAATTGCTAATAATGAAAAAACGCTTTAAAAAAAGAAAATTGATAATATTTGGGATGTCTCTAAATAATATAGTGGACACTAATTTTATGACGTGATGAGTATTTATTTAAATTATAATTTATAAATAATGTGCACAAACTCTAATTATATTTCTAAACAATGTATTTGTTGAGTAAAATATTGTGTGTTTGTAAATATGTGTAATTGTGGAAGAGGGCGAAGGGGTGCTCAAACATTTGGAAAATGAATCCCTAAGTCATTTTCCTAAAAAGAATGCTTCATTTTCCGTTGATTTGGAAAAAAACATTTATGTTGACTATATTTTCCTCTGGTTACCAAACACTGAAAAATGAGGACAAAAGTCATTTTTCGTGAAACAAACAAAACCTAAGTTTTTTTTTTAGAAATTAGAATAGGGCATTTATTTTTTTATTTTTTAATAATGTGTAAGATTTTTGTGAGATTTGGGGGCCTAAAAAATTGGGTATTTTTAGGGGGCCCAAGGCCATGGCCTTACTTTCCTTATGACATGGCCGCCCTTGGATATTTACTAAATTAATATTCCATTTTCCGACACTTATTTAAAATGTTCAATTAAGTGAAAATTTGTAATCGTTAAACATCAATATATTTTGGCATCATACAATACATTATACACAACCATCGACATCATATGAAAATTGAACTACTATGTGTTAAAAACTCATGTATAAAACATAACCGATATTACAATTATCAATTCAATACTTGATAAAAGATAATATATAGGGGTATACTTAATACAACACATATAAACTGCTTAATACAACTCTTTTGAAAATGCTTTTCCCAAAATACCCTTTACGTAAATTCATTTTTTTGTTTTTTTTGTTAAATTTAAATTAATGTTTTGTTTTTTTATAAAATTTAAATTATTGTTAATTTTTTATTTTTATTTAATAATTAATTTAAAATTAAATTGGGATTTAAAAAAATGCTTAATAGGGATTGGGTTGAAACCAGTCCAAATGGGAGTGTTGGGTTTGGGACTGCCACCAGCCCAGTCCCATTCGCCCAGCCCCAACCCAACTACCACCAGCCCAGTCCCTTCGCCCAGCCCCAACCCAACTCTCTTTTGGACTGCCACCAGCCCAGTCCTATTCTCCCCAACCCAGCCGTCTTTTGGACTGCCACCAGCCCAGTCCCATTTGCCCAGCCCCAACCCAACCCTCTTTTGGACTGCTACCCAAGCAGTCCCAAACCCAACACCCCCATTTGGACTGGTTTCAGCCCAATCCCTATTAAACATTTTTTTAAATCCCAATTTGATTTAAAATTAATTATTAAATTAAAATAAAAAATTAGCATTAATTTAAATTTAATAAAAAACAAAACATTAATTTAAATTTAATAAAAAAACAAAAAAATGAATTTACGTAAAGGGTATTTTAGGAAAAGTATTTTCAAAAGTGCTGTATTAAGCATTTTATAGGTACTGTATTAAGTACCGATGTAATACATAAAGTCACATATCTCAATATGTACCCATAAACAAAATTATGAACAATCAAAAGCATATTTCAAGAGCTAACTTGGAAATTTAAACTTGTAGGAATCCAAGTGAACAATCTCTAATAACAAAAAACTTGTTAAAAAAATACAACATAATGTAGAAAAGCTCCATCTTCACGACAATCTGCTACAAAACCTGTCCAAGTAAAATAATAATTTTGGTGAAAAATCAACAAAAAAAAGTAAGTTATTGTTCTCATAGGATCAAGAAGCTTTAGAAACTTACCATAAAAATACTATCTTCGCTTAATCATCAATTCTTTGTCTTTTTTAATGAATGAACCTAAAAATGTACAGGTTATCCAAAAACTATTAGTTAAGAATAATAACAAATTAAAAGGGTACCAACTCTAATGCCTCCATCCTAACATGATTATTCAACCTGAGGAATGAAAAAGAGAAGACCAGGATATATTAATACATTGCAAATTGATCTTATTCTTGAAAAGAGTACATCAGTAATAGGCTTGTGAGAGTTCTAAATAGTCATAAGTCAACAATATGTAAGTAATAGCGCTGTGAGAGTTCTATATTAATACATTGCAAATTGACTCTTAGGAATATCTATCAGGGCAGTCCCTTAGGTTTTTGTATTGGTGTCTTTTTGTCTTCTTATTGTTGTATTATGACTTTCAGTTCCATAGTCCTTTGGAGGAGAGCCACGAGGAGAGCCAACTAATCGGAAGCCTATCCTGCTTCTACTTTAAAGAATGTTTTTTTTTTTTTCCGTGACTATTACATTTAACTCCATGAAATTAAATATATATTATCATGCATTGATTCCCCTAGATTGTTTGATTGATGAAACAAGCCGACATTAAATATATAAATAGCACACAACATAGACTCACACACACGCACACGAGAGAGGAGGCAGAGGCGTACCTTCAAGAATGTTTCTATGGAGTCGACGCCAGGGAAAAAGATGACCGACAATCACAATCAAGATTGTTGTTGTTCTGCAATTAGTCATAGAGAAAAGGAAATTAGCGAAAGTAAGAAATTGAGAGACAAAAGGGTGATAGAGAGAGAGAGACTAACTAATGATGAAGGATGAGAATACGAATTGTTTCGCTGAGTCGCCTAGAAGTGCGCCGCTCAATTTTGGGGAGAGACACACGGAAGAGAAACCTAGCAATATCAATTTTGGGGAAAAACTCTCAAAACGGGCCTGCGGGGCGGGAAAGCCCGCTGTGAAACGGGGCGAGGCGGAAAAGCCCGCGAACATAACGGGCCTGAAAACCCCTAGCCCAAACTGTCCCGCGTAGGGCCGCGGGCAAAACGGGCAAGCCTACGGGCTTTTTGGTTAATTTATGTGGAAAAGGAAAAGAAAATTCTCTAAATAATAGTACTACTATAATGTGTTATTTGCTCGAAGATGACCACTTTGTCAGTTGTCACCATGGTGATTTATTTTCAAGCTGCTATCTACTAGCGTCTCCCTCCTAAAAGCTTTTCAATATATCCATAATCCATCTTTTCCATCAACTCTCAACAGGTAAGTAATACACAATTCTTAAATTATTGAATTACTCGCGTATCTTAGATTTCTTAGTACAAAGCTACACAAATAAGTTGAACATGAAAAAAAAAGGTTGACCAGTAGTGTAATGAGAGGTTGCTTAGCCTGGTGTTTGGACTACTAGTTGACTGGGAGAATAGAAAGTACTGAACAAAACCCACATTGGTTTTGTATATGGAAGTTGAGAAGGCGAACCAGTGTAAAAGAAGTGCTTGATCGACGATTTATATCATTGATCCTTCAGGCAGTTTTTAAGGATGTGATGAGTGGTCAATCCTTGCATTTAAATATGCAAGATGGGTGTCCTAATATATATATGTTGTATATTACATACTTATAGTGCAAAGCAAATCCCTTTTGTATTCTTATTCCACTAAGGTAACTGAAAAAGTAAAGCTTTTTCCTTTCTTGTTAGGTGTAAAGGAAAATCCTATTTAAGGCAGTGGTTAACTTTATAAAATGCGGGCTACTCGCTGCCCGCTCCGCAAAAGCCCGCGGCCTGTGCGGGCAAAGCTTGAAAAGCCCGCATTCTAACGGGTATTAAAAACACCAGCCCAACCCGCCCTTAATAAGGGACGGGACGGGCTTGTCCGCGGGTTTTTGCCCGTTTTGACAGCTCTACTATATATGGAGGGAAGAAGCCAGCGAAATTGAAATTTGTGGAGGGAGGGTTTTGGGAAATACTTTTGAGGTAATTGATTTTGTACATGGATGCATAATGGTGCTAAAAACACAATTATTTGGATGGGTTTTATATGTTACTTTTCTTCTAGGATTAATTGTTAAGTGCTTTAATATGATAATTAATTAAATATTTTTTAAAAAGCCCTATTAGACCACATAATGATTCTTTTTAAAATTATTTGATATGTTGTAAAAAGAAGAGTCTATACTCTATACTACAATATTTGTTTATCCACTACTTTTAATAAGTTATTAATTATTAATAATCAATGTCTTGATACAATTGCCCTTCCAATCTTCTTTATTTAAAAATTTTAAATAATTTTTCAATGTTAGCTAATTATTATGTTTCCTTTTCTCATTTTTTATTTTTATATTACCAAATAAATTATATAACATCAAATTACGAATTATGAATTTCAAATAAAAAAACTAGAATGATAAAATCCATTAATGCATATGTGTTTAGAAAATGTTTAAAAAATTATACAATATGTTGAGGATTGTATAATATATTTGAATGTTTTTGACATTAAAATTTAATTTACTTCGAAAAAATCCTATGAAGGAATTAAATGAAAAATGATGGAAGAAAACATATATTATTAGAGAAAATACGAAAAACAAAAAAAATTAAGTTACAAACATAAAATATAAAAATAAAAATTACTTGACTATAGACAAATACTTCATTGTAAAACAAGGTAAGCATTTGAAAGGCAATTATGTCATGACAACATTAATGAATGTACTGGATAATAATTTGTAATGTAAATAGCCTCTCCATTTGTAAAATGACACTTGTAAAAGTTTTAACAAATAGCTATATGAAGTTTTTTGAAAAATAATTTGATTATATTTTGTAAAATGCCACTTATAGCAGCCGTAACGCATAGTAATTTTACGAAGCTTTTCAAAAAGGTCTCCTTGTAAGAAGTCACAATAATTTGAGTCTAGTTACCAAAACAAACATCGGTTCTTAATCATCTTGGACCACCAACTGAATCACAATCTACTAATCTACAATCTTCTTCGATTAGGGTTGTACTAACCCACCTTCTGATACACAAAGTACAACAATAGAGTACGTATCAAATAAGAGACTATCAACTAGCCGATCAGCAACAGGTTGGTCTCCACGTTCAAACAACCAGTCTTGGCTTGGTGTCAAAACCGGGGGCTATAAATAACGCCCTTTACCACCTTCAACAGGTTACAATCTATCTCACATAAGCAAGCACACAACTCATTCTCTCAATACAAGTTTTCACCAGAGCTTGAGGGAACGCTTGAGCTCTGGCACATATCTCCCTTGTTACTGACTCTCACACGGGAGGACTTTAGCTGGGAAAACCTCTCAACTCCCTAACGATGCTCTCTTTCAGCAGGTGACCTCCATAGCAAAAAACCTAGGAGATTCAGTTGATTCCCAAGGAAACCATCATCAAACCAATCTCATTTCCAGAAGAACACAAGCCCAAATATCCTATTTCTTCTTACACCTCAGCTCTAGTCCATTTTGTGGACTTCCAGCTTAGTCACCCTATTTCTTGGCGTGATCAGTAATGATATTATTGTTTTGTCTATGAAGTTATTTTTTACAAATATAGCAACATAAATCTTGGTAGCCTTACCACCATCTACCTAACGCTTTAAATATATCCATTATAGATTTATTTTATAAACCAAAAGCAAGAGATTAGTTTGAAATATGCCTATATATAAAATTATGTGCATGCATGGAAGCATTTTACATAGTTGACTAGCTTGTTTGCATTTGCTATGTCCAAGTAATTTCCGACTTTACTTTTCAAATTGTCGTTAATATCCGACATTTATTAAAAAAAATGTTGTTAATTTTCGAACATTTATTAAAAAAGTGTCGATCAATTTTATGACACTTCATTATGTGTCAGAAACTTCCCAACATTTACTAGAAATTGTCGTATATTTACCAACATATGAAGCTAGTATGTGTCGTATAGTTACCAACCCTATGAAAAAATGTTGGAATTTTTTTCCCAACACTTCGGTAAGTGTCATAAATTTTTGACATTTATAAACAATTGTCATCAAATTTTCGACATATATCGTCAAGGAGGAAAACTTAAGAAGACAGATTGCAACATCACAGAAGATGAAGGGTGTGGAGTGAATAATGAGGCAGTTGGTTAGAATCAGTTAGTGTGCTTATGTCATGATAATGTAATGATTTTTTTTTATTTTTTATTTTTTTAAAAGGTTGGAGGGGACATAGACCGCACCCCAACCCTTAATTTTTTATTTATTTTTAATGCCTTGAAAGGCTACAATTATATATATATGATGCCTTTGGTATGGCTTGAACAATTGGTGCCTCGGGAGGCTTTGAACACCAACCTCTCGGTTGAGAGTAGTTAAGTCCGGGGTGCCTCGGTAGGGCTTGAATACTCAACCTCTCAGTTAAGATAAGTGAGTAGCTAAATGGGGCCTTTGGATAAGGCTTTAACAACAACGATGCCTCTGAAGAGGCTTGAACACCCGACCTCTCTACTGAGAGTTGTAACGTCCAGGGTGTCTCTAGTGAGATTCGAACACCCAACCTCTCCGTTAGGAGAAGTGAGCAGTACCAGTTGAGCTAGAGCTCGTTGGTATGATAATGTAATGAGTTTGTTAGATCATATGATATATTTTCTGTTCTTCTATGTATATATTTGATGTTCAGTTGTATACTTGTATCAGATATGAGTTGAGTTCATCAAAATAGGAGAGAAATATATTCTCTCTAATTCTCTCTCTCTCTTACGTTCTTCACCAAATATAGAATACAAATTATTTTAAACACTAATAATTTATGGAATTGCAATACAAAACATAAACTTCCTCCGTTCCTAAACAATTTTCGTATTTTCTTTTCTTTTTTTAAACTGTCTTTTTAGGAAATCCTTTTCATCATTATTTTCCTTGTTATTTTAAATAAGATTCTTATCACAAGAGTTATAAACAAAAATATATAATACTATATATATATATATATATATATATATATATATATGATAGACTCAATATTTTTTTGTGTCAAATAAAATAAAATAATATTTTGAAACGAAGAAAGTAGAATGTGAAGTACAAAAAGCCTTGGAACAAATGGAGATGAGGTGGAGTAATTATAAATGTTGAAAAACGAGGTCAACTCTGTCATTAAGAAATAAGAAGTCGCTGATTACTTGTACTTGAATGGAAATTAAAAATTCTATATACTAATTATAAAGTTCGTGCTCTGCACGGGTGTAATAATTTTGAAATATATAAATTAAAAATAATAATTACCTACTTTTATTGATTTGATTGTTTCATCATAAATTGATGTATTATGTATGTTAAGTAGATATGATGCTTCAAAAAGTAAAATGCTAAAGAAATTTTTTTGACAAACACTTATGCTCACTTTAATGAATACCTCTTTGATATACCCAAATGAAACACCAAACTGACTATCCATTTTTTTGCCCACATCTTATAATCCCGATGTAGTGCTACAATGTTTAGTATTCTTAAGCACCTTGAATAAAGTATCACATAGAGTTTGTTCTAATACTGCAAGTAATTAATATTGATGAGAGGGAATCTGTGGCACTTTCCACCAATTGCACCTTACACTTTAGAGGTGATGAAGAAGTGGAACAAACTTGAAAAGCTGCAAGGATTTAACATCTGTCATAGATTAGAGCCATAAACTTCTTCTGGCTAGACCAGTTAATCATACAAATTCAAGAGTTATGTTTTATAGTTTCCAACATAAATTAGTTTCTTTAGTCATGATTTAAGAACATGATGCATCGGAAACTTAAAAGGGTCGGCAAAGCACGACCGATCAAATACCTCTATTACTTCAGCAATATTATAGCAATGCATATAACAAACACAATCCTGAAGAGATAATTAAAAAAAAAATTGAGGGCCAAAGTAAGAAGTTGGAAACATCTGGACTAATATCACTGTAACTAATTATAAGGATGCACAAAATCTTTTCCAACCTCAACTCCCACTTTTTCGGAGCAAGTATTTAATTAGTACTACATGATTTTAATTAGTACTTGGGCATTCATTAGTATGCAGTTTGGGCTGGCCTGGTGCTGATGAGATGAGCAAAAGTTCACACCATTTGGCCATTTGCATTGTTTGAAGTAGTATATCCAACCGTAAACAGACATAGGCCTACGACGTTCACATTTAAGTTCTAATTTGATAGAATCAAGAAGAGAATTCCATCTGATCTGTATATATGTGATTTACGAGCCATGCTATATCTTACTTCTGAAAACTACAACAAATTTTCTGCTTTCCTTTTCTTTATCTAAAAGCTACCGTTTTCTCATCAGCTGGAAATTCACGTAAGTGCATATCACGTTTCAATATGTAAAGTGACCTGTCGACTACAACCCATGAACTGATCCTAATTAATACTCAAAAACCTGAAAATACCTGGATACATAAAGAGCGATGATATGCCAAATCTTTCTTTAAATTGTCCCGAATAATACCATAAATCTTCTCCACATAACCAGTTAGTTGCTGCTTGAAAAGTAAAGCCGGATACTTGGGCTCAACATGACGTGCTGCACCAGGATCACTCACGGGAAGGTTGGCAAATGATGGCGATGATGGAAACCCCTCTGAAACAGTGAAAGTAAAGTTATATTATCTCCAATCTAGTCAAATTAAGTTAAAGATATGGACCAGTACATGATTAAATTATATGCATTTCATTACTATTTCCAAATAAGTAACTTCTTCCTGAATGGCACACATACAGAAAGAAGAGTGCCAACAGTATACTACTTATGCTTCTCTTTTGTCCTGAAATTGAAGTCCTAGACCTAAATAATGTATTCAATGATAAAATTTCTTAACATTTAAGTGGAGATTTGCCTCATCGATATGTATTCAATGTATATATACAAAACCAAACTGGTATTGAATTGCAGATAACTGAGTCAAGAAGAAACTCAGTACTTGGGCCATCCTATGAAATAATGAAGTTGGTGGTACTGGAGGCTTCCTTAGTATTGAAGTAGTCGACCACATAATGATTCTTTTTAAAATTATTTGATATGTTGTTAAAAGAAGAGTCTATACTACAATATTTGTTTATCCACTATTTTTTGAATGAGCTAGGCAGGAGCCAACCAGAGACCCACCATTGCCGAGCTAACCCGAGAAAGGACCCACAACAATTCGGCCGACCAGACAATGGACTTGCCGAGGAGGTAACTCGCCGAACAACTCTAGCTAGTCTTTCTCTTCATCGAGGCGAAAGTATATGATCCCACCTCGACAAATACTCTTCCCGCTCGATTCAACATCGACACCGATCCCGATAAAGTCACTACAAGCTCGCCTCAACTTGATCATACGACAAAATGCGCCACATTCGACCAAGCTGCGGATGCCCATCTATTCAAATCATTAACCTAATTCAACGCCAAGATGATGATGAAGGGCCGCCTTGCTTCACCAATGAGAGGCGGCCACCTTTCGCCCAATTATCCGCAATACCACAGTCCGATAGGGTATATAAAGGGAAGGGAAGAGTCTTCAAAAGGAGGAAGAAAAAAAAGGAGCACCCTTAGAGAGAAACTTCAAGCATCATCACCATAAACAACTTCAAATTCTCCTCTAGCTTTGAAATCTCTCATTTCGATTTCGGTTCGGTTTAAGCAATAGTCCGTGTAACAATCATAACTCAGGTATTAGAGAGGGTTTGTTAATGTTTGAAAGCACAATACGCCAGATATCCTTAACGAATCATCATACCCTCATCATATTCCGTTGTCCTGCGTCAACATAAGACAAGATCACCGTTTTTGCGTGATCAGTTTGGTTCCATTGCCGGGAAATTATTCATTTCCCTAAAAACCTCCTTTACGTGAAGATAAACGAAGTATGGTGAAATCCAAAAGGCAAAGCTCTAAGAATATAACTCCCACTGCATCAACTCTCCTTGAAGAACCCTCAAGACAAAATGAGGAAAAGCGACTCAATCCCGTCCCCCTTGCGGGGGGATCGATTCTGTCTCGCCCAGCGTTAGACACGCGAAGCAAACGACGACAAAGAACAAGGAAGAAGGTCACTCTGAGGCCTCGCCCGAGAGGCGCCAAGCGACCCCTCGGAAACCCCAAAACTCTTAGGGCTCAGGAAAAGCTGGGCGAAGAATATTCCTATTGGGAAAATCAGCGAGACCTGCTCACTAGAATCCAACAAGCCGAAACTCGAATGTATGAGCTCCAGTGAGCAGCGGGAGCACAAAAACCTGCACCTATAATCCACATACACAGCACGCTGCCTGCTCACTCAAGCTCGGTATGGCAAAGGCTAGGAGAGGCCGACATACCCGGTCCGACAGCTAAATCAACCTCGCATGTAAAGGCACGGCTCGGCCCCAGCCGAGTGGGTCACTGAAATCAAATATGCATGCGAGGTTGCAATTCCATGCCGAGGTAGAAAACCGATGCCAGGTCGACTAAGCAGCCGACGCCTCGACCAACCCCCTCGCACGCGCCCCTCTCACCGTATAACGAAAATTCCTCGGATCGAGGAACCATGTACCTCGGTCCAAGCCATCGTCACACCATCCCCCGCAGTAGGCTCGACCCCAACTGATAAGCCTATCACCGATGCCGAGATAAGGGCCTGGATGAAGATGGTCGAAGCTAGATAAAACAGTGGAGCGGCCACAAAGTCAGCCAAGATAGGGGGCCATTCATAAAGCGCATTAGAAACGTGGTCGTCCCTTCGAAAGTAAAAATACCACACTTCGACGACTATGACGGTACCACGACGACCTTGGACCATATATCAGGCTTTGAGCTAAAAATGACCATCACAACCAAGTTCGATGACATATGGTGCCTTGTTTTCACCAGCACCCTCAAAAAGCAGGCCCAACAATGGTACAACGGGCTTCTTCCCGAATTTGTCACTTGCTGGAAAGACTTCAGGACTGCCTTCCTTGACAAATTTGCTTCGGCCGGAGCTCTCCCTAAATGTGAAACGGATTTATGCAACATCAACAGGAACAAGAGGAATCGGTGTTATCCTACATGGCGAGGTTTAAAGAGACACTGGCTCAGATCCCCGATATTCCAGACGCCTCGGTCAGAATGTGCTTTGGGGCAGGACTCCAGGGAGGAAATTGCATATCAAAGCTACTGATGAGGCCTCGGCATACGATTGGTGAAATGTTTTTGGCCGCCCAGAGGGTGGCGTTGTTGGACGGCGAGCAGCCTAGCACGGCTGCAACACCCCACCAAACGTCCTCAAGGCGCCAATCAACAGGCCTCGGCGGCCACGCAGAAAGGAAGAGCCGTGCGCTTCTTCAGGAAGGAAGAGGCATACGCCGAGATTACGGGCCGAAAGAGTTCTCCCCGCTAAACGCTCTAATAACGCACATCATGAACGTCCTTCTCTCGGAAAATAAGATACAACCGCCAAACCCGATGAGGGCCCCACTCAAGAATTAAAACCCAAGAAAGAGATGTGCCTTCCACAATGACGTAGGTCATTGGGCTGAGTCCAATTGAAAATGGCAATACAACGGATAATCAACGAAGGGGATAAGAGATTCGAGAGAAGGGAACCAAAAAACTGAGCCCCATCACTAAGAGCCCCCGAGGGCGACAACCCACAGCCAAACAAGTGACCCATGATCAATACAATTCGACCCGAAGTTCCGAGCATCACCCAGCTGAAGAACACAATTAACAGCCTCACATACTCGGTTGAATCCATCTTTGCAGCGTTGTCGGCTTGAAATAATATTCCATGAAGTCAACCGCCACTGTGGCAATAGCTCGCACACAACCACTGACGCTTCAGGTCGGCATTCACAACAGTTTAGTCAAACGAGTATTGATCGATACGGGAGCCGGAAAGGATATACTGTATTACTTATGTTTCCTCGCGTTAGGGTTTGGAAACTCCAACTTGACCCCAAGCCACCTCCAACTGGAAGGGTTCACGGGTCACAAAGCAACCACTAAAGGAATGATTACTCTCCGGGTTGATCTCGGCAAGGGAAATCTGAGCCAAAGCGAGGACGTCACTTTCGTGGTCCTCGACCTACCTTCCCCATACAATGCTATCCTCGGCTCACCCGCTCAAGCAAGTTTCCAAATGGTCACTTCCTTGGCTCACTAAAGGATTAAGTACACCATCCCTAATGGTGTCGGGATCCTAAGGAATGATGCTAGAACCACTCTGGAGACATCATCAGCGTAAAGAAAGAAACCGAGAAGAAACTTAAAGCGCTAGAGACATCTGAGGAAAGCATTCTGGAACCAAGCAAACCCAAGCGAGCAAGAGGTGTCGGTGAGGGACCCTCTACTTCATAGCAATCAACACGGATCACCGAGGGCGACAACCCACAGCCAAACAAGTGACCCATGATCAATACAATTCGACCCGAAGTTCCGAGCATCACCCAGCTGAAGAACACAATTAACAGCCTCACATACTCGGTTGAATCCATGCTGAACAGCGTTGTCGAGCGCGAAATAATATTCCATGAAGCTGAACTGGCCACCAGGGCAATAGCTCGCACACAACCACTGACGCTTCAGGTCGGCATTCACAACAGTTTAGTCAAACGAGTATTGATCGATACGGGAGCCTAAAGCGATATATCAGACATTTATGTTTCCTCGCGTTAGGGTTTGGAAACTCCAACTTGACCCCAAGCCACCTCCAACTGGAAGGGTTCACGGGTCACAAAGCAACCACTAAAGGAATGATTACTCTCCGGGTTGATCTCGGCAAGGGAAATCTGAGCCAAAGCGAGGACGTCACTTTCGTGGTCCTCGACCTACCTTCCCCATACAATGCTATCCCTGGCCACCCGCCAAGCAAGTTTCCAAATGGTCACTTCCTTGGCTCACTAAAGGATTAAGTACACCATCCCTAATGGTGTCGGGATCCTAAGGAATGATGCTAGAACCACTCTGGAGACATCATCAGCGTAAAGAAAGAAACCGAGAAGAAACTTAAAGCGCTAGAGACATCTGAGGAAAGCATTCTGGAACCAAGCAAACCCAAGCGAGCAAGAGGTGTCGGTGAGGGACCCTCTACTTCATAGCAATCAACACGGATCACCGAGGTCATCAACCTCGGTTATTTGGAAAGGCAGGAGCAGGTAGAGGTGGATAGCTTGGACACCATAGATTTCCTGGTCTTGCAACCTCTGGAAGATGTAGAGAAAGTAGTCATCAACTTTGCCTACCCCGAACAAAAAATCAGGGTCGGGATAGAGATACCAGAGAACGAGCGTATGACCATCATCCAATTCCTGAGGGACAACACCGACGTATTCACGTGGAAGGCCGAGGACATGGAAGGAATTGGCCAAGAAGTAGGCGAACACAGATTATCCATCAACGATAACTACCCGCTCGTTCAACAGAGGCCAAGATACTTCTCGCCTGAAAAACAGGAGGCGATCAAAGACGAGGTGGCAAAGTTACTACGGGCCGAGATAATCAAGGAAATCCACTACCCCACATGGATTGCTAACGTAGTGATGGTGAAAAAAAATCAAATGACAAATGGAGAATGTGTGTGGACTTGACCGACCTAAATCAGTCATGCCTGAAAGATTGCTACCCTTTGCCTAGGATAGACCAACTCATCGATTCTATCTCGAGGTACAAGATCCTGAGCTTTGTTGACGCTTACTCAGGATACTACCAGATAAGAATGCACAAAGACGACCAAGCAAAAACTGCTTTCAGATCCGCGGGAGCCCTCTATTGTTATAACATGATGCCTTTTGACCTGAAGAATGCAGGGGCAACCTACCAGAGAATGGTTAATAAGGTTTTCGGAAATCAATTGGGAAGGAACGTCGAAGCCTACATCGATGAGATGGTGATCAAAACTAAGGAGTCAGGCCATGTTGGAGACCTGCGTGAAACTTTCCAAAACCTTAGGGCGAACAAGATGAAGTTAAGCCCCGCCAAATGTGCCTTCCGGGTAACCGCGGGAAAATTCTTGGGCTACATGGTAAACGAAAGAGGAATAGAGGCTAACCCAGAGAAAATCCGAGCCCTGGTCGAGATGAAAACACCGACCTGTATCAAACAGGTCCAAAAGCTAAATGGGAGGATCGTGGCATTGGGAAGATTCATTTCTAAGTCGGCAGAAAAGAGTCCGC
>CM028380.1:105077308-105116158 GCA_013146195.2 Codonopsis lanceolata | reverse complement strand
GAGTATTTATTTATCTCTTTAAACGTGAACCATCTTGCCTTTTTAACTATAGAATGCTACCACCGTTATTCTCGAGGTCTAGGAAACTACATTAGAAAAATGTAGGAATGAAAATCACATTTAAAACTTCCATACAATTGAGATGAATATGTTTTGCTTTACTCTAGTGCATCTTACCAAAATGATTGCTCGTCTAATCGTGCTTTATCTTTTCTTTTCTCTTATGAGAGAAAGAATAAAGTCCAACTCCAACTATTAGTAGACGAGCACACAACTACCAACCGTTCGACAATTATCCCAACATTTGATGACTTTTTTCTCATGTATGTAATTTCTATATGAGAGGCAAAATTGATCGAGATGTGTATGCGAGTGTCAAGACGAACATTTGAAAGTTCAACATGGAAATAGATGTTCGAAAAAGTACATGCGCATAACTTAGCATGCGATTCTCAGATATAGACATAAATCATAACCCTTTCTATTAGTTTAACTTGAATTACACTATTTAGTAACTGAAAGTAACTATAGTTTTCATCAAGAAAGAATAATTCTGAGCATGAATCTTCGCGGTTGATCAAGGTACCAATTGTAGAGATCGCCTGTTTGATTGAACCTATATTGACCGTAGGGAGTTCTCAGACTCTTATTGAAGGTCATAGTTTATTGTGAAGGTTGAATTACTAAGGAAATACAATTTACAGTGAAGGCTAGCTGCTCGAAAGCGACATGAGAGTCCTCGTGGAGAGTACTAAAGTATTTGAGTTCCCCAAGTTCGAGAAGGAACAAGAATGGAAGTGTATGGTTCCTATGTATGGATGTACGCCTATAGTTCAAGCTTAGTACTTGATTTGAACTAGGACGGAATACATTTATTTGATGGGGTTACATAAGGAGAATTAGCCTCTCAAATAAGCATCTTTCTCGATGTTCCGCTTCTCACAAATTGGATTATTCACAAGTCCGCATAGAGAAATAGAATACAACCCCGTTACATTACAATAATATATACTCAAAATCTATAAAGCGATAAATAAACCCTAAACGTAGATAATATAACACCATGGGCAAGAATGCCTTAATGAATCGATTTTTGACCACTATGTGATTCGCTGATCCAAAACCGGCATGAAGGGCACACTATTTTATTATTTTTCCCGAGTCTCCTCAAAAATCTTTTCCAAAGAACCTCCTCGATCCTCGGCTCAACATTATTTTCTTATTTTTATATTACTCGCCAAGAAGATTTCACTTACCAAGATAGACGTTATTACAACCCATCCCCTCCCATCATTTCCTAACTCCCGCATGGCCCTTTACTTTTTTTGTTCGCATAGAAATATAAAGAAAGAAAAGGTAAAAACCGCATGCATGTCTACGCCCGCAGGGCCGTGATGCCATTCCTTGATATGGAGCCATGGAAGAACTTGGACCTTTCAAGTCAATAGGAAGGAGAGACTACCAAAATGACTATGCATGGAACAATCCGGAGCACAATCACCCACTCCTTCCAGCTAAACACAAAACTACCCATCGAAGCTAAAGCCCCCATAAATTGATGGGCACAGCACGCTCTTGGAGTCCCCTAAGTGGGCTTTTCATATTCAAATGCATCATCTCGATTACATAACCTGCCACCAGCCGCACAACTATAGACGTCTATACTTTCTATCACAAACTAGTTAGAAAGATTTCATACAAAACCCCAAGAATTTTTTATAACAGAAAGAGAGCTATGCTAGTGATTACGTGATCTCGCCTAACTTACAACCTCTCGAACATACCAATAAACCTTCTGTAAGAAGCTTATTGTTTCAATGGCTTCTTCAAATATCCAAAAATTCCAAACTAAAAGATGTTAATTAAAAAGGAATGGACAATAGTTGCCATCATAATGAAGCAATGGACACAACCGGGCAACCCGTAGGTGTGAGCTTTAGATGAAAGT
The DNA here is from genome assembly GCA_013146195.2 of Codonopsis lanceolata. Classification (NCBI taxonomy): domain Eukaryota; kingdom Viridiplantae; phylum Streptophyta; class Magnoliopsida; order Asterales; family Campanulaceae; genus Codonopsis; species Codonopsis lanceolata. The sequence goes on along the minus strand of CM028380.1, from coordinate 105,114,210 downwards.
GACGAGATAAACATTACAAACATCGATGTCCACGTAAGAGACCGTGATTACATTTGAGGATGTCGGAAACTTCTCTTAAAAACTCCAACCACCATTGATAGATGTTGATCTATATCTCGATGGAAGAAACAATCAGCTTTGCTTGCACCTCTAGTGCAACATTGATGGTATAACTTAGTTTAGTTTCATATAAGCTAATAGCAAGTACCAAACTAAAACTTGCAATTTTTTTTCTACATTTTTATAATATTGTTTCCGCTTTGTTAACAGATGCGTTCTTTCACAAGCCGAAAAGTTTTGGCTTATCTAGCAAGTTCATTGCTTCACTTAAAGGTTGCAATGAAGAAGTCAAGTTAATGGAAAGAAAATTTCCTTGGATGCGTTAGAGAAGAGGCCATTACTTTAGCATTTTCGACTCGACTATGAAGTAAACACAAAATAGGGTAAAGAGGCAACAATATATATATCATACTCAAGCTCCCAAAGATAAACTATATATACAAGAAGGCATGTCTTGCACATGAAATTTCAAACAACATCATGCATTAGGCACCAAAACTTCAAAAAAAAAAAAGAGCATTAGTGAAATCTTTTCATAGGACACGTTTTAAAATCAATTTTCATAATTTGTGTACAGAATGGCGTAAACACTTTTCGTACATCATATTGTTCGAATATTTCTTAGAGTGACCTTATAATTCATGTTGCTTCAATGACAGATTGGTTACTCCTACGATTCACTGCTTGAGAGTTCATTCATGTGGTATCTATTGCAAGACCGTAAAGGGTGGAGATCCGTATCTATATCCCGAGAGGCCTTGTTTATTGGGATGCATCACCATTGATATGAAGGATGCCATGGTGCAGATGATGAAATGGACATCTGGTTTGCTTCAAGTAGGTCTCTCAAGGTTTAGTCCTCTTGTCTATGGGGTGTCCATGATGTCTCTTCTTCAGAATATGTGCTAGGGATTCTTCATATTTATGCCCCTTCGCGCCCCTGCATTATACCGCATTATCCTCGCTTGTGTTTCTCAATGGCATCCCCTTGTTCCCAAAGGTGAATTTTGATGAATTTCTCGTTGTTATGCTTCTTTTCATTTTTATGGCTAATACTTGTTTCCATATCAGAAGTTAAGGCTATGTTAGAGATAACATGTTACCAACAATAACAACAAGCAATTAATTCATTTAATTATCTTTCATGTTGATTTTTTTTAATCTTATGGCCAAGAAAAAGGCAACATTGGGGATTCATAGATTACAAACATCAAGGATGGCATGATTTGAAAATTTGATTTCCACATTACAAACATCGATTCAAGGATGATTATTGAACGTAAAGGTGTCTGATTATTCTAACTCACGCCAAGACTGACAACCTGACTTCTTAAGTTGCAAAACAGTTTGAGTTTAACAAGTAGCTGCAAATACTGCCTAATAAACAACATCATGAAGAAGTATCAATCACAACCATGAATGGGTTATGTTGCTTGTAACATAAATATAATCAATTGACAACACATCCACTCTCAATGCCATGGCTTCACATAGTCAGGTTCTAACATAGGCTATAGAATCAGGAGTTAAATCAATTCACATATTTAGGTTCTAAGTATGGAGACTCGAGACATTAAGGCATTTCATCAAACATCTGTGCTCACATAGGCTGGGGAGAAAAAAAGTAAGACTCGAGTAGGTTACTAGTATGGAAAGGACTGCTTCAATTAAAATCAAGCTAAGCTTACCTCGCAACTTGGATGTCGCTCCCCGCTTACTCGTTGCATCTCGCCTCCACCGTCTCTGAAGAGATAAATTCCATGCTTCTACTCAATTGCCTCTGTTCCACCGTCTCTGAAGAGATAAATCTTGAAAATGAAGAAGAAGGGAAGCAGATTGAGTAACGATGGGGAAGAAGCGAAGCAGATTGATGTTGTGAAATTCTTCTATTTTAAAATTATCTTTACATTTATTGTCCTTAATTAAATAATAGATGATGCATTAAGTCAAGGGGTAGACTTGTTCATCTATTAAATTGTAAGAGACATATTAGCATTTATTTTTACGTTTATTGCCCTTAATTAAATAATGAATGATGTATTAAGTCAAGGGGTAGACTTGTCCATCTATTAATTTTTAAGAGACATCTTAGCCTTTATTTTTACGTTTATTGTCCTTAATTAAATAATGGATGATGTAATAAGTCGAGGGGTAGACTTGTCCATCTATTAATTTGTAAGATACATCTTAGCCTTTTATAAGTAATATAATTTTTTTACGTTTATTGCCCTTAATTAAATAATGGATAATGTATTAAGTCAAGAGGTAAACTTGTCCATCTATTAATTTATAAGAGACATCTTATCCTTTTATAAATAGTATAGATATAGATATAGATATAGATATAGATTTGAGTAAAATTATTTTTACGTTTATTGCCCTTAATTAAATAATAGATGATGTATTAAGTCAAGGGGTAGACTTGTCCATCTATTAATTTGTAAGAGATATCTTAGCCATCTATTAGATGGTTAGATGAAGGATATTTGACTTAATACATCATCTTTAATAGATGAAGGATATTTGAGTAAAATTATTTTTACGTTTATTGCTCTTAATTAAATAATAGATGATGTATTAAGTCAAGGGGTAGACTTGTCCATCTATAAAATTGTAAGAGACATCTTAACCTTTATTTTTACGTTTATTGCTCTTAATTAAATAATGGATGATGTATTAAGTCAATGGGTAGACTTGTCCATCTATTAATTTGTAAGATGTCTAGAGACATCTTAACCTTTTATAAGTAGTATAGAAGCATAGATATAGATATAGATTTGAGTAAAATTACTTTTACGTTTATTGCCCTTAATTAAATAATAGATGATGTATTAAGTCAAGGGGTAGACTTATCCATCTATTAATTTGTAAGAGACATCTTAGTCATCTATTAGATGGTTAGATGAAGGATATTTGACTTAATACATCATCTTTAATAGATGAAGGATATTTGAGTAAAATTATTTTTACCTTTATTGCTCTTAATTAAATAATAGATGGTGTATTAAGTTAAGGGGTAAACTTGTCCATCTATTAAATTGTAAGAGACATCTTAGTCTTTATTTTTACGTTTATTGCCCTTAATTAAATAATGGATGATGTATTAAGTCAAGAGATAGATTTGTCCATCTATTAATTTGTAAGAGACATCTTAATCTTTTATAAGTATATAAGTATAGTATATATATAAATAATATAGATATAGATAAGTAGTATAGATATAGATATAGTTACAAAACTGTAAAAAAATATAGTAAGTGAGCTAAACAGACTTTTCGTAATAGTAATAGGACTAAAATATAGTTACTAACTTACTATAGAGTTATAGAAGTCGTTTCTTCAATTTGGGATTTACTTTTCTTGATTAGGGAAGATGAAGATGAAGAAATGGGTAAATTGGGTATTCATGTTAATCTAACGGTTGAGTAAACATCTGTCAAAAAATGGTTAATTTGCAACATAACTAAAATACAATGATCATATTGACAGTTTTAAACTTTTAGGACTTATTTGGTAGTCGGACAAGGATAATCGGTATTATTAATCCCAATACTATTAGTACTCTCGCTATTAATCCTCACTTGTATATCGGGGGTAGTTTTGAGATTACAAATATTAATTCAAATTTTTTTTAGTAAGGGCGCTAATAATACCACCCTCTCCTTTGGTATTAATAGTGAATAGATAATGACTTTATCCGGATAACTCGTGCTTTATTACCACCTTCCGACACCTACGTACTCAAACATCGCAACTTCGCTTATTAATCCTATCTGACCTTAATTCTGACTACCAAACGGCACCTTAGTAGTCATATTGCAACCTTTAGAAAAGTATGACATGTGTTTTACTAATAAAAAATAACCATCCTCTCCCAACGATAATTTGGTATTTGGTAGTACTAGAATTAAATAAGAAACTTTTCACTATGACTTGAATACACAAAGATGAAATCACATACAAACTAAAAGAACTTGAAATTAACTTGCTATCAATTAATGAATTGGGGACAATGATAAGTTGTATCTCTTACCTTAGATCTAAAAAGAGATGAACCCTAAATTCAAAATTCTCTAAATTTAACCCAAATTGAAAAATTGGGATCAATCATCCACCAAACAAAGAGGAAGAAAACGATAAAAGATGATAAGGAAGAAGAAAATTGGACAAAACTAACCTAGAAATTTAGATTTCCACTCAAAATTGCCACGAGTTCCATTATCACCTACCGGAGAAGGAGGGCATTGACAGGTGAATTGCGTTAAAATGGGAGTAGGAATTTTTCGTTGTGTTTTGAAATTTATATAATGGGGGTAGTTTTGGGATTAAGAATGTTAGTCCCGTGTAGTTTTAATGAGGGCGCTAATAATACCGCTCTCTTCTTTTGTATAAATATTTAGAATAATAATTTAATTCTCTGGGAGTTATGGAATCTTCAGAATCGTGCAATCTTTGAAAACGTCATTACCACTACAAGTCAATTAATCAAACATATCAAACAAGAGTTAACTTCTCATCTTAAAGCCGAGAATTGCTTTTCACGAATTCCTTGCGGACTTCAACTTGCTAGTTAGTTTTTCCTCTACGGTCTTCTTTTGTAGCCCATTGGCATTCTATATGGGTCTTGCTTTAAGCCTTTTTGTACTTTATGTTCGGGGTAGGGGTGGCAAAAATTTATCCAATTCATTGGGTTATCTATTATATCCATTATAAAAGACTTATTGGTTATTATCCATTAACACCCAATTAGATTAATGGGTGTTAATGGATAATATCTATTAACACCCATTAGCAAAATGGATAATTTTGGATAATTAACCGGTTATCCATCGGATTTATCCACTAATGTCACCACCGTCAATAGTCTCCACCTACCGCCGGCAACAACCACCGCCCGCCGCTGCCCACAACCGGCACCTCCCGTCAACCGCCGCTGCCCACCGGCAACCACCACTGGCCGCCGCTGCCCACCACCAGCCACTGCCACCAACCGGCCACCGCCACCAGCCACCGCCAGCTCTTTACTTAAAAATAATAATAATTAAATACATAGCTTACCATTAGCAAGATTCGAACCTAAACCAAATTGCCTTACAACAAAGTTTGTTACCACTAGAGTACTAGACCACTTTTTGATATATATATGAACAAGTAATCATAAATATTATTGATTATTATGAATGTATTTGTTATTTGTTTTGGATTAAGAATATTTGTTTGTTATTTATAATTTATAATTTATAATTATAATGAATATAAATTTTTAATTTTTTAATAAGGTATTTGACTTTTTTATTTTTTCTTACTTTTACATAATCATTTATTAGTGTCAAATCAATAAACACGTATATTTTCTATCTCACAACTATGAAGACTATTATAAAATTTTGACAACTTTATATATATTAGGTGATAAAAATAGTGTCGCATTGCAAATATCACTTTTTATTTGAGGTGTAAAAAAAAGGAAAGAAAAGATAAATATCAAAATTAAAAAAAATATCTTGGTCATTGTTGAACGTGGGACCAATTAATTTTTTATTAAATGTGAAAAGTTGGTGAAAATATTATGATTTATGAATATTAAGGTTTTAACTTATCATTGTGTGTATGTGTGTGCGTGTGTGTGTTTTTGCCATGTGTGTATGTTTTTTTGGCATGTGTGTGTGTTTGAGTGAATTTGTGTGTGTATGTTATGCTTAGTGAATCATAATATAAGTAGGCAAGTAATACTCAAAACAATAAATGATATTCCTTATTGGATATTATCCGGATAATACCCATTTATTAATGGATAATATTGGATATTATCCAATAACACCCATTAAGGTTAATGGGTGTTATTGGATAATATCCAAAAATACCCATTAACTATATTGTATAGATAATGATTTTATCCAAATTAATCAGTAACACCCAATTACCACCCCTAGTTCGGGGTAAGTCTCCCTAGTCCCTCCTTTCGGCCAAGACAGGGTGTCCTTCTCATTATATTATTTTTGGTTATTAATAGAACTGTTCAGGGCCAGTCTCGTCCCTGTTATAAAAAAAAATACTAAATAATTATACCATACATAGAAAATGAGAACTTCAAATACTGAAATTTAACATGATAAGTTACAGATATCCCAAGTGTTTGATGCATGGAAAAAGAGATCATATTCCTTTTTTTTTTTAATCATCCTACTCAACATCAATAACTAGCAACTGGCTGGAACATGAAGAAGCTGTCTCATTATTTGACGAAAAAATGAACTCTGAGGGATTTCGAAGGTTGAAATAAGCATGCCACTCATCGATATACCCCAATTGGTCATGATCCAGGCTAGGAAGTTCATGTCGTTGAAGGATTTTCAAGACCTCTTTAGTTTGACCAATAAGTTGAGCAGCAGTCTTGACGATCTCCTCCCTTTCTTCTATTCCATTGGCTCGGAATTTCGAATTTATGAGTCTTGGTAAGTTGGTTAGGCAAGCCCCCAAGATGTCTGCAATCATAACAGATAGTTGCTCAAACAACATCTCGTCAGTATGGCCTTCTCTACCGTTGTAATCCAGCAGTATAGTTTGACTGATTCTGTACATTGAATTAGCAAGTATAAACTTGTAACGAGATTTATCTTGAATAACTACATTCACGCCTTTGTCAATTTCGGTAATAATATTTATTGCTTTATCACCTAGTAACTGGAGAATCTCTGTCGATGTCTTTCCTTTAAGTGCCATTTTTCGGAGATCGTTATCCATCCACTTTCCGTAAAGCTCAACTTCTAACCAAAAGTTATTAGCACCCCATTTTCTACTGATCAAATCACCCTTGGTGTCATCGGTGCTTTCTTCAACCAGATTTATGTACACGAGAGCTTCACTCACGCCAGCTAATAATTGATTAACGTTGTTATTGTTTATGTTCGGAAGTGCTATGGCAATACTTGCCAAGGTCATTACCACTAAGCTCCAGCAGTTTGGTGGTTGTTCTGGATATAAGGGAGGAACTTGATTATTGTCAAATTCTCCCACTCCTTTGAATCCCGTAGATTTCTCTAGAAGCCTAATCAAAGTCTTTGGTTGTTGCTTTTCAGCTTTGTGGATCAATCGGTTCACAGCTTTAGATATGCTTCTCAATGTTCGGTCACCAAGTTCTACCTCATCTTGTAGCTGCAAAACATAATCTCTAAGACCCGAATCAGATTTTGACCCCTCGTGATTGTTTGAAATTGAGGAATTAGCCTTATCCGCAAGCTTTCGTCCCAACCACTTGCAGCCGTACCAGCAATACAAGAACATGATTATGAAGAAAATGGGGATGAGCCGGGCTAGTTTGCAAATCATGACAATCAGAATCTGAAATCCAATCAAAAAGTCTAGGATAATGTTCCTAAGATCGTGTACACGTTTTTGGCAAGTGAGCCCCCCAATACGAAATGGCATACGGCTGCTTTTCCAGTCTACAAGCATTTGAGTCCAGTAAGTCTCTACTTCATAGACTCTCAGGTAGTTATTGCTCCATTTCAACGACAGCTTGAAATTTAAAGCACTGAACAATCGGAATATTGGGGCTATTGCACCCACTATCACTCCAAGGGATTGTGTCAAATAAATCAGAATGACTGACCACTTGTAATCAGAAGAATTAAAAACCATCACCTTGTGGTGGTAGTCGTGTGCAGCTAGGTGAAAGATGGCAACAAGTATACATATTGCTCCAGAAGCAGAACAGGTTGGAGAACAAGCCAAGACAAACTGGGAGCTACTTGTTTCTGCCATGATCCAATATTTAGTCACATCTTGTACTAGCTGGTTTACAGTGCACGAGTGGTTCCTAGTCAGCTCCGATTCTTTTTTTGAAGCTAATTTGTGCAACTCGTGGTATTTATGTTCTAAAATCTTCTTAGAGACTGGAACTGTTAAAGCTGAGGAACCGAAGGTTATCAACAAATAAAGCATGAAAACCACAAACATGACGATAAATAACTTCTTGTCATCAACTATTACTTGGGTAAATATCTGAATGCATAGATTTACAGCTATCGTGATTACCAGAATACTCAAGGCTGTGATGTTCATGACAAGGTCCTTGCTAGTCATGGGTCCAAGAGAAGGCATAAAGTTAGCCATCATCGTACACATGAAAGCCGCGCTACTCCTTTTTGCTTGCTGATCGATCATGCCGGGCATGGGGGTGCTCAGATCCACTGGGAGCTTCATTGCTACCGCAATCACCGTGAGGGAAGCGGCATTGAGAGTGAAATATTTGCAAGGAAACCATAGCTTCCGTTGTCGGAAACCGTGAAAGATATCGGCTGCCATAGCAAGGGTACAGAGTAGAGATGCTGCCGCGACATATAGACCGACCCACGGCATTGGTGCGTTGTACTTTTCTTCCAATATGTTCTTGGGCTCATTGCCTACGCCACTGCTCTGGGTCATCATACTTCTCTTATTCCGGTAACGGTAAGGGAAGGGAACGGAAATGAAAGGAAATGGTTCTCTTTGTGGCGTGCAATTTAACCAGGGATGTATCAATTTTGGTAAATCAAAGGGCCGGGGACGTTATCTTGATGACCCTTTCTTGGTTGTCTTATACTCCCTCCTCCATGTTAAAATAATACTATCTCCCTTTCTATCTTAGGTGCGTTTTTAAAACATAGTTTTTTTCTTGTAAACACGTTTGAAAAATTATTTCAGAATATTATTTTTATAAAGAGAGTAGTTGTAAACGCAACTTATTTTAAAACATTGCATATTTTTTAAACGTTGCATTGAAACACTTTTAAAAAAAATAGTTGCATTTAATTTTAACCAGCGTTTTGGTTTAAACGCTTCACCAAATAAACATTTAATCTGTTTCAAAATGTTTGTCCACTTTCTAGAAGTAGAGCAACTAATTATTTTAGCTTCCTTAGATATCCCCGTTAATTGAGCATGTCTCATGTGAGACTGTATTCGTAAGATACACTCGTTAAATACATACTTTTAATATGAGGATTTTTTTAAAGAGAGCGAATAATTTTATACTTGCAGTTAATTACATTTGGAGAGATTAGCTTCAAAGTTTTTTCGTGGAGAAAGATGCTTGATCGAAGAGGACAATTGCCTTCCAACAAAGCCTTTAGTATACTTAATCTGGTATTGGTTTTCAGGGTCTATTTCCTGTATATTGTTAATTTATATCGGATGTTGCAACGTAAAATCCAATATATTTTCATATTTTGTAAAACGACTTTGACTTGTGATGGTTCTTCCATGCAGGCTTTACTAGCTAGTAAGTGTCACCGAAAAATAAGGCATCCTTTGGTTCGGAAATATAGAATCCATTCTACTTTTAGGTACCAAACGTATCTTAACTTTGGAGTCTACAGCATAACCTAATCTTTTGTGTGGATTTACCTTTTTTTTAGCAATATATTTGTTATTTCTAAATTATATTTCTTCTGTTTCTAAATTATTTTTTCTTTTGACCAAACACACCGTTAAAAAAAAAGTAATTGACTGTATTATAAATATTGGTATAATGTGTGATTTTTTTCTTTAATGCCCTTGTGTATGTGGTTATAATTGAAGTATGTAGAAAAAATAAGGGTGAAGTGGTAAAAGTGTTTTTTAAAAGGAAAGTTAGGAAAGAAGGTAATTATTTTAGAACAAAAAAAAAAGAAGAAAATTATTTAAAAACGAAGGGATTATGTGATACTTCGTTAGTATAATAAAATATTAATTTAATTTAAACATTATTTTGTATTAACATAAATTCAATAATAATAATATGGTTGGTATTGAATTGATTATCGGTTAATCTATCCATAGTTAATATTTAGAATCGATTGTTATGGTAGGAAAAATATACAAAGCTTTACTATATTGTATCAAAATATGATTTTACTATTGGATAATTTTTTTTTACAATTATAAAATGTAATTCATCTAATTCTTATTTTTTTATCTCAGTAAATACGATCCCACGTTTTCTTAATATTCGGTTGATAAAAAATATTTTTTTAATAATAGTTTTTTATTATGTAACGTGACTCTAGCCACGAATTTTATGGATATAACATATAGGAAAAATAAAAAAAATAATTATGTTGTTTATGTGGACGGTAACCAAATATCATTTGATATTTTTTTACTTAGAAAATTATGTAGGTAACATTGTTAGATAACTTAACAAAGGAAAATAATTAAGGGCTAATTTTGTCCAAACATGTGTTTTATTGATGTAATAAATAGTAAAGTATTGGATAAGTAAAAATTGTAGTGAAAATAGACCCTCCCTTATTTTAATAGTGTATTATCATACCTAGTAGGAGGATAAATAGAATTAAAGCTTTCAAAATCTAATAATTAAAGAAATTTCATTCATTATATTTATTTTTTTATACAAACTTAAAACAAAATTGAAATCTCATTTTCAAATTAAGTGACCTTACTTTGAAAAATATAAATATTCATAATATGGTTAATTTGAAGATAACTGATTAATAGTACATTTTCTATTTATTTTTAAAAAGTTATTTATTTATATTAAGAAATAAAATAATCAAAGATAATATACTTACTTTAACGTTAATATCTATGGGTTTCTGTAGATTTCTTAACATATGAGGGTCTATTCAAAAATTTCTATAAGGAAAGGATAGTGAAAATCCTAACAACAATTGTTTAGTTAACTGATTAGTGGTTTGTTAGGTATCAATATGTTCATTTTAAGGTTACTTGTAATAGTCAAAATATTCAATGCAATAAACTGTAAATTTTAGCTATCTTCTCCAACAAATACTGTATTTTTTATTTTTTTCGTCATCATCTTGAAAGTATAGCTTCTTTTCGTAACTCATTTCTTTTTAATTTGTTCACTGATAATCACTAAACATGTAAATGATTTCCTAAATATCTATATACGCACTAACAAATATGTTATTATAGTTAAAAAAAATACATATAACTTTAGTAATATCTGCAACAATTTCATCATAACAATTTTGAAATATATTGAAAACATAATCTCAAGATATAAGGTTAATATACTTATTACCCACTCTCACAATTGTTGTGGTTTCTAAGAAAAAATAATTCATCTTTTAGCTGTCACTCAAACTTCTTCTCTTTCTCTCTCTCTTTCTCTCAGCTTTGCAATTTACGTAGTATATTAGATATGATAATAAATCATACAAAATGAAACAGAAGAATGTGTAAATATTATTAGTAGTGGTTAATTTTAAGACAATATACTTACTTCAACGTTAATATATATATATATATATATATATATATATATATATATATATATATATATATTACAAAATGAAATAATTATAGACAACATACTTACTTTAGCGTTATGTGTAGGATAACGTGTTCTATACATTTCTCAACATTTGAGGGTTTATTCGAAAATTTCAATATTTAAAGGATAGTGAAAATCCTAATTAATTGATTTGAGGTATTTGTTAGATACCAATATGTTAGTCTTTAGAGTTACTTGTAGCATTCAAATATTAAAGGGAGAGAACTGCAATTTTTACTTTCTTCTCTGATAAAATGCACATATTCATAAAATATGTTTTCCATTGTTTTCTTCATCATCTTAAACAATAGCTTTTAAAAAAAACTCATTTCTCTTGGTTTGTTCACTGATAATTAATAAACTCGTCACCGATTTGTTTAATGTCTCGACACTCACCAACAAATCTATTACAATAATTTTAAAAAATTCATATGCCTCTAGTAATGTCTACCTAAATTTCACCAGAACAAATTTTAAGTTTTTTAGAAACATTACATCAAAATCTATGGTTGATTACCTAAAAAAGTTCTTGTTATTTTTAAAACAAAATTTAAGGCTGATTATCTTTATTGTTGCCTATACACTAATTTGTAAGTAAAAAAAACACTCACACTTTTATATAGAAAGAGAAATATGTTCATAACAAAAATTATTTAGTTAACTGAATAGAGATTCGTTAGTAAGATCTATAACTTAGGGACCAATATGATAGTCTTTTAAGGTTGCTTGTCGTAGTCAAAATTTTACGGTAACAAATGTTAAACAAATTTAAAAAGGTAAATCATATTATTTTTTTCCCTTCACTGAGTAAGTGTATTTTCGTGATATTCAAAAATATTAGATGACATTTGTAATGGTAATGACATGAAGATGGAATACAACAAAAAAATCAGCATATGAGACAAAATGAATATAGTTAAAAAAGGTAGGGTCTAATTTAAAGTTAGGTATAAGTTGATAGATTAAATTCAATTTCATCCTTCAAAGAATTAATTAACCCATGCAAATTTATTTGTTTAGCAATAATAAATGATGAATATTTTATTAAATCTAAGGTTATTTATGTCTATACATTATTTTCTACTTATGACAAATTTTAATTGTTTAACCTTAATTATATTGTGGATGTTTATTAGGTGCATGGTTAGTTTTGTCCATGCATTTTTTTAAAATAAGATTTAAGGTTGATTATCTTTATTGTTGCCTATACACTAATTTGTACGTAAGAAAACACTCACACTTTTACATAGAAAAAGAAATATAGTCATAACAAAAGTTATTTAGTTAACTGAATAAAGATTTGTTAGTAAGATCTATAACTTAGGGACCAATATGATAGTCTTTTAAGGTTGCTTGTCGTAGTTAAAATTTTACTATAGCAAATGTTAAACAAATTTAAAAAGATAAATTATATTATTTTTTCCCTGAACTTAGTAAGTGTATTTTCGTGATAATCAAATATATTGTATGACATTTGTAATGGTAATGACACGAAGAGGGAATATAAAAAAAAATAAACATATGAGACAAAATGAATATAATTAAAAAGGTAGGATCTAATTTAAAGTTGGGTATAAGTTGAGGGACCAAATTCAATTTCATCCTTCAAAGAATTGATTAGCCCATACAAATTTATTTGTTTAGCAATAATTAATGGTGAATAGTTTATTAAGTATATGGTTATTTATGTCTATACATTATTTTCTACTTATGACAAATTTTACTTGTTTAATATTAATTCTATTATGGATGTTTATTAAGTGCATGGTTAGTTTTGTCCATACATTTTGTTTTTTTAAACAAGATTTAAGGTTGATTATTTATATTGTTCCCTATACACTAATTTGTACTTAAGAAAACATTCACACTTTTATATAGAAAAAGAAATATGGTCATAACAAAAGTTATTTAGTTAACTAAATAGAGATTTGTTAGTAAGATCTATAACTTATGGACCAATATGATAGTCTTTTAAGGTTGTTTGTCGTGGTCAAAATTTTACCGTAACAAATTTAAAAATATAAATCATATTATTTTTTTTCTCTTAATTGAGTAAGTGTATTTTCGTGATATTTAAATATATTGTATAACATTTATAATGGTAATGATACAAAGAGGGAATATGACCAAAAAAATCAACATATGAAACAAAATGAATATAATTAAAAAAGGTAGGATCTAATTTAAAGTTATGTATAAGTTGAGGGACCAAATTCAATTTCATCCTTCAAAGAATTGATTAGCCCATGCAAATTTATTTGTTTAGAAATAATTAATGGTGAATAGTTTATTAAATCTAGGGTTATTTATGTCTATACATTATTTTCTACTTATGACAAATTTTACTTGTTTAACCTTAATTCTATTGTGGATGTTTATTAGGTGCATGGTTAGTTTTGTCTATACATTTTGTTTTTTTAAAACAAGTTTAAGGCTGATTTTCTTTATTGTTGCCTATACATTAATTTGTATGTAAGAAAACACTCATACTTTTATATAAAAAGAGAAATATAGTCATAACAAAAGTTATTTAGTTAACTGAATAGAGATTTGTTAGTAAGATTTATAACTTAGGGACCAATATGATAGTCTTTTAAGGTTGCTTGTCGTAGTCAAAATTTTACCATAACAAATGTTAAACAAATTTAAAAAGGTAAATCATATTATTTTTTCTCTTAACTAAGTAAGTGTATTTTCTTGATATTCAAAAATATTGTATGACATTTGTAATGATAATGACACAAAGAGGAAATATGACAAAAAAATCAATATACGAGACAAAATGAATATAATTAAAAAAAGGTAGGATCTAATTTAAAGTTAGGTATAAGTTGAGAGACCAAATTCAATTTCATCCTTCAAAGAATTGATTAGCACATGCAAATTTATTTGTTTAGCAATAATTAATGGTAAATAGTTTATTAAATCTAGGGTTATTTATTTCTATACATTATTTTTTACTTGTGATAAATTTTAGTTGTTTAACTTTAATTCTATTATGAATGTTTATTAGCTGTATTGTTAGTTTTGTCCATACATTAAGTTGTAAGAAAAAAATTTAAACTTTTATAGTAGTAGTATGTAGTAGATTTTGCAATGAAGGCTTTACTAGTTAGTAGAGTTTTGTAACAACTTAGGGCATCTTCAATGTTTAAATCATTTACACATGCTTTTATGCGTCACATTATAAAAATAATAAACTTATCTCTTTACAAACATATATATATATATATAGGGTATATTTATTCCTCCAAAATAACACTTTTGATTTATTTACTTTTGACTTACCATTCCACTCTTTCTTTCTCATATCTTCTCCATATTTTCTCTCTTTCTCTCTCCTGTCTCCTCCCTATTTTCTCTCTCATCACCATCATCTTATCTCTTTTAATTATGTTTAAACATTTTTCTCTCTTTAAACAAAAAAATAGTAACTAAAACAAAAATAATAGTTCCAGAGTCAAGAAAACAAAAATATAAGAGGAGGTTAGTGAAATAAAAAAATAATTTATGGAACAAGTCACTATAAAAATAAAAGTTACAAAATCAACAAAACAAAAATAATTTAATGCGAAGGTTAGTAAAATAAAATAATTTACGAAACAAAAGTTTAAAACAAATTCTTAATAATATATATGTAAAACAAAAATAAGTTAGTAAAATAAAAATATTTGATGAAACAAAAAATAATAGTTACGGAATCAATAAAACAAAAAACAGTTTAAACTGAGGTTACTACAATAATAACAATAATTTACGAAAAAAGCGTTTAAGACAAATTCTTAAAAATAGTTATGTAAAAAAAATAAATTAGTAAACCAAAATTATTTGATGGAACAAAAATACTTAATAGTTATGGAGTAAAAAAACCAAAAATAATTTAAACTGAGTAAAATTAAAAATAATTTACAGAACAAAAGTTTAAAATAAATTCTTAAAAATAGTTATATAAAAAAAATACGTTGGTAAAATAAAAATACTTGATGGAACAAAAATAATAGTTACAAATTCAATAAAACAAAAATAATTTAAACTGAGGTTAGTGAAATAATAAAAATAATTTACGGAACAAAATTTTTCCTTAAAACTAATTTTTAAGAATAAAACAAAAATAATAGTTAAGGAGTCAATAAAATAAATATATAATGGAAGTTAGTAAAATCAAAATAATTTATGAAACAAAAATAATAGTTAACGGTAAAAATAATTTCGTTATTTTGATTTCAGCTTATTTTCTTATCAGAAATTCATTTATTTGTAAAATAAAAATACAATTTAATAAAAGTAATCATTCAAAATGAAGAACTTATTTGAGTTCAAATTCTATTTGCAGGGCGGAAAAAATCCAAATTTGTTTGAATACATCATTTTTACAGAGTTTTTGAATAGTATAAAATGTTCGGGGTTGCCAGTTCATGGATTGACATTTCAAATTGGTGTTACAGTAATGCAATTGAGAAATATTGACCATGTTACAGGGTTGTGCAATGGAAAAAGACTAATCATCATAAATCTTGTGGATCATATTGTTGAAACAAAATTTTTGAAAGGAAGCAATGTTGGAGAAAATGTTTGTATCTCAACATTGTCATTAACTCCATCCGATGTAGACCCTAAGGGGTGACCTAGTGGTAGAGTTGTGACTATACAAAATGTGATGTTTCATATTCGATTTGCCCCCTTAGGGGAAAGGTCTATAAAAAAAACTGAAAAAAAACTCCATCTGATGTTTGATGTAATTAAGACTGACTTTTAAATTTCAAAGAAGGCAATTTCTATTGCTGGTAGCATATGCAACGACAATTAACAAGTGTCAAAGTCAATAATTGCACGTCGATACGTCTCTTCTTGAAGAAACTAATATTTAGGCATGAGCAGACTGAGCATTTATATGTCGCAGTTTCTAGAGTAACAAATTGTTTTGATTTAAATATATTGATATGCGGTGAAGATGAAAAACCAACTAATAAAACAACAAATGTTGTGCATAAGGATAAAACAACAAATGTTGTGTATAAGGAAATGTTTTAGAATCTATAATGAGTAGTGATATACTGATGTATATTTGTTAATTAATCGATTCTTCTTATTTTATCTTTTAAGATTTTGTTATCCTCTTTATTTTGTTTACATATGATTTAGTTGGAAAAAAAAGAATAACATGCGTCTAACGCACAACACATATAAGTGCAAGGTTTAATGTTGATTTCATGCTTTATTTTGAGTGGATATCACACTTTTCTCCGATGTTCGTTGTGTTTCAAAAGATTACATGTGTTGGAAAGATTTATGCAGAAAAATAGAAAATTGTTTGAAGAAAGGATGATAACAGAGTACCGAATGGGCATTTGCTACTCAAAAATTGGGCTGGACAAAAAAGTATTGTCACATGCAATAAAAAATGCTAAGCCGAGTTGTTTTACTTAAAGGACATTTAAGGCATTGTCCATTTTCAGTAATTAGGAATTATTAATTCCCCTAATTACTAACTTTGAGTATTATCGCGTTCCTTTCTTTCTCTCTTGTAATTAGGGTAAAGATTAGGTTGAAAGAGAATATGTCTGGAGACTTTCTCAACAACTATTTGGAGACTTTCGAGGAGGGGAGGACGTGTTCTCTATTCTCCAAGAAGGAGTTACTAAAAGGAGGGAAAATTATTTTATATAAGAGACGGCGGGAGAGTTGAAGGGGGACATCACAACACGGCTGATACACATTAACATCTTCACGACACACACTGAAAGGAGGAGTTGCTCTATTCTTTTCTTCTATACACTTGCTGGGTTTATATTTTATCTTTGGTCTTTTGTAAGTAATCTTTAATTATATTTAGTGGCTAATTTTCTTTCTTTCAATTTTTTTTTCTCATATTAAAAATCAAAATTCAATCAAAAGAATGGGTATTCCATAATTTTTCAATTTAGATTGATATGCATGTCTCTAAAATATATCCTTCAACTTCCCATATGCAACTTGGTATTGCTCAAATCTCTACAAAAGTGTTTAAAGAGGGATGTTATAAAGATTAGTAAAATCACACTACGGAATGACATCATCATATGCTTGCAAATTATCTAAAATTCTAAGTGTTAAAATGAGTCTTTAAACCAAAAGGTCTTTTAAGTGTATCACGTATAAAGGATATATTAAGCATTTAATTCTTAAAAGATGTCAAAGAAAATGTAAAAATAACTATATAAGTCATCTCCAACTCATTCACTAGTAATAGTTACAAATGAAGTATAGCCATGACTTAAATTACAAACAAACTGGATTGTGCATCTTTTACATGTATCACACTTTATCTTCTTTTAGAATCCTAGTTTTTTTACGCATGATTTTTTTCTTTTGACTCATTTTTATTTTTTTGTTCTTCATACGGCTAAACATTAAAAAAGTCATAGTTATAATACAAGATGAAATTCTATATTTCACATGATCGTTATAAAATTCCTTGGCATCGGGTAAATCAAAATAGGTCAAAACAAAAGGCTTAAGATTCATTTGAAGGTTTATCAAAAAGAATTGGATTAAGCTCAAAATGGTTAACTAGGGGAAAATGGGTGGGATAGAAAAGAAAGCCAAAATTGGGTGATACCTAGATGCCTTAATCCTATTGGTACAAAGAACTCATTGATATGATCTCTGTAAGGGTAAAAGAGGCAAGACCTATTTTTACTTGTTTTCCCCTTTCTTGGTCAAAATAATATTTTTGTTAAGTTTGAGGTTTTTAGGATTTAATATCTTTCATTAGATTTAGTTATGGTATATTTGGTATCATAATCTTTTATTAGATTTTGATACATTTATTTTTGGTAACTAAATCTGAATATAAATCCTAGTCTAACCGAGATTCTTGACTTGTTTCATATTTGGTAATAAAATCTCACAAGATTGGTAAGTTGTTAATCTTTCCTTATAACTAATCATTTTCCTTGTAGTAGTTGGACTGCTTTTGCGTGTGTGTAGGATATCACACGCTATAAATAAAGGAGCTGGGATTCGGGTTACTTGCAAAGCTTGTGAGAGAGAACAAACGACCATAAAGTCGTGTTCAGAAGCAAGGAGATCCAGAAGTTGTTTTCAGATCAGAAGTTCAGTTGTTCGCTTGTTGCTGGTGATGTTATAACATCGGCAATCACATTGAAGATCTGAAAACTGCTTTGTCTTCCTGTTTTGTCTAAAGGAAGTTGTTTTTGTTTCTTCCCACGTTTTGTTTAACCTGTTTATATGGGGTTTTTTGTTCTCCAAGATTCATTGTCTTGTGAGAATATTTTGTTAGTTATTTCACAAGTGTTTTTGTGTAAAACGATTATTCATTTAGTGAAATCTTTGTGGCCTTGAGGCTAGATCTACAAGTAATATCTTGTAGATTGTTTTTGGTAAACCTTGAGTTCAGTTTTCTGTTTTGTGTTTTTACTTCCGCTGCTATATTCTTTGTTGTCCATTGTGATTCCCATTGTAGCTACAATCACAACTACATTGGAAATTATCTTTGGTTTTTCTTGAGAATCCTAGCTATTGTGTTCTTTCAATTGGTATCAGAGCCTTCTCTTGACATCACTAAGAGTTGATTCTGGTCATAGCTGTGATGGATTCCCAATACGAGAATGTTGTTCATCCTCCTACTCTTACTAATGCAAACTACTCTATTTGGAAAGTCAAGATGCGCATCTTCATCAAATCGATTGATGAAAGAGTGTGGCTTGCTGTCTTAAATGGATGGAGTCCTCCTAAAACAACAGATTCCGATAGAGATATCAAGGTCACCAAAGAATCTGAATGGTCCAATGAAGATAGGATTACTGCATCTTTTAATTCAAAAGCCTTGTCTGTTATTTATAAAGCTTTAGATGCTAATACTTTTAGGGTGATTGCCAACTATGAATCTGCTAAAGATGTTTGGGAGGCCCTTCAAACCTTGTGTGAGGGACCTGCCAGTGTTCGCGCCTCTAAGTTAAGACTGCTCACCACATAATTTGAAAATACTAGGATGAATGAGTCTGAAGACATTATGTCTTATTATGGTAGACTTCTTGACATGTCAAATTCTGCTCTTGCCTTAGGAGATCCCATCACTAATGAACGTCTTGTTAGCAAGATGATGAGAACTTTGCCAGAAAGGTTCAATGTCAAAATATGTGCTATAGAGGAAACACATGATATTGACAAGATGAGTTTTGAACGATTGGCTGGTATTCTTCAAAACTTTGAATTGAACATAAATGATCAAATCAAACAAAAAGGCAAAGGGGCTTCATCATCTTCTACACCTATAGTGAAAAATATTGCTATGCCTGCTCCCATTGATATCTCATCTGATTTGCTTGAAATTCAAAAGGATATTGATGAGTCTGATTTTGGAGAAGAATCTATTGCTCTTTTGACTACCAAATTTAGAAATTTTTTGAAAAATAAGAGTCAAAATAGAACTCCATCATCAAGCTCTAAAAATAATTTTAAACCTGATTCTGGAAAATTTGTTCCCAAGGAAAATTCATTCCAAACCCCTGAAAAGCCTTTCACAAACCCCTTTGCTTCAAAATCTTCCTACAATGGTAGGAACATCGATTCAATTCAATGTAGAGAATTTCAAAGGTATGGACATTATGCTAACCAATGTGCGAATACTCTAAGGAAAAAGGGTTTGAATTTTTCAGCAACTCTGAGTGATAGTGATGGAGAAGATCCAGGTGATCTTATCACTCTCACTGCTGTTTATGATTCTGAAACTGAAAGTGCAGGTTCTTCAGCCAATGTGACATCCAATGCAGCTACATTCGGAGTCACATCAGAAGATGCAGTGAACAGGAACAGGGATGATCTCTTATGTTTTAACTCCACAATCCCAGAAGATGGTGGAGATTCAGAGTCTGACTTGCTGGAAGGGTACAAGGAACTGTACAAAGATTGGGAGAAACGAGCTCACCAAGTTACACTGCTTGGTAAGGCAAATGAGCTGTTGAAAAAGGCCAATGAAGATCAGAAAGATTGCAAGGTAAGGCTGGAAAGCTTGCTGAGAAAGAAGGATGTTGAGATCGAAGGGTTGAAGGAACAGCTCATTCAAGCAAAAGAAACCATTGCCAAATGGAATTCAAGTCAACATAAAATGGATGAGATGCTCAATTCAGGTAGCACATCCAAGGCAGGTATTGGTTTTGTTCCAAAAGTGTTTGTAAGGGAAGGAGAAGGCACATCTGAGCCTAATCAAACTGCTCATAATTTTCAAAAAACTGATTTCTTCAAAAAGCCAAAAACAAGAAAGAAAAACTTTGTTTGTCACTTCTGCCATAAGCCTGGACATATACAACCTTTTTGTTTTCTGAAAAAGGCTATATATGAGGATGAAGTTAGGCATGCCTTCTTGGCAAAAAATCAGATGCAACATCGTATGAAACAGCCAATGCAGCAACATTGGAAGTCACATTGGAAGTTTCATTCGAAGTCACATCAGAAATCTCATTCTCAGAATAAGCAGTCTAAAGTTTCTAAACAGATGTGGGTTCCTAAGGGTAGTAATGACAAAGGCAAGTCCAAATACTGTAAACCTTTTGACATATGTCCTGGTGCTACAATGTCTGATGATGAGATGTGCAATGTTACCTTTACTTCTTTGAAATCTCATATAGCTGGGTCATGGTACTTTGATAGTGGGTGTTCTAAACATATGACAGGTTCAGTTGAGAATTTGAAAGATTATGTGAGCATCAATGGTGGTTCAGTGACCTATGGTGGTGGTTCCAAAGGCAAGATAATTGGCAAAGGAACATTGAATGTTGAAGGCCTTCCAAATCTCACGAATGTTTATCATGTGGAAGGACTTAAAACAAATTTGATCAGTATAAGTCAATTGTGTGATGATGACCTTCAGGTAAGGTTTGATAAAAATTCTTGTGAAGTTTTTGATCAAACTAACAAATGTCTTCTGACAGGTACAAGGTCATCTGATTATTGTTATATGTTCAACAATAGCCAATCATGCCAAAAAGCTAGTCTTGATGTTACAGATCTTTGACATCAGAAACTTGGACATATGAGTTTTCGTAAGCTCCATGAGCTTGTGAAACATGATGCAGTAAAAGGATTGCCAAACTTGGAAAAGAATTAGACAAAGGTATGTGGTCCTTGCCAAAAAGGTAAGTAAACCAAGGCATCTCATCTTCCCATAACACAATGTTCCACAACTAGGTGTATAAAGATGATTCATACTGATCTCATGGGTCCCATTGAGGTAGAAAGTTTAGGTAGAAAAAAATACACCTTTGTATGTATGGATGACTTCTCTAGATACACTTGGGTGATTTTCTTGAGAGAGAAATCTGAAACCTTTGAGGCATTTAAAATTTGGTACACCCGTGTGATGAACTTGTATGATCTAAAGCTTATTAGAATTAGATCAGATCATGGCACGGAATATGAAAACTCATCCTTTTCTAACTATTGTGCCTCTAATGGCATCTCTCATGAATTTTCTGCTCCCAAAACTCCACAACAAAATGGAGTGGCGGAAAGAAAGAATAGGACATTACAAGAGATGGCAAGGGTGATGTTAACCTCAAAAAATTTGGCTAAAAGATTTTGGGCTGAAGCCTTAAATACAACTTGTCACATTGGAAATAAGGTTTTCTTGAGACCAGGTAGTACAATGACTCCTTATGAAATTTTCCTTGGAAAGAAACCAACCTTAAAATATTTTCATGTTTTTGGTTGTGTGTGCTACCTTCTCAATGATAGAGACCAACTTTCCAAGTTTGATTCTAAAAGTGACAAGTGCGTCTTCATGGGTTATTCTACTAATAGTCGGGCTTACAGAGTTTTTAATCTCAGGACTAAGACTATTATGGAATCTATGAACATTGTTTTTGATGATCTAACGGATCTTGGCCATAAAAATGTTGAAGAAGATGTTTCAGGAATCCTTGATTTTGGAGACTTTGATCCGTAACCAAAGATTCAATCCAAGTGAACCAAAGAATGAACAAGCGAATCAAGATTCGTGATGTACGCATAATGCGATTCGACAGTCACCCAATGTGATTCCGAATGTAGCTACATCGAAGTCACATTGACGTAAACTGGCGGCCGAAACCGATCCGTAACAGTGCGATAATCACCAGCTTTGACCGATCAGGATATGATATTCCAAGCAAAATTCGAAAATACATCCCTCCTCTCGATCATAGGTAATGTTCAGATGGTGTATCAACTAGAAGGAAAGGTAAGGTGGATTACAAAAACTTGCTTGCATGTCCACACTAGAATTTGATTTGATGAATCCATGCATCTTGTTTTGTTTCCACCATTGAACCCAAAAATGTGCATGAGGCTCTTAAGGATGAATGTTGGATTAATGCCATGCAAGAAGAACTAGACCAATTTACTAAAAACGATGTTTGGTATCTTGTTCCTAGACCCACTTCAATAAATGTTATTGGAACAAAATGGATTTTCAAAAACAAAACTAATGAAGTGGGAGAGATAATAAGAAACAAAGCTAGACTTGTGGCTCAAGGGTATACACAGGTTGAGGGGGTGGATTTTGATGAAACCTTTGCTCCTGAGTCTGTATTGAGTCCATTCGTCTGCTGCTTGCCATTGCATGTTTTCTTGATATAACTCTTCAACAAATGGATGTGAAGAGTGCTTTCTTAAATGGCATTCTTGAAGAAGAAGTTTTTGTTGAGCAACCAAAAGGGTTTTGAGGACCCCATAAACCCAGTCATGTGTTTAAGCTAAAAAGGCCTTGTATGGTCTCAAACAAGCTCCTAGAGCTTGGTATGGGAGACTTACAGACCATCTTTTGAAAAGTGGGTTTAGAAGGGAAGAGGTGGATAAAACTCTTTTTATTCAAAATCAAGACAAACACATTTTGATAGCACAAATTTATGTTGATGACATTGTGTTTGGATCCACCTCCAAGTCCTTGGAAAAAGAATTTGTTAACTGCATGACTTCCACTTTTGAGATGAGTATGGTTGGGGAGTTGACCTATTTTTTAGGAATTCAGATTAAACAATCACATGAAGGGATGTTCATATCTCAAGCCAAGTATGCTCTTAACTTGGTGAAGAAATTCAATCTTGAGAATGGAAAACAAAAGAAAACCCCTATGGGTACATCCAATAAACTCAATAAAGATGAAAAATCTGAAAGTGTTGACCATACTTTATATAGGAGTATGATTGGAAGTCTGTTGTACTTAACTGCCACCCGTCCAGATATCATGTATAGTGTGTGCTTGTGTGCTAGGTATCAAGCAAACCCCAAAGTCTCTCACTTGAAAGCAGTGAAAAGAATAATTCGATATGTTGGTGAGACTTGTGCCATGGGTTTGTGGTATACTAAACACACAAACACCAATCTTGTTGGGTTTAGTGATGCTGATTGGGCTGGTAGTGTAGATGATATGAGAAGCACCTCAGGTGGATGTTTTTATTTGGGAAATAACTTGATTTCATGGTTTAGTAAGAAACAAAATTGTGTTGCCCTATCAACAGCTGAATCTGAGTATATAGCTGCTGGTAGTGGATGTACACAACTCTTATGGATGAAACAAATGATCAAGGATTATGGTTTGCACAGCAATGTATTAACCATGTATTGTGACAACACTAGTGCCATAAGTATAGCTAAAAATCCTGTTCAACACTCTAGAACTAAGCACATTGACATAAGACACCATTTTATTAGAGACTTGGTTGAACAAGGCATTGTTTGCATTGAACATGTGGGAACAGAAAATCAACTAGCTGATATTTTCACAAAGAGTCTAGATTTTGAGAGATTCATAAAACTTAGGAAATCTCTCGGTATGTGTGCCATGTAACCCCTCACTTCTTTCTATATATAAAAAATATTATAGGCATCTTGCATTGTATTTTAGGGGGGCACACTAGTTTCACTCTTTATGTTTTAGTACCTTTGTTTGTTGACCTGGATATGCATTCAATATCTGTTGTGATTTTCTTGTTCTGATTCTCCTCACCATCTCCCTAAAAGGTGTATTGAAATTGAAAAATCTTTAGACCACAAAAGAAAGAGCTACCTTTTGAAATTTTTGGGATGTTGCAATTTGTCAAAGTACTATGGAGCTTAGGCTTTCATGGGTTGATCTTGAGAAAATTGACTCCTTTTAATTGAAAAAGTGTGAAAGCTACCTAACGGAAAAGAGCTACCTATGGACAAGGTTGTGGCATCTTTCTTTTGGAACTATGAATCCTCGGATTTCATGGGTTGATCAATAAGTAAAGTTGCTACCCTTGGTAAATAGTGTGAAAGGTTCCTAGTGGTTTGTGTTTGAATATGCTTGAAATAAAGTAAAGCTATTCTCCTAGGGAAATAAAGTACATATGGTTTTATGGGAGTAAATTGCTGAATTGGTGAAGAAAAGATGAGAATTTGTACATAAAATCACAACTTTGGCGAATGTGTCTTCCAATGCAGCTACATTGGGAACTACATTCAGATGATCTAGACATATCACATGTGTGTGACTGCATTGTTTTTCTTGTTTTTCTGCACATGTTAGGCATATTTTCTAGGACATATTTTGTGTTGATCATATCAGCCCCTTGATGTTTTTATTTCCATAAGCAGATTAGTGCAATCTCTATTCTATTGTTCACCATGTTGATATTTTATGTGGTTGTCTAATCTGTGTGTTGATCATGAGGCCCTGAACTGATTTTTTATTACTGTTTTTGGCAGGTTTGTGTGATTGCAATTTTGGTTAATTAAGTGTTGTGCATCCTCAAAATACTTGATCATGTCAATAACAACAGATTTTTATCACCTCTTTATGACTGGTTAATGTTTGATTTTTTATCTAAAGTTTGAATTTTGATTTGCTGTTAGGACTCCTCACATTCCATCTAATTAAGGTGATTAACGGCTAATTGTTGTTAGTGGTGTATTAGTGCTGTGTTTTCAGGAAGGCAGAAAACACTTCTCCCAGAAGCTTCACACCTCTCAAAATCCGGTAGAAACACTTCGGGCAAATCTTCTTCCTTGCATTCCTTCCTTCCTCATCTTCCATTCCTGTTCTCTTCTCAACTTCTCCATGGCATCTTCCTCATCCTCTGCACACGAAACCCCTAAATACAATCCAACCTCAGATGTAGCTTCCGATGAAGCTACATCAAGCCCTCTTTCATCTCCTGAAAATCCCCTTACAGCTATTGTAGTAGCTCAGGCATAACCAGAACCTCTGACCATGATTCTTCCTGGCGAAAAGGGAAACGCCATTGATGTGGACAATCCAGGCGATCTTTCAGGATTACCCCAAATTGGTAACCCTAGTTCGAGAAAATCGAAACGGCTAAGAGGGATTCCCTCAAATTTTGATGATCCAAGCAAAGAAGATGTTCTAGCTGCCAAGAAACACAAAGTTGTTCCAGGAATTTTTGAAGAATCTGTGGTTATTGAAAGTGACCATGAGGATGAAGATTTTGTTCCCAAAACAGGACCAATCCCGGTGGTTCACGAACCAGTCTCTCAACCTGTTTCTTCCATAATTACTCTAGTTCAAGAGGATGCCAGAGATAATGACTATCCCATACCATCACCTCGAGTCGTATTTCCTCCCGACTCTTCTGTTCAAGCTCAAGAGACCTCTGAATCTAAGCACAGTTCTCCCTCAGCTTCCATTAATTTTTCTGATGAGGATCGGACCTTGGTTGATTATCTGGTCAGATTAAAAAAAGTGGCTTCTCCCTCATCTGCTCCATCTCCACAATCACCTACAGAAGCCATGCCCCGTCAATCCAGCTCGTCAGAATTCGATGACAGCTCAGACAAAAATTTTGAAAGCAAAGAAGCAACCACTGAAGATAGTGAGGACACAAAGGAGGCTCCTATTCGATTCACCAGAAGCCGGGTGACTTCAGCAAATGTAGCTACTAATGTAGCTACATCCAAATTCTCCAAGCCATCTGCTTATGGGGCTTCTTCAGTTGGTACACCCTTATCCTTTAAATTTGTGTCAAAAGCTGCTTCTGTTCGGCATAATACCTCTCGTAAAATTGTGGATGAACGAATTATTCCATCTATTGAGTTGAATGCACAATACCTCACTCAATTTTTCACTGATAGAGGTCTTTCTGGGACCTTGTCTTCTGCCTCCCCATATTTTCGTGATCTTATTTACGAATTTTATGCCAACATTGAAAAACGTATTTCTTCACCTTCTGATGCAAGATTTGAAAAAGTTTTTGTGAGAGGAAAATGGTATGATTTTTCATCTTCTATCATAAATGACATGTTGCACACTCCTGCTTCTGGCCCTTTTGATATGCAAACTGATATGAATCTGTGTGTTTTGGAGTTAACTGGTGGTTCCTTGAATAAGTGGCCTGCCAAAGGTTCCTCTATTAGTACCTCACAATTGTCATCTCTTTATGCACTCATGCATAAAATTTGTTGTGCAAATTGGTCTCCTACAACTAACTCAAACACTCTCACAAAAGAACATGCTAGGGTACTGTTTCAGATTGGAACCAATAAGCCCTTTGATTTTGGCTATTTTGCATTTAGAAAAATCTCTTCTTTAACTGAGTCAGAAGGTGACAAGAGGTCCTTGATTTTCCCTTCTTTGATTTATAAAATTTTGGTCTCCCAATGATACTCTCCTTCTGCTACAACTAGACTCTCTCCAATTCTTGAACCTCTTCATATCTCTGCAAAACTGTTAAGATGAGATCGAATTGTGAATCTTCCTTTGGTCCATCCATATGTTCCAGTGTCATCTATTCCTGGTTCCTCTCTACCATCTGCTTCTACTCCTGTCAATGCTACTTCCAATGTAGCTACATCAGTCATCTCTGCACACCCTTCTGCTCCAATCTCTATAGCTTTTATATCTGAACAGTTGGCTATGGTGCAATCTCAATTGGACATTCTGGATATACAAACTACACTTCTTAAATCCTTAGCTGCTCAATACACTACCTGGTTGGCCATGCATTCTGGCCAAATAAGGGGTGTAAATGTTGCAAGTGTTCCTGCTGCCTTCCTCGCTCCTCGGCCGTTAATCCCGGCTGAAGTTGAAGAAGAAGAAGAAGCCGCTCGATCGCTTTCAAGATTGATTCTCTAAACTATGATTCTTGTGGTTGCTTGGAAATCTGTGGTTGAATATTTATGTGGTTGAATATTTTGGTTGTCTATTGTTGGTTGGATTTAAACACTAACATTGCTTCACAATTTGGTCTGTAATTCTAAACTTATTTGGTCTGTAACTCCTAAACTGTGATTGGTTGGTCATGTTTGTTTGTTATAGCTCTCATTGCATGTCCATTATTTATGATTAGTGTATATGTTTAGTGGGTGAGTTGTTTGGTATTTTCTCTAACATTTGCAGGATGTCATATGGTTTGATATTGGAACACTTGATTTGGATTTGACCAGAAATGTTCAACAAAGGGGGTGATTGTAAGGGTAAAATAGATCATGCCTATTTTTACTTGTTTCACCTTTCTTGGTCAAAATATGATTTTTGGTTAAGTTTGTGTTAATTTATGATTTAATATCTTTTTAGATTTAGTTTTGGTATATTTGGTATCATAATCTTTTACTAGATTTCGAATGCATCATCTTTGGTAACTAAATCTTAGCATAAATCCTAGTCAAACCGAGATTTTTTTACCACTTTCATATTTGGTAATAAAATCTCACAGATTTGGTAAGTTCTTGGTCTTTCCATTGAACTAAACCTTTTCCATGTAGAAGAATGACTGTTTTGTATGTGTGTAGGATATCGCATAACTATAAATACAGGAGCAAGGATACAGCCACTTGACAGAGCTTGAAAGAGAGAACAAATCGCAAAAAGCTGTGTTCAGAAGTTGAGAGATTCAGAAGCTGTTTCCAGTTCCAAAATACAGCAGTTTGCTTGAGGGTGCTAATGTTCAGTCACATTGAAGAGCTGGAAACTGTTTTGTCTTCCTGTTCAGTCTTAAGGAAGCTGATTTTGTTTCTTCCCACGTTTTGTTTAATCTAGTTATGTGGGGTTTTTGTTCTCCAAGATTCATTGTCTTGTGAGAATATTTTGTGTGTGATTTCACAAGTGTTTTCTTGTAAAAACGATTAATATTTTTAGTGAAATCTTTGTGGCCTTGAGGCTAGGTCTACAAGTATTATCTTGTAGATTGTTTTTTGGTAATCGTTTGCCTTCTGTTTACTGTTTTGATTATTCTTCCGCTGCTATAATCTTCTTTGACCATTATGACTCTCATTGTAGCTACAATCACAGCTACATTGGAAATTACTTTGGTTTCTCTTGAGAATCATAACTATTGTGTTCTTTCAAAAAGTAAAAAGATGATTAAATTAAACACCGGCTAGATTAGAAATATTGAACTCCTATATTTTTATCTTGATTTGTTGTTGCCAAACCACATCCGCGTTAGTTTATATTTAATTGCTTTCTTAGGTTGTTTATATTTTTAGATTTTAATTCATTTTCTTTTCCCTCAAATATAATTAGTTAGCCTAATTTTGGTACTTAGTTGGAGTGAGAAATTACACGCATTCCCTGTGCGATCGATAACTCGTACTTAGGTACACTTTATTACTTGATACAACCGGGTAATCTTGCCCGTGTTGCGTTTTTGCGCATATCATTGTGTCTCCTCACCACCTATGGATAAATCTTCATTCTAAAGCATCCATGTGGAAGTTTTAAAAAATTTTGGTTTTCTAGTCATTAGCTAATAATAATACATAATAATAATCAATATGATAAGGGGTATTACTATATATAACTTCTTCTATTGTCAATAGTAGAATATTTATATTTAAAAAATTTTACAACTAACATTACTTCTAACCAATGTGGGATAAAACTCTTCAATGTGAGATATTACTTCTAATTACTCACTTTTAACACCATACTTTAAGTTTTGATAACTTATTCATCCAAAACTTGAGTTGGACAAATAAATATATCATTTCGATGTTTTTTGCCGAGTAGAACACATATGCACAATTACTTTTGCCAACAAACAAATGGCACGTAAAGAAATTTGTACCTCAAGTTGCAGAATTTCTTTCACTAAAAATATTATTTTTTTAATAAGTATTATACTTTAAGTCTTGATATCTTATTTATCCAAAACTCGATTTGGACAAATAAATATATCATTTCGATGTTCTCACCGAGTAGAACACATTTGCGCAATTAGCTTTTCCAACAAACACATGACACGTAAAGAAATTTGTGCCTCACGTTGCACAATTTCTCTCACTAAAACACTAATTTTTTTAACAAGTATTATACTTTTTTTTTATGAAACAGGGACGGAACCCTGGCAGATTTTATTAATTAAGAAAAAATAGACATACAAACTTGAGGGGGACAACCAGCCTTGCCCTTATAAATGGGAGGACGGAGGAGCCTAACCTCGAAAAGGAAATAAACAACCAAAAGAGACCTAAGAAATACGAACATAGGGAGTGTCAGATCTATCAAGAATAAGAAGACCCTTAATGCAAGGAGGAAGAGACGCATCAGACTCAAACAAGACATCATTACCATGATCGCAACCAAGATTAGCAAGAGCATCCGCCACCGAATTAGCCTCGCGATAAATATGATGGATGGAAAAATTAGCCGATACAAAGATCTTTTGGATTGCCCGAATCAAATATAAACACTTCCAAGGAGGTTGCATGGAACCTTTGACACAGTGTACCAGATTTAAAGAATCCACCTCAATAGAAGAATCTGAGTAGTGATTGGCAACCAACCATGACATCCCTTGATACAGAGCGCGACACTCCGCGTGAAAACTACTGGAAAGCCCATAAAATGAAGAGAAAGCAAAAATAAGGTTGCCTAGATTATCCCGAATAATGCCACCACCCGAACTTAAACCCGGATTGCCTCTACACACACCATCTGTATTCAGCTTTAAAAAACCTGCAGGAGGCTTAATCCATTGAACAACCCGAATGCGTTTAGTAGAGAGAGAGCCAAGACGCGAGAAGAAAATGGAATCCCAGCTTTGCCTGTGAGGACTGAAACCAGCATTTAATAAAATGGACTGAATAAGCTGATGAACCCGGTGTAAAACAGTCCTGAAAGTGGGTCGGAATCCATCATGGAGACTGCCATTTCTATGCTTCCATAATTCCCAAAGGATCACAGCAGGAGTTATGATGTGGAGAATAGACTTCTCCTTAAACTGCCACCAGTCATAACAACAGTGATGAAGGAATGAAGAGGAGAAAGAAACACCGCCCAACAAGTATTATACTTTAAGTCTTGTTATCTTATTATCCAAAACTCGATTTGGACAAATAAATATATCATTCTGATGCTCTCACCGAGTAGAATACATTTGCGCAATTACCTTCGCCAATAAACGAATGACACGTAAAGAAAATTGTGTCTCAAGTTGCACAATTTCTTTCACTAAAAACACTAATTTTTCAACAATAAAAGAGATGTATCCCACATTGGTTAGAAATTGATGTTGGTTTTAAAAATACTATTATTAAGTACCAATAGAAGAAATGTATCATACATTGGTTGGAAAGTGATGTTGATTTTCAAAGTCATTTGATAAAAGACTTTTACTATTATTACCAATAGAAGATGTATATCCCGCATTGGTTAGAAAATGATGTTGAGTTTAAATTATTGTATATTATTACCAATAAAAGAGATCTATAACACATTGTTTAAAAAGAAAATGTTATATTTTAAAGTCTTTAAACTAAAGACTTTCACTTTTACAAGAGATGTATCTCACATGGTTAAAAAATATTCTACTATTATTACCAATAGAAGAGATGTATCACACATTGGTTAGAAATTGATGTTTGTATTAAAAATACTATTATTAATTACTAATTGAAAAGATGTATCATACATTGGTTAGAAAGTGATGTTGGTTTTCAAATTTTTTTGATAAAAGACTTCTACCATTATTACCAATAGAAGATGTATATCTCACATTGGTTAAAAAAAATTTGTTGATTTTTAATTATTTTAGATTATATAAAAAAAACTTACTATTATTAGCAATAAAAGATATATATCACACATTTGTTATAAATTAAAGTTGGTTTTAAATTACTATTATTACCAATAAAAGAGATAAATCTTACATTGGTTAAAAAGTAATGTTGATTTTAAAATTCTTTAAATAAAAAGACTTCTACTTTTATCATTAATAAAAAAGAAGATAAGAGATATATCCCATTATATAGAAAGAGTAGTAGGTTTTAGATATTTTTTTAGATAAAAAACTTCTACTACTATTATCAAATGATGAAATGTTTTACACATTGGTTAGAGAGTGATGTAGGTATTAAAAGTCTTTTTATAAAAGATTTAATACCAATAGAAAAAATATGTATTTCACATTAGTTAGGAAAGTAATATTTGTTTAAAATATTTTTAGATAATGTACATCGCATTGGTTACAAAGAGATCCACATTATTTAGAAACATATATTGGTTATAAAATTCATAGATAAACGAATTTTCATGTTATTATCAATACAAGAGATGTATCACACATTGTTTACAAAAGGATGTTGGTTTCAAAACTATTTAGATAAAATAATACTACTATTATTATTTTTATGTTTTACCAATAGAAGAGATGTATCTCACATTGTTTATAAAGAGATGTTGATTTCAAAAGTTTTTATATAAAGACTATTATTATTATTATTATTATTATTATTATTATTATTATTATTATTATTATTATTATTATTATTATTATTATTATTATTATTATTATTATTATTATTATTATTATTATTATTGATGCGTCCAAAATCTTCTGGATGCACTGAATCAGTCCAATCAGGATACCTGGCTTTCAACGTATCCAATAATCCTTGAAGCTCAACTCTGTAAGAGCACCAACAAATCAGAACTAGGCAGAGCACTCCTCGCAAATGCCTCCGGCGTGAATCAAGACAAGAATTCCGTAGAGTATGTATTTTGGCGAGTTTTAGCTAACAAAGATAAAATCACGCACCTCTCCCCTTCATTTTCGGGATTTTATAGTCGCCAGAGTATAATCTGCCATAACTCGGCCCACTAATAATGATCGTGGCATTAATGGCGGGCATATTAACTCTCCCATTAACTCCCTCATTAACCACAACGGTCTAAATGGAGATTTTCCCGGACATAACCGTCCTCAACTAACAACAGCTCTTGAATTAGCGAGCATAACAACTCATGCTCGCAACATAGTTCTACTCGCTGGTTAAGCCCCCAGCTCGTTGACACCTTGCTCGGTGAAGGTCAAGACCATGCTCGCAATGTTCAAAAACCCTCTAACCTTCTTTCCCTAGCCTTGACTTTAAGATACTCGCTTGACTAAGTAA
The DNA here is from genome assembly GCA_013146195.2 of Codonopsis lanceolata. Classification (NCBI taxonomy): domain Eukaryota; kingdom Viridiplantae; phylum Streptophyta; class Magnoliopsida; order Asterales; family Campanulaceae; genus Codonopsis; species Codonopsis lanceolata. The sequence goes on along the minus strand of CM028380.1, from coordinate 105,081,521 downwards.
TGATCATGTGCCTGGCATGTGACTTATGGCTTGGGCCTGTTGGGCCGGGTAGTTCAGTAGCCCCCTACTCCTTGTCCATCGAGTATTCATGCTCGAGGCAAGGAGATAGACTCAGAATTCAAAAATATCTCCCAGAGTAATTGAATCTTTCAATATGTGAATTAAACCATCCTCGAGCAAAAATTTTAAATAGACGGTTACCCAAAAGATGTTTAGGAAAACGTACTCAAAAAGCCGAGCCTTCAGCCGCCGTTTTTTGAAGAGACAGGCCCATTTTTCAACAAGGCATTAAATGTTGCCTCGAGAAGTGAGCCTCGTAACGCGAGCCCTAATGATGAGTGGCCATCAACCGCCGGCTTCACCAGATATAAAAGACGGGAGACCCCCTTCATTTCGAACTTTATCACCCACAAAAATTTACAAAGCTCAAAGGAAGAACAATCTCCATATCTGCAAACACCAAAAAATCCGACATCAAGATCCAGTCTTCAACGACTTTCCAAGATCCGAGACCAGCACCCTTCAACGAAAAACAGGTACTCTCACGCTTCCATTTCTGCTTTTTCATCACATTTTTCATCATTTCTATCCCGAACTAGGGCTCCTGTGTCATTCGACCCTTTAAACCCATAGTAAACTGTTCCAACACGTAGATTTATCGACTTCAACCCCTTCTTTCACCCAATTACTCCAAACCAAATTATGGGAATCGAGGAATGTTCACCGATCTCACAACCGGCTCTTGCCACGAATTTTAATTTCATATATATCTTCATGACCGCCCCGAATAGGGTTTTAACATGCGTTCCTCGATTCCTCTTTCCTATAGGATGTCTAGCGAAGATACCGTATCAGAAATCGAAGGTCGGAGCTACGATCATGGTGCACCAGAAGAAATTCCACCATCCTCGAAGTTCTCTGAGCTCTGAGGAAGCAAAGAAATCCTCTAATTTCGTCGAGGAAAAGCCCCAACAATCCCTCTAATTCTCGAGCAAGGAATGAGCCCCAACAATCCATTGAGCAATCGAACCCTTCAGAATGACCGAGCTGGAAGCCTTCCTAGCACGAGCAGTCACCAACCTGGGCTAAACCCCAGTTCTTCTACCCACATCGCGCCACACATCCCACCCTCAATCAAATGGGACGACTTGACTTCTGAGGACGAAGTCAGTGCTTGGTTCTATTCTCTAGGAATGGATCCAAAACACTACCGTGTCCGTGCCTTTGACCTTGACATCGATAAAAAAGGTCACAACTTCCAGGGAGACAACATGGTTTTCTATTTTGATTTCTTCCTGGTCGGACTTCGCCTTCCTCTTGACCCTTTCGTTGTAGAGTTCTTAAACGAATCAAACACCCTTCCATGCGACCTAACCCTGACAACAATAAGATTCCTGATGTCTTTCATAGTAGTTTGTAGGTTGCTCGGATTCGAACCCGACATGACCTTATTCAGAAAATTCTTTCTCTTTTCTCTGGACAAGAAATCTGGGCGTATCACTGGCCGATCCAACCCAAACTACTTCAAACTTCTCAACGAGGGCCCGAACAAAGTAGATGGGTGGGATTCAAAAGCTCTACTCGTCGAATCTAGCGTCGGCTGGCCCTTCGCTCCTTATCTTACCGACTATGGGCTCCCCGAATATGACAAGAACGCTTACCGAGCTGGCGAACCCAGGATAGCGAGAGCTTTCAGAACTTTGCTCGGGGTGAAAGAAGGACGAGATGGCCGGGCCGGTCAAGATTTGACTTCACCTCCGATTTGACCGGGCGAAGCTCTCACCTGACGTGTTGGGATCCTCAACTTGCCCCTGGAAGGGGTTACACCCTGAGTTACTATTGATCCTGAGCTTCCACATCCCTATTGGGGTCCATGCCACGGCAAAAAATTCCCCAATGAATGCGATGGATGTGCGCGAGCTGGAACTCATTGCAGACCTCCCTTTTCCCTCACCGGTCTACACTTTTAACTATGCTTCTTTATATCAAACTTGCAAACGTTGCTTTCTTCATACTTTAATGCATGTTTTAATTTTCGCAGACATGAGGCAATTGACCGATGTAAACAAGTTCCTTCAGGCTGCCAAAAAGGGCTCAAGTAAACGGAGCAAGCACCTTTCAACTCAACTTGCTACTAGCCTTCCAACTATCCCGACCAGCACCACTGGCCGCGGTACTAAACGCAACCAACCCGAACCCAGTCAGCCTGCTATAATCGTCACACCAACCCCTTCCGCACAAAGGGTCGAGCCAGCTCCCCTACCCGTCATCAATATCAGTGATCCGAATGAGAGTCCCAAAAGAAGTAAACGCCGAGCTGATAAGGTCGTGCTCGAGGAAGCCACCCCTTCCATTCCATCGTGGCAAAAGGAAAATTTCCTCATGCCTGATGATCAGGACAAGGCTGTAGCCCTCATTGCTGAACTCGCCGACGTGCCCAATCTTGATAATATCAACATCTACAAGCGTAGTGGATTCCAAGCCACCTCGGGTCTTGGGTTAATGAAGAGGCTTCATCATGGTGGTGTTCGGAAGAAAAGCAACGACCAGGCGAGCTTAGTCTTGATCGGAGAAGTCGGAATGTGTCTGACTGAGGTAAAATCTTTCCTTGCAGCCCAACGTTCCTTAACACTCCACAACTACTAATCATATCTTTTCTAGTAGATTGCAAATAAATCAGTTCTAATGTACGAGCGATTGGTGGACAATCTCAACTCAAACACCGCCTCTACTACTGAAGAAACCTTCCGTTCTCGGCCGAACTCAAATGAACTGAGGAAAACCTCACAAGCAAAGTTACCGAACTTTCCAAGGTTGAAGCATAGAAGAAAACTTTGGAGTCTCACTTAAATTTTTCCAAAAAGTCTAAGGAGGCAGCTTTGAACAACATCGCCAGGGTCCGGAAGGATCTCCGAGCTAGCCAAACCGAGCTGGAAGAGGCCAAAGCCAAGATTGCCGAGCTAGAAGAGAAACTGAAGGCAGCCGAATCTCTCCCGAGCGAAGAGAAAAGACAAGCCATCATTGAGGATTACAAAGATTCTGAGGGGTTTGCTGCCTTGGTAGAAAGTGAAGCATATCCCTTCTTCCTTCAGGGAGTCAATCTTCTTCCTTCAGGCAATCAACTTTCATGTAGCTGGAGATTAAGCAACTCATGTAGCGGGTGGAGATTAAGGGGCACCAATGGGGCACCAACCCACTTTTTTGTTCCTCTGCTCGACCTGGACACGCCTCGTCCCATATACCGAAGATGAACTCGACTCTCTTGCTGAGGCTGATGCAGAGAAGAATCTGTCCCCATGGGCTCCTCCTCCCGTTGCCGAAAACAACATAAGCGAGCTTATGACTCAGATTTAGAAGTCTCAAGCACCACCAACGACAGATGAAAATGCGTCCAACCAGGCCGGAGATGAGGAGGTAACCATCCTCGAAGCCGCCACAGAAGAAACAACCGAACAAGACCCACCAACCCTCAACAACACTGCACCGAGTGCATAAAGTCACTGTTTTTTGGCATGTGTGCCCAGATTTCCAAACAATATACATTTGTGTCTGTAATATTCCGCTACTCGTTTCCTTTGCCAACTTGATGAATGCTTTTATTTTACAATGCTTGTTCACATTTCAACCAGGAATTACTTAACTTTGGATGTTCAACTCTTTTCCCGAGCAAAGGCAACCTTTGCTAGTGAGAAATAACTAAACAATCCCACTCGAACACCAACTCTTTTCATGAGCATAAAGCACTTTATGTTCAGAAAAGAGAATAATCGAAAACACAGAAAAAATAACTATCTCGAACACCAACTTTTTTCACGAGCATAAACAACTCATGCTCGCGAAAGACAATAATCGAGAAAAATAACAAATTATTATTATTATTATTATTATTATTATTATTATTATTATTATTATTATTATTATTATTATTATTATTATTATTATTATTATGATTATTATGATTATTATTATGATTATTATGATTGTTATTATGATTATTATGATTATTATTATGATTATGATTATTATGATTATTATTATTATTATTATTATTATTATTATTGTTATTATTATTATTATTATTATTATTATTATTATTATTATTATTATTATTATTATTATGATTATTATTATGATTATTATTATTATGATGATGATGATGATGATTATTATTATTATTATTATTCTTATTATTATTATTATTATTATTATTATT
>CM028380.1:105039949-105077208 GCA_013146195.2 Codonopsis lanceolata | reverse complement strand
TTGGTAAAACAAAATTGAAGCACTTGGTTCAAAAGAAAGATCTTGACATGTTACCATGATTTTGTTTCTGATTAATTTTTTCCTTCATCATTATTATTCTCTATATGAGAGATCGGTTGCGATGAAGGCCTTGAAAACTTGACTTACTCTCCACATTTAGACAATATCCTCAAGATCCATTGTGTTGAGTATATAGCGGACACTACAAGAAAAACCACTATTTGTGACCCCATTTATTTGGCGGGGCCAAAAATCCCAAATACCCTTTTTGGCGGGGAGAGTCGGCGCCAAATACTTAGCATTTGGTACACTATTCTACTTCCTCCCAAATAGTAAATTTTAGTACGGACCAAACTATTGCCCGTCCTAAATTTTTAGTGTCTCAATCGTCTAAATCCCAAATACCCTTTTCAATTCCTGCGGTTGTTTCCCTCCACTCAGTTTCTTATTGAATTTGTAGTACATCTTTCTCTCTCCAGCTCTCTTAAAATTGCAATTGATCTTTGGCACTAGGAATCCCTTTGTTAAGAACCTCTCTCTCTCCCCTCTGTATTAGATTTTTCCCTAACCTAGCTTGCACTATTGTGCCTAGTTCATAAACCCATGGTACTTGATTTTCGATGCGATCTCGTTGCAAGGGCATTTCGAAATCCCTTACGTGAGTAACTCTCTTTCTATCATTCAATTACTTGCTTGGGAATCCCTTTGGTAAGAACCTCTCCCCTCTCGTATTCTTTCTCTATATCCCCCGATTTGTGCTCTAACCTAGCTTGGACTATTGCGCTCTAGTTCATAAATCCATCTTGCTTGATTTTCCTACAGTGTGAGTGATTCCTTATGTTTGATTGTGTGTGCTGGGTTTGTGTTTTATTTTGGTTTAGTCTTAGGAGTTAGGAGTACTACCACGCATATGGTTTGGTTTCTGTAAAGATAGAAAGGTTGAAGTAGTTGACAAGTTGTGGTTCATATGGAGATACTTGTATTGGTGTGAACTCTGTTGCTTCTAATTGAGAAATATATATTTATATATATAGCATCCATTTTTATTGGCTGAAGAGGTCAATATAATCTTATCATAGGTTTTGAGATTTCTAGTTTTTGTGGAGCTAACTAATGTCTACCTCAACCATTTCGAGGCCAGTCTGAGTACATGGTGAAGAAAAAGGGTTTGACCAAATTAGTCTTCTTCTTTTTTGGTTGTTGTCAAACAATTATGAACTTCTCTCCAAATAACTGAACATGGAAGGGTGGAAATTAAGGAATTCTATAACCTGCATCATTCAATTTCGAGTCATCCTTATTATGAGATATGGTCACATTAGATGCAGTGTGTTAAGGTGATAATCTTGAACAAGATGAGAAATATAGGATCATCAAGATTATATTCATATGGTTTGGTTATAAAAGGGGTGCGCCCTTTAATAATAACTTCTATTGCACTTCACATCGGCTTGATTATAGTTGCACTTGAGTGCTTCAACTTTGTATTCTAGGCATCAAGCCTCGACTCATAGCATGCTCCGGCCCCGACCATTACGATAGAGTAGGTCTTGTATCCATTCGGCCTTGAAATCACTATCCTCTACCAGTCACAAAAACCCAATTGGACATCGAGTTGAATGAATCTCTTTATATGATTATAACTTATAAGGCACCAAAAATGAAGAATGGGAATGGCTATGGCGTCCAAACAAGTCCTAAAATGGACTAAGCCAACCCAAAAGAGGGTAGGGGGCATAGACCCTTTTAAGATTTTATCAGTTGGTAGACAAAGTTTAAGCAAAGAGTATCTAATTCGCTTGAATTGTGCGAAAACCTAAAATTGGGCGGGGGTTGAGAACCTCTAACACTATTTTTGGTGTTTCATGGAAACAACTTAAAAGTGGGGCATCAAATGCTTGCTTAAATCCTAGGAGTAACAAATAAAAGTAAACCAAGTTAACTTCACCAACTGGGTACTTGCATAAACAAGAGTTAGAGATGGATCAGATTCCAAATTTTGAAAGCATGAATGACATTATCATAGATTAGAAAGCTAAGGGGGGGAGGGAATTATAGAGAAGAGGAGAGAGAAAAGTGAGCTAGATTGCTTACCTGCTCAAGCTAGGTGGTGACATGAGTATGGTTTTAAAAGACATGACTAACTACTGCAACTACTCCCCAATTAGTTTAATTAATCACAACCTAATCACCCTTTTCACCTCCCTAACCCTTATTATCATAATTTCAATTTCAATTTCTTTTCTTTCGTATTTTCTTATTTTTTTCTAGTCATTAATATGATTATATTGGAGCAATGTTAAAAAGAATTCTCAATTTTTTTAATTTTTATAGCTTCTTCAAGAATGTGTTTTAAATTTTCATGATACAACTTTGTCTAGAGTTTTTCCTAGCAACTTACCACATGCATATTTTCTATTTATGTGTAATAAATTTAGGTTTATAATTATTTGAAGTTAGTAGTAGGTTAACATTCGATTTCCTTGTACGTTCAGAATTTTATTCTTCAAGGAATGCATATTAGATGCTAAACCCAATATTAGCTCCCAAGCCATTTGACAAGGACAATTAGAGTGACAATTATAGCCATACCTTTTTTTCTCACGCAATTTGTTATTCTTGTTACTTGATTTAAACTAATTAAGTATGCTAAATATGGGTAGTGAAACGAAAAATTGGTTTCGTAATTCAGAATATGGTTTTATTCGATTTCGTTGATATGGTTTTGTAGTTATGGGCATATGAGAGTATTTTTTTTTATAATGGGCAGCTCTAGTTAATATCCTTTTGGCTCAGCAATTGGTTATGCTGATTGGCTTTTGGTTATTGGGAAAGATAGAACTTTGATTTGTGGATAATGGTGGTTTTGATAGTAGTCGAAAGATTTCCTTGACCCGTATCTGATAGAATTATGTGATTGTTTGTCGTTCATTCACTAGTTACATTGTGATTCTTTGTTGTGAGTGTTGTGGGTAGAATTAGGTGCACCTTACATCGGACATATTTTTTTATCAAAGTGTTTTCTCATGTGCCTCTTTATGCATTTGAGCTCGCTAGCAGAAAGGTTGAAGTAGTCAAACTAAAGAAAAAATAGTGGGGTTTGCCGAAAGAAGAAAAGAGATTCCAAATTCTAAGAATGTGTAATGCTTGGAATCGCAAAAGGAAGAAAAAGAGATTCATGTAGCCGAAAGTAGTTGGGATGAAAACTAAGTTGAGTTTTAGTTTTTTGACATGAGTTTGGAATCTTTGTGTTTGTTAGTGACTGGTTTAGTCTTTTGGCTTTTTGCCCAAATTTGGATTTTTTTTTTGGAGTTTGTTAGTAACTGGATGATTTTTTTTATTGCTTTGATCTTTTCTGCAATTCATCATATATTGGGGTTTGACCGACTTTGAACTATTGGGAGTTATTATATCGGGGAATTGATCTCTAGTTGTGACAACTTGTGCAGGCTTTATGGCTGTATCAGGAGTGGAGCTTGCGATGTCAAAGGAGCATCATAAATGTAAGATACTAACCTTGTCCTATTTAATAACTCAACTATATCTCATGTCATGTCATTTGGATGTTGATAGCTTCAAGAAAGTTTGATCGATCATGTCCCAACAATTTTTTTATTTTCTTGGAACTAGTTTTTGACATGTATCAGGGGCTTAGATTGTCAACTTCAGCATGAGTAAATATGGAGCATTTCGACATTGAATTTCAGTATTGTTTCCAGTCAAGGACTCTATGTCGAAAAACCTTTGCCTCTCCTTTATCAAGATTTGAGATTTTTCAACTGAAACCAATTGCATTACTTTCCATTGTTCTTTCACGTGGAAAATAGTTTCCAAGGAATTCTAGTAAAATTTAATTATTTACAATAGATTATATTCCTTTAAGTGCAAGCCTCAAACCCTTGGTAAGACCACAAGTGCATGAGAATTTTTCTATTGAAATTTCTTGTTAATTAACACACTTATACCAAAGAAAACGTGAAGATATTAGTTAACCCGTAGCACTATTCATTATCCGGTGGTGTTATCCATTTGGTCTACATATGATGTAGTTGTATGGTAAAAGGTGAGTGAGTTAGGAAATATAAAATTATGTAGAAGGTTTCAAAAGTATTTCTGTTTTAAAACCTTTGTTCAATTTACAATATTCTTTATTAGTTCTGGAGGTAAGTCATTTAAGTCAATAATGTCAAAAGTGCTTATGAATTTTGTGGATTATTAGTTGATTTCCAATTTACGATAAAGCATGCCCCTCCTTTTTGATGCAAAATCTCTTTGGAATCAGTTGATTCCCAATTTCTTTTACCCATTTTCAGAGAATCCCTTACTTTTGCTCTCATATTCCAACGGGGAAAAAATTAATGTATTCACGACTTTAGAGATTAAGCATCTTGTTCCATAATGTCAAGTAGTTTCTATATAAAGAATTGGTGATACTTTTTTATTACCGTGGTGGTACGCATTAACATATCATTCTAACGTATTTGACAAAGTAAAGTCTCCATCATCATAAAAGCCTTGTTTCCATGAACTGTTTCCCGTGCTTTGTTGTCCATTTTTGGATAGACCCGTTTTCATTGGTTAATTACTTTAGTAAAATAAATGTCCCTCACATTATTTGGTCAGTTATAAAACACCAATAAACTAGTTCTGTAGGTAGTGGAGATTTTTTTAAAAAACATTTACTTGGGCGAGGATCTTTGGTGCAAGACCAGTGTTTCTTTCTTTATTTATTATTTTTGACGAAGCTATTTCTGATTGTGTACATGTGCAGCCTATAGATTAGAATCTTGTGATACGCTCCTCACTGTGAAATTATGTTACGTTTTTTTATACGAGCGAAAGTTACATATTTCCATGATAGTTATCTTTCGATCTTTATATATTATCTTTCTACAGTCGAGCTCTTTGATAAATTAGCAAAATAAAGTCCATTAATCACTTATTTGCAACCAAGTAAGAATACAATTTCGAGAAAGAAAAAAAACATTGTCTATTTAAATTTAGGAGTATAAAATTTTAGAAATGGAGAAACATGAAGATCAAGGTTAAACTTAGTGACAAAAAGTAGTCTTTAGAATCATGCGTACTAGAAAAGATGGTATGAATCCTATTACGACCACTATAAAGTCGACAGGCCACAAAAGAGATATGTTATGTCCGCCACATCGACCCTTGACCATAAATGAAATTGAAATTCCCTTTGCGTACGATGAACTAAAAACTATGACCAAAACTTTTAGCGAGCTTGGCAAATTGAAGGTAAGCGCTTCTAATGTGACAATCTAGCTATGGTTTGCTATTTGTGCAAACTAAACAACCTTTTGTTTGAAATTTAGTTGGAATACCTACCTCAACAATATAATGGATCTGCCCTTACACTTATTGAATCATTGTCGGGTATGATAATATTTTTTTTGGCGAAGGCGAGTATAATAGAAGGGTCTAGTTCAATTTTTTTTACATTTCTCTATCTTGCCACTATCAGCATGCGTTTCTTATCTTGCTTTCTGATAGTAATTGTGCATTCGCCTCACGACCTTGTTATATTGGGTAACAACACATAATTTGAAAGGGCGGTTATTTGGCTTTCGGAGAATCTAACTTTTGATGTTGATGCAAGGATAAACCTTTTTGAGTTAAATTCTGTTATTTATGTTCAACTTGCTTGCCATTTATAACCTACATCATGAAATGATAAGCTCACTGGAGCGATGAAAAAGCACGTGCAACAATAAGCTCGGTGAGATTTATGTTGCCTCCCAACCCCTCGTTATAATATGGGTCATGATGATCACCAATTAAAGGGCCATATGAGGCCTCCACCCTTGTTTCCCAGTCATTATACCCGTGTCGAGATAAGTGAGTATTGACCCACCCGGTCATCAATTTCATTAGTTTCAAATGTTAGGACTGAGAAGCAAGAGGAAGGATGGAAATGGGGTTGGGGGCATGATTTTTGTAATATGTGGTAGATGTAACCTCATTACAGTTGAATCAATTTACAGAGTGTTAATTACTTGGACTTCTTTTTTCTTTAAAGGGTCAGATATCTCTCAGTACAGTCACCTCTATAGTTGATGGATTGAAGAGATTGTATGCTGAAAAGCTAAAGCCATTGGAAGTTATTTACCGTTACAATGATTTTGCGTCGCCGTTGATGGTGAGGGACTTCTATGAAAACTTTTGGTTATTCTTAACTTGAAATCTCTAACCTATAGCTACTACTTGTTTGTGCATACCATTTGAAGCTCTCTGAAACCTTTTTTATGTGTACCTTTGGGATTTTACTACGTTCAGACGACTAGTGATTTTGATGCTCATGTATTTCCGAAATGTTCGTTTTTCTTTAGGATTTTACTGGAGTTCCAGCTGTGGTTGACCTTGCTTGTATACGGGATGCTATGAACAAGCTTGGTGGCGACTCTAAGAAGATTAATCCCTTGGTAAGTCCTTTTTACTTTATTTGCTAGTAATCCTTGTACCAAGCATTGTTATGACACTACAGGTTTTTCCTCCAGTGCCGGTGGACCTTGTCATTGATCACTCGGTTCGGGTTGATGTTGCAAGAAGTGAGAATGTTGTGCAGGCAAACATGGACCTTAAGTTCCAACGAAACAATGAGAGATTTGCTTTTCTTAAGTGGGGATCACATGCCTTTGACAACATGCTCGTCGTTCCTCCAGGTTCTGGAATTGTTCACCAGGTAAAAGAATTTTGTGGTTTACATGTCCTGGTAGCTGTCAAGTGTCAAGTGTGCATTCAGCACTCAATATGTTTCCTAACAAGTCTCTCCAATTTTAGTCGTATTGTGGGTCATCATCATGCTAATTTTCCCCACCCTACAACCCCATCCAGTGCATGTGTTTGATCATATGTCTTTACTTCGACTTCAAGGTCTTTTTGCTTGCCACCACTACTACGTAGTCAATTTTAATGATCTAGTACTCTATTGTTATTTCAAACTTAGCAAGTCGGTGAATAAATTCAGGTCAACTTGGAATATCTTGGGCGGGTTGTCTTCAACACCGATGGCATTCTTTACCCGATAGTGTGGTTGGGCCGATTCCCATACAACCATGATCGATGGTTTGGGAGTTCTTGGGGGGAGTCGGAGGCATTGAAGCGAGGCAACGATGCTTGGTCGTAAACTTTTGAGTCTAATTTCATGTTACGGGAGGTGCATCTCGAAGTCCTACCTCTTTGAAGCTAGCTTGTAGTTCATACAGTGAATATGATGAACTCGTGTATTATGTATGTGTCCACCGCTTTCATTTACTATGGTTCTACATCATAAATAATGAATATAGTGACAAAACATAATCAGGTTTCGGAATGTGTCTCCACATTGCTAATTATGCATATTCATTTCTGGGTGCATCGTTATCTATGGCATTGATGGTTTATTACTCTTAATTTTTGGCACATCAAGTTTTCATGGTTCCCTATGGAATACTTATGAGGGCATAGAATACATTCACCTCAAGACCATTTTAGCTATTACACAATCCAAGCACTAGTCAATTCAAGCTTAAAAATTAAAATCACATCTTCATCTTCATCTTCAAAATACAAAAAGGGAAAGCAATTCAATACACTTGAGTCTGGAGAATGACTAGTAATTAAATAAAGAATAAAAGAATGAGAAAGAAATTTCATTAGAGTCCACAATGTGTTAACTGATTCTGATTGATATTCATCAAGAATCAAAAGAAGAATCATGTTAAAGACAGATAGATCTAGTACCCTTTATAGTTAGATTTCTTGAGGTACCTCTTTTTTTCTTATATTTTTTTGGCGTTATTTATACTAATTATATAATTTTTTGTTGTAGGCTCGGACCAACGCACCGATGGACAACTTGAGCTAGCTATTTCAATGATGGACAACTTGATCTAGCTATTTCAATAGACACTTTTGTATAGGAAAGATACTTATTGAAACTTTAGTTTTTGAAGATTAGTTGATCTATACAATCCTTTTTTCATTGTACTTTTATGTGATTTTGAATGTTTTTTAGGTTATACTTTTGACTAATTGGGTACCAATTAGAAACATATCTATATAATTAGTTTGTGTTATGACTTCAATTCATTTTATAAAATGTAATTGTTTTCCATTTGATAATTAGCATATATTTGACTCCAACAAATGGTGGCCATCTCATATTAAAACGATATCAAATACAAAAAAAATTGGTCACAAATGGTATTTGGGAGGGCATCAACCGTGCCAAATACTATGTGGGAGGCCAAACACAACAGTCCCAAATACTGTTTGGGAGGGCAAGAAAACCGTCCCAATTGTAATTGAGACAACATGAAAAACCGTCCCAAATGTATTTGGGAGGGCAAAAAACCGTCCCCAAACCGTCCCAAATGTATTTGAGAGGGCAAAAAAACCGTCCCAAATACCGTCACAAAATGTAATTGGGACGGCAACCAAAACCGTCCCAAATACTTTTTTGGGACGACATTTTGAAAAACGTCGCAAATACCCATCAGTCGGGACTGCCATGAAAAACCGTCGCCTTTTTCGTGACAAATACTTTTTGGGACGGTTTTTGGCCGTGACAAATGTATTTGGCACCCTCGTATTTGAGAGGGAGCGAAAACCGTCCCAATGCCGTCCCAAATACCTTTTGTGACGGTTTTGGAAGTATTTGGGACGGTTTTTGGCCGTCCCAAATACTCATATTTCTTGTAGTGAGATAGATAACTTCTCCGTAAGCTAATAATATCACCTTTATCACTTTATCTATTTTATAAGTAATATGTGCTGGTTGTATACCCTTTCTAGATATAGCTTATTTCTCTAAACTTTGGTGACCTCAATTCGGTGACTTATCCTAAAATCTTGTCTAAATGCTACAATGCTGCTAGGGTAGGTCATATCACTGCTGCTTTTGCTATTAGGAGGCACTGATACTTGGATTACTGAATTATTTGCTTACAAAGTCAATGCTAGCTGATCTCATTGTTCTATCAAATATAAAGAAGATAGAATTCATTGCTTATTGTTTCAACCAAAATCTTTTCAGAGATCAGGTTATGAAGTTTACTTGTTGGAGGCTGCATACAAGGATCCAGCGGTGAGTTAGATATCATATTTTACTTTCCTATTCTGTAATCGTAAACTATAACAATTTACAACGAGACAAGCATTAGCATGCCTCAAAAGATTTATTACTTGTATAAAGTTTGTTTGGTTTTTTCTTTAGCCATCTGATAATACAAGCTAACTTAGCTTAAAAAATGATTTGTTTTCGTTAAACCTTTGTGAAATTTCAGGGTTGTGCAGCTAGGAATGTACATGGTTTCTCCCATGATGATATACAAAAGATGGTCGGACAAATGGGAAGAAGCTCCATCATTGTACTTGAAATTGGACATCAAGGTTTGTTCTTATTATTCCATTCCAGGTCTGAGATTTTAACCTTGGAGTATCTCCCATTCATTTTCTGTTGTTTGAGTTAGATTTCATACTTGAAATTAGATGAATAATTTTATTTGATATTTATTCCAAAGATTGGTTGAACTAAGAGACTACCCAATTTGTTAGTGCTTAAATGTCTGCAATTTTCACATTTGACAAACAAGTTGTGATTGACACTTGGTAAAACTTCTTTAATGATAGTGTAACCGATAAAATCTCATGGATCTTCTTTACTTAACTACTTCATTGAAAGTTCAATGTGAATGGTGTTCAAGGAAACAACAATTGATTTTTACTTTCTTTTCTTTTTTCGAACAGTGTCTTACAAAGTTCTGATTTTGAATTGAATATGCTTCATTTTTCATCTGCAGATAACTCTATAAAGGTAAAACTAGCCTTACTTACCCATTTAGATTGAATGCATGATGATGTATGCCTTAGGCAGAATATTGTGACAATGAATTTGGTTGAGTAAGCAAAAGGTGGATTTCTTTTTGGTCTGGAAGTACTATCTTTCTTGATTGAAAACATATTGAATGCAATTTCCCATCGTCTAGATGAAAAAATGAAGTAGGTGAAAAATAGAATGATTAAACCATAAATCTAAACCTAATTCGTAACACTAACCTTAAACCTAAACCATAACGCTATCCCTAAACCTAAACCTAACTCCAACCACACCCCCAACCCCACCCCAACCCCAACCCCAACCCCAACCCCCACCCCTACCCCAACCCCAACCCCAACCCCAACCCCAACCCCCAACCCCAACCCCAACCCCAACCCTAACCCTAAAACGTAAACCTAAAACCTAAACCTAAACCTAAACCATAAACCTAATTCGTAACACTAACCTTAAACTTAAACCATAACACTATCCCTAAACCTAACCCCAACCCCAACCCCACCCCAACCCCACCCCCACCCCCACCCCCACCCCAACCCCAAGCCTAAACCCCAACCCTAACCCTAAAACGTAAACCTAAAACCTAAAACCTAAACCTAAACCTAAACCATAACACTATCCCTAAACCTAAACCTAACCCCACCCCCACCCCCACCCCCAACCCCAACCCCAACCCCAACCCCAACCCTAAACCCCAACCCTAACCCCAAAACGTAAACCTTAAACCTAAAACCTAAACCTAAACCTAAACCATAACACTATCCCTAAACCTAAACCTAACCCCAACCACACCCCTAACCCCACCCCAACCCCCACCCCCACCCCAACCCTAACCCTAAAACGTAAACCTAAAACTAAACCATAACACTATCCCTAAACCTAAACCTAAACCTAACCCCAACCACACCCCCAACCCCACCCCCCACCCCACCCCAACCCCTAACCCTAAAACGTAAACCTTAAGCCTTAAACCTAAACATAAACCTAAACCTAAAACATAAACCTAAACCATAAACCTAATTCGTAACACTAACCTTAAACCTAAACCATAACACTAACACTAACCCTAAACTTAACCCTAAACCCAACCCCACCCTCACCCCACGCCCACCCCACCACCCCCCACCCCTACCCCAACCCCAACCCCAACCCCAACCCTAACCCCAACCCCATCCCTATCCCCAACCCCAACCCCACCCCCACCCCCACCCCCATCCCCATCCCATCCCCAACCCCAACCCCAACCCCAACCCCAACCCCCCCCAACCCCCATCCCCAACCCCAACCCCAACCCTAACCCTAACCCTAACCCTAACCCTAAAACATAAACCTTAAACCTTAAACCTAAAACATAAACCTAAACCATAAACCTAATTCGTAACACTAACCTTAAACCTAAACCATAACACTAACACTAACCCTAAACTTAACCCTAAACCCAACCCCACCCCCCCCCCCCCCCCCCCCCCCATCCCCATCCCCATCCCCAACCCCACCCCCAACCCCAACCCCCCCACCCCCACCCCCCCATCCCCAACCCCAACCCCAACCCCAACCCCCATCCCCATCCCCAACCCCAACCCCAACCCTAACCCTAACCCTAACCCTAAAACTTAAACCTTAAACCTTAAACCTAAAACCTAAACCTAAAAGTCCTAAACCTAAATCATAAACCTAATTTGTAACACTAACCTTAAACCTAAACCATAACACTAACCCTAAACTTAACCCGCCTAAACCTAACCCAACCCTCACCCCTAACCCTAACCCCAACCCCAACCCCAACCCCACCCCTACTCCTATCCCCAAAAAAGATAATTGTATGTTCGTTGAGGGGTGTTAGTGTAAATGATAAGAATTAAAGGGGTGTTAGTATAAATTTAGTGTATTAATGCTTAAACATCGGTTTATGTACGTTTGTTAGCTGGGTAGCCATGTTGATGCTATGAAATCCATGGTTTTAGTTTACTTGACTTTGAAATAAAAAAAGATAACTTTATGTAAGTTTGGGGGGTGTTAGTGTAAATAGTAAGAAATAAAAGGGTGTTAGTGTAAATTTAGTGTATTAATGCTTAAACATCGATTTATATACGTTTGTTAACTGGGTAGCCATGTTGATGTTATGAAATCCATGGTTGTAGTTTAATTGACTTTGAAACCAAAAAAGATAATTGTATGTACGTTGAGGGGTGTTAGTGTAAATGGTAAGAATTAAAGGGGTGTTAGTATAAATTTAGTGTATTAATGCTTAAACATCGGTTTATGTACGTTTGTTAGCTGGGTAGCCATGTTGATGCTATAAAATCCATGGTTTTAGTTTACTTGACTTTGAAACCGAACAACATAACTGTATGTACGTTTAGGGGGTGTTAGTGTAAATAGTAAGAAATAAATGGGTGTTAGTGTAAATTTAGTGTATTAATGTTTAAACATTGATTTATGTACGTCTGTTAGATGGGTAGCCATGTTGATGCTATGAAATCCATGGTTGTAGTTTAGTTGACTTTGAAACCAAAAAAGATAATTGTATGTACGTTTAGGGGGGTGTTAGTGTAAATGGTAAGAAACAAAGGGGGTGTTAATGTAAATTTAGTGTATTAATGTTTAAACATCGATTTATGTACGCTTGTTAGCTAGGTAGCCATGTTGATGCTATGAAATCCATGGTTGTAGTTCAATTGACTTTGAAACCGAACAACATAACTGTATGTATGTTGGGGGACTTTGAAACCGAATGTGCTTACTTTCAAGCAACATTTATTCTATTTCTTCTCTTTCCATTCCTCTGATTTAATACTCATATTGGGGGTGAGGGAAATGGGGTTGGACCATTTTTGTTATTATTATTAACTAATTGATTTTGGATATATAACTTGTACATGTTTAGGTTTATCCAGCAAAAAAAGCAAAGAAATGATGATTATGCCATAAATGTATTCCTATGGTATGTTAAGCTTCTAAAGCTTCTTGTTTGATCATATGAAAACAATGACTTACTTTTTCTTGTTGATTTTTAATCAAAATAGTAATTTTAGTTGGACAGGTTTTCTAGCTGATTGTCGTGAAGATGAAGTTTTTTTTGATACTCATGTCATAGGATTTTTTTAATTTTATTTTTAGTTTTTTTATTAGATATATTTTACATGGATTTGTACAAGTTTAAATTTACAAGTTAACTCTAGAAACAAGTTTTTGTTATTAATTGTTATGTATAATTTACATGGATTGTTGTAATAACATTTACAGTTTGATGTTTTTAAATTGGTTTTATATTATTGTTTATTTTGTATCTTCAGTTTTGTATTAATTGTTATATTATCAGGTACAAAAATTTATAATAATAGTATTTTTGGGATTTTTTTTAAATTTTTTTACATTATTAGCGACGGAATTTTCCGTTGCTGAAATTAAAATTTAATAAATTTTTCAAAGCCTTTAGCGACGGAAATTTCCGTCGCTGAAATTCAAATTTAATTAATTTTTAAACGCCTTTAGCGACGGAAATTTCCGTCGCTGAAATTCAAATTTAATTAATTTTTAAACGCCTTTAGCGACGGAATTTCCGTCGCTGAAATTCAATTTTAATTAATTTTTAAAAGCCTTTAGCGACAGAATTTTCCGTCGCTGAAATTCAATTTAAATTAATTTTTAAACGCCTTTAGCGACAGAATTTTCCGTCGCTGAAATTCAATTTTAATTAATTTTTAAACGCCTTTAGCGACGGAATTTTCCGTCGCTAACTGAATTTCGACGGAAAATTCCGTCGCCGAAAATCAACCTTTAGCGACGGAAAATTCCGTCGCTAAAGGTGCTTAGCGACGGAATCGGTCCGGCATCGGCGACGAAGGATTAGCGACGGAATGGCGACGGAAAAATTCCGTCGCTGGGGGCCTTTAGCGACGGAATTTCGCCTTTAGCGACGAAAAATTCCGTCACTAAAGGTCATTTTTCTAGTAGTGCAAGTTGCATGGTAAAAAGTGCAAAAGACAAAAGAATTAACAAACAGTGAATTGCAGGGGGCGAAAGTGCAAAAACAAAAGAAAAAGCAAGGAGTGTGCAGCCCATAGCCAATCTGGACGCAACACCCAGATCACCCCTAGGTGGCGCCCATAATAGGTGTAGGCAGCACCCACAGCTTCCCTGTTCACTGTTGCAGTTAGCTTTTGGTACAATTCCTTCAGCGCACGGTACAAGCCGTTAAAGCACGGAAGAAAATATCTGGCTTAACCTTCGCTGTTAAGGAAGCCCAATCTCAGCCTATAAATAGAGGCCTTCACTAGTGAAAAAAGAGAGACTTCACAAAGAGTTTACGGAGAGAACGCTGTGAAGTTACACATTTGATTTTCATCCAACCCCGAAGATCCGCTAGGCTACCAAAATCGCCCCTAAACACTAAAACTCTTCGACCAAAGTGATTCCTAGTTACCCTGCTAAGTTTCCGCCCTATTTCACCGGTTCCAAAAATCCTGCAAAGAGCAGTTGCTCTGCCTGAATCCAGACGTCAAATCTAGCCGAAACAAGCAATTTCTTTACTCGATTTCAAACTCAACGACATCAAAAAGCAAGCAAGAAATCAAGCAAAAGCAAGCAGTTGTGTCGCCCGGATCCTGAGGCGAAAACAACCAAAAGGAGCGAGCAGTCACGCTACCAGAAATCCAGCAACATCAAAAAAAAAACTTCCTTTCTCGGAAGGACATGGAAAGCACATGTAGACCGCCTAGTGGGCTTAAACCTAGGCATACCAGGTTTAGATACTCACGTTCCGGGAGGTAAGTTTTGTTCTCGTAGTTATTTATTATAATCTATAACTTAAATATAAACATCGAAGTAAGTTTCATTTCGGTTTTTACTTTAATATAATAATATTTATAGTTTCGTTCTGTTTAATTAGTCTATTTTTTGTTCTTTCTTTAAATGTAATAATAATTATATTTTCCTTTTATTTTAATTAGATTCTTTTCTGTCACTACTTTAATGTAAAGTAGTTATAATTTCTGGCAGTTTAATTAGTTTCTTTTCTACACATACTTTAAATATAGAAATAGTTATGTTTCTTATTATTTAATAAATTTCTTTCCTGCTTATACATGTAATGTAAATAAAGTTTGTACTAGCATAACTATTTTATTCCTAAAATATCTTATAAAAATGTTTTAACTATTCTCTAAATTATATTATTTCAGTTGTAATTTTGTTTTCTTTTCTTTAACAAGTGTAAAGTTATTTCTCTGTATTTCTTTCTGTTGTATATAAATGTATTGTTCTGAGCCAAAGTGTATAAAATAAAACGAGTATATTGACAAACTCATTGTGAGACCAAAAGGGCGAGTTGTGTACCTAACCTCTTCCTAACTTGTAACTTAGCCCCCGAACCCATACAATCTGGTATCTTTGGTTTTTCTCTGTTTACACCATAAAATAGAGGTGGCGACTCTGTATCACATTTTTAAGTCCACAATTAAGGCCGAGCGTATTCCACGCGCTTTTGAAAAGTTTAGAAACCACCCCGCCTTTCAGTGGCGCGGATCCGATTAAAAACGGGGCACTCGCAATAAGGTAAAATAGGTTGTTATCGGGCTTGCTTGATAAGCACAGTAAGACATGATAACTAATTATATATATATATATATATATATATATTTATTTATTTATTTATTTATTTATTTCATAGTTTTATCATTTGAACATTTATGAATTTTAAACTAGTTGACTATTTATATTGATAAATTTTCAAAGTATGTATTAAAAAAATCAAAATTATATATTTTATAATTTTTATTGGGCTTAAGGTGCTTAACAAACCCGACTAAATAAATCATATTTTTTTGCTTATCGTGTCGTGTCGTGCTTTTCGTGTTTTTATTGTGTCGTCTTCTGGTTTTAATATTAGGCACAATAAATTTATCGTATTGTGTTCGTGTTCGTGCTTATCATGTTGTGTTGTTATCGTGCCGACCAGGTAACGGCCCAGCACGACCGATTTGCCATCCTTATCTTCGATGTATATGGTGTTGATTTTATGAGCCCTTTTCCAATCTCTCATGCTTTTGAATATATCTTAGTAGCGGGGGATTATGTGTCAAAATGGATAGAAGCTATCCCAACACGCACAAATGATGCCCAAGTGGTTGTCAAGTTTTTGTGTGTTGTAATCTTTAGTAGGTATGGAATACCTAGGGCCATTATAAGTGATCAAGGAATGCACTTCACCAATCGTTTGATGAATGCGCGGCTAAGGAAATATGGAGTAGCTCACAAAGTAACCACCTCATATCATCCTTAAACATCTGGCCAAGTAGAAGTTAACAATCGTCAAATCAAGGGAGTTATTGAGAAGACGATAAGACCAAAGAGGAAAGATTGGGATACAACAAAAATCATTAATGAAAAACCCTAAAACACACTAAAACACATAGTAAAGGTGCGATTTGATCTCTTCTCTTCCTGCCGGCCTCGTCCACCATCATGGTGGAACCGCAGCCTGTTTCGCCAGATCCCTCACCTCCCAAGACTTTTGCTGCCGCCCTCTCTTCTACCACTCCATCCCTAAATGCATTCCATATTCCCCCCTCATCCTACAAAGGTGAGCCATCTCTCAAACTTTCGGCTGAAATCATTGAAGCTCTTGCTAAGCCTTTCCAACACACTCTCATAGGGAAGTTTTCACACGGCAGCCTTCCCTTGATTCGATCCGTAAACTCTTTCATACTTTCGGCCTTAAGGCAGCCTTCACGGTTGGTCATCTAGATGCAAAACATATTCTTATTCAAGTGTTCCACGATGATGATTACCAACGATTATGGATCAAGGACCAGTGGTACCTTGGTCGATACCCTATGAGGGTCTTCAAGTGGTCTCCCGACTTTCGACCAGACATAGAAAGCCCCATTGCACCTGTTTGGTTCTCACTACATGGTCTGCCCATACATCTTTTTAATAAATCTACTTTCTTTTCTATTGCTTCTTTATTTGGCCGACCCTTAATGATTGATCAACCAACTACGAATCTCACTCGCCCTAGCGTAGCACGTGTTTGCGTGGAGATTGATTTATCCAAGCCAATTCCTAGCAGGATCTGGATAGATTGTGGAACAATCTATCCAAGTTTTTGGCAATCCATTGAAGCCGAAAACCCACCTCTCTATTGTTCGCACTGCCTTCGTCAAGGCCATTCAGAGCTTCAATGTAAATCTAAAATCTCTTCTGCATCTTCGGGTGAGCCAGCCTCTTTCATTCCTCCCCCGACTGCTCGATGGGCTCCTAAAAAGCCGACTACGCAGACCACTAATCAGACCCCTTCTGCGACTGGGGTTCAGGATGACACGCCCAAGGCACCGGTTGTAAATCCCCCGGCTTCAGTCCCTACTACTCATACTACTACTGGTAATGATATTCCATCCAATTTAAATAATTCTCTCCCAGTCAAGGACAATTCTTTTCCTAGTAACAATATTAATGATTGCCCTACTAATCCCCCTCATGTTATTGTGGAGGATCATGACGGCAACTCTCCCGCTTTGAAGACTAATTCACCTATGGAAGATGCAACTGATAACAGTATTTCACCAAACATATTTGCAGCTCTTAGTGAAAATAATGATTCAGCCGGTGAAGAT
Organism: Codonopsis lanceolata; assembly: GCA_013146195.2. Taxonomy (NCBI): domain Eukaryota; kingdom Viridiplantae; phylum Streptophyta; class Magnoliopsida; order Asterales; family Campanulaceae; genus Codonopsis; species Codonopsis lanceolata. Next base: position 105,059,754 of record CM028380.1, on the reverse strand, counting down.
CTAGTTGATGAAGAAGAACCTGAATTGGATGCTGATCCTGATGCTAGTGAGTCTGTGCATGCAATGGGCCCTTTACCAGATGTTTGTAATCCTGTTATGGAAAACTTAAATCTGGACTCTTCCCTCCCACTTCCGAAATGTAGCAAGAAGAAGAAAGCCAAAATCTCAGCTCCAATGATGCAAACAAGGTCAAAAGTTCAGTCCTCCGCCAACACCTCCAATGGCTGTTAATCTTATATTCTGGAATATCCGGGGTATTGGCAATGACCCGTCTATTGGTCGTCTCAAACGGCTAATTAAACTGCATAAAGTCTCTTTTCTCGTTGTATTCGAACCAAAAATAAATGCTGATCAGATTCATCGAGTTGCTAAGCGTTTAAAGTTTAAGCATTGTTTTTCTAATTCGCGTGGATGTATTTGGATTTTCATTAAATCCTCTTTTACTTGCTCCATACTGCATGACGCGGACCAGCATCTTACAATGCAAGTTAAGCATTTTCAATGGCCAAATCCAGTAAATATTTCATGCATTTATGCCAGCTGTGATGAAGATATTAGGAGGGATTTATGGACTGATATTGTGGATATGGGTGCTTCGTTTGACTCTACTCCTTGGCTTGTGGGTGGTGACTTCAATATTATTCTTTCCCCCGAGGAAAAGTCAGGAGGTAATGGTTGGGAGCGTACTGGTGCTTTGGACTTCCACTCTTGTATTTCAGCTTCGGGCCTTGTTGATTTGGGATTTTCAGGCAGCAATTTCACTTGGTGGAATTCTAGAGATGGTGCAGCATCTATTTTTGAGCGCATTGATCGTATGCTTTGTAATTTTTCTTGGCAGCAGTTTTTTCATGCTTCTTCTGTTCGTCATCTGGGACGTGCCTGTTCAGACCATGCTCCACTTCTCACTAGCCTCACACTGGAAAGTACCAAACATCCTTCTTTTTTTCGTTTTCTTGATGTTTGGACTTCTCATTCTGCCTTTCTCCCTCTTATTCAGACAACTTGGCAGCAGCATATCGAGGGAAATCCTTTATTTGTCTTTGCCAGAAAGCTTGCACTCTGCAGGCAAGCTTTAAAATTATGGAATAAAGATGTCTTCGGCAATATATTCACTAATATCCAACATGCTGAAGATGAAGTTCAGAGATTGGAATTTCTTTTTGAGGCATCCAGAACCCCTGAGAATAGAGCTGCTATGAATGAGGCTCATGCTAATCTTAAGCGAGCTCTCAAAATTGAGGAGAATTATTGGCGCCAAAAGTCTAGAATTACGTGGCTTAAAGATGGTGATGGCAACACCAAATTATTTCATGCTTCGTTATGTGCTCGTCAGTAAATTACACATTCACTCCATAATAGGTTCTGATGGTCAGGTGATTTCTTCTGATTCGGGCATTAGGGATCAGGCCATTCACCATTTTCAGTTGCAGCTACAGGCTACTCCAACTTCTGATAATGAGCTTATTTCCACTATTCCCTCTCTCATCTCTAGTGATATGAACTCTTCTCTTACTGCCTATCCTTCTTTGGATGAGGTCAAGACTGCAGTTTTTTCTATGAATGGTGATCGTGCTGCTGGCCCGGATGGTTTCACTGGTTTATTCTTTTCTCATTGTTGGGATATTATTGGTCCAGATCTCCATGCCGCTATTTTGGAGTTTTTTTCGGGGTTTTCCCTGCCTCGTAGTTGGACTAGCACCCTTATTATCACTATCCCTAAAACTGAAAATCCTTCTTCATTTTCCGAATTCAGGCCCATTAGTCTTTGTAACTTCAGTAACAAAGTCATCTCAAAGATCATTGCTTCTCGCCTTGCTGCTATTCTTCCAGATATTATTTCTCCGAATCAAAGTGGCTTTGTCAAAGGGCACATTATTCAGGACAACATTCTTTTAGCACAAGAGCTAATGACTTCCCTCAATAAGAAGATTGTTGGCTCCAATATTATTTTGAAGTTGGATATGTCTAAAGCCTTCGATAGAGTTGACTGGTTCTTTCTCATTAAAGTGCTTCGCCGTTTTGGTTTTTGTGAGACCTTCATTGATATGGTTTGGCGGCTCATCTCCAATAACTGGTTTTCGATATTGGTTAATGGATCCCCTTCTGGTTTCTTCCCTTCTTCTAGAGGGCTTCGCCAAGGTGATCCCATGTCCCCTGCTTTATTCATTATTGCAGCCGAGGTTCTTAGTCGGAATTTAAATGATTTGCACTCTTCACATCCTCATCTTGCTTATTCTTCGGCTAGTGGTTGTCCTATCATTTCTCACTTGGCGTTTGCAGACGATATCATGATTTTTTGTAATGGCAGCACTTCATCCCTATTAAGGCATCAGCAACTTATCTCCCACTATGAGCAGCTTTCGGGCCAGTTAGTTAATGCTAGTAAATGCAGTTTTACTGCTTCTTCAAAGCTTCCTCCTGATCAGGTTCTTAATATTGCTTCCATTATGGGCTATAGTCGTAAGGAATTCCCTCTTATTTATTTGGGATGCCCCTTATTTTGTGGGCGGAAATTGAAGAGATATTTTGATCCCTTAATTCTAAAACTCCAATCTCGGATTGATTCATGGATTGGCGCATTTTTATCTACTGCTGGCAAGATAACCCTCATCAATTCAGTACTTCATTCCATTACTGCTTATCAGATTGCAGCCCTTGACCCCCCAAAATCGGTTATTCGCATGGTGGAAAAATTGCTAGCTAATTTCTTTTGGGGCCATATTGATCATCAACAGCGCTGCCATTGGATTTCTTGGACTCAATGTTGTACGCCTGTTTCTGAGGGAGGAGCTGGGATTCGTTCATTACAGGATGTGGTTCGAGCCTATTCGACTAGCATTTGGTGGCGATTTCGCACCAAACAAACTCTTTGGTCTCGGTTTCTTATGGCCAAGTATTGTTCTCTTCATCATCCTACTCAGGTCTCTATTAGGGGTTCTCATGTTTGGTGTCGAATGATCGATTCTCGACCTTTTGTCGAGCAGCATCTTCTTTGGCTCGTGGGCAAGGGTAATTGCTCTCCCTGGTTTGATAGGTGGCTAGATGGGGGTCTTGTTTCCAGGCCTCAATCTGTTCAGTCCTCTACGGTGCGAGAACTTTTTCAGGACGATTTATCCATTGCTCCTGTTATTGCTGCCCGTCTCCAACCATACGATTTGCAGCGAATCAGAAATCAGATTTCTCTCTTTCATGATATTGATGATTCTCCCTGTTGGACCCTTTCATCTACGGGCAGATTCTCCCTTACTTCAGCTTGGCAGCACCTAAGGGTCCCGAAACCTATGTTATTAACCTCTAAATTTTATTGGCACCCTAAAGTTCTCGGCAAATTAGTGTCTTCATGTGGAGACTCTTTCATCGCAAGCTCCCCATAGATGAAGCTCTATTGAAAAAAGGATTTCACATGGTCTCCAAGTGCCGGTGTTGCACTTCAAGTCAATCAGAAACTTTCAACCATGTTTTTCTGACTTCTCCTTCTGCATAATTTATTTGGTCCACCTTTTGTGCTGAATATCAGATCATTTTTCGGCCTTCTTCCATCTCCCAGGTTTGTCTTTCTTGGTGGCTTTTTCTCAAGCCTTCTTTGGCCCATGTTGTTCTTCCATCGCTGATTTTATGGAATATTTGGAAGAATTGAAATGCCTTCTTTTTTGAAGGTCATGGTCAATCCTCTATGACATTACTTCACACTATACGTCAAGACCTTTCTGCCATTAAGACTGCTTTCTACATTAATCATAATTCAACCCTTCTTACTCAACCAAGGATTCAGATTGTTCGTTGGATGCGTCATCCTTCCTCTTTGGTTAAACTTAATTCTGATGGGGCCTCTCGTGGCAATCCTGGTATTTGTGGAGGTGGCGGTATTGTTCGTGATGCTTCTGGTAATCTTATTTATGCTTACTCTTCGCATTATGATTCTGCTTCGGACACTATTAGGGAGGCTAAGGCTTTATTGGAGGGAGTGAAATGGCTTAAAAATGCTGGTTTTCGTGGAGCTATAGTGGAGTTGGACTCTAAAGTTCTTGTGGGTTGCCTTTCTTCTTCTCATTCCTTCCCTTGGAAATGCTGGTCTATCCTTCATAGTATTCGAGCTATTCAAAGGGAGTTGGATCTTGACATTCATCACTGTTACAGGGAAGCCAACACAGTTGCAGATCTGCTGGCTAATTTGGGATGTAATTCTTTAACTTCGGCTCAATTTAGAGATGTTTGCGACTTGCCCTCTCGTATTCGTGGTTCTGTTATTTTAGATGCTGATGGCACTCCTTACATTCGTCGTAAGCGTTATTAATTTATGTATTTTGAGTTTTGAGATGTATTTCTTTTTCGAGGTCAGGCTCCTCCGTCCTCCCATTTATAAGGGCCAGGCTGGTTGTCCCCCTCAAGTTTGTATTTATTTTCTTATATTAATAAAACTCCGCAGGGTGCCGTCCCTGCTTCCATAAAAAAAAAGACGAAAGATTGGGCGTTGAAGCTCAATGATGCGTTATAGGCATATAGAACAGCTTACAAGAACCACATAGGCATGAGCCCTTATCATATGGTCTATGGAAAAGCATGTCATCTCATAATGGAAATTGAACATAGAGCTTATTGGGCTATTAAATCGCTCAATATGTATTTGACTCTAGCAGGGAAGGAACGTCTGCTCCAATTAAATGAATTAGAAGAGCATCAGCTTAATTCATATGAAAATGCTAAAACTTATAAAGAGAAGACCAAGAGATATCACGATAGGTGTATCGCTAAAAAAATGTTACGCTCGGGATTGAAGGTTCTTCTTTTCAATTCCATGCTAAGACTATTTCCTGGTAATCTTAAATCAAAGTGGTTTGGTCCGTTTATTATAGTACGAATTTATCCGCACGATGCAGTAGATTTACAAAAACCCCAATCAAATGAGACATTCAAAGTGAATGGACACTGCATCAAACCTTACTTTGAACCATTATCAGTTGAGAGTACAATTGAAAGAATTCGTCTTTCTGATACCGAGCCCCCATTAGAATAGGTTTTGCGTTAGTTTTTGTTTTATAGAATTTTTAGAGTGCAGGAAAGAAACGACCCTAACGGAATGATAACTGAAGGACAAAAATGAAAGAATAACGAAGAAGTTGTGCAGAAATTAAAAAAAAAGGGCTTCACAAAGAACAAAACATCTGTGAACCTTGAGAAGGCATGCCCTTCAGAGCATGCGGCCGCAAGGTCTCACACATTTGAAATTTTTCGGTAACAATATGGCCGTAAGGCCCTAACACCTTGCCCTCGCAAGCCTACCTCAGCACTCAGTGCATATTAACTGTGAACCTTGCGGCTGCAAGCGTCAAGGACCTTGCGACCGCAAGGTAGGCGAATATAAAAGGAATGCAACTGCATTCGATTTTTGCACATAATTTCAAAAGCTCAACCCTTCATAGCTTCCGGTTCTTCATCGCTTCTCTCTCAAAATTCCGACAAAGCAACTCAAATTCTGGCCAAATCGATTCCGTGGTGCAAACTCCAAGCCTCCCTCACTTCCGTCATCTCCATTTCATCACTCATTCCATGGAAGCTTGAATATTTTGTCTCCACCATTGTTGCCGATGTAAAGCTTCAAAAATCTGATAAAAATCCATCATCCAGCATTGTAGACTTCAATTGTGCAATCCAAGTATTCTCCACCTTTTTACCCTTGAAAATTTTAATTTGAATATTTTTTGTGAATTTTGCATGCTAGGGTGTTAGAATACATAAATTGTTTAGTTCTTTGCATGCTTTTCTACTTTGTTGGGATTTTCTTTTTTTGAGAGAAAGAGTTGTGTGTGTCCTTTTGGCATGGACCCTAAACGTAGAAATATCGGCACGTCCACTTCTCGTTCCACGGAAGACCTTGATTTTGATATCCATAGGTTTATTTATGTTGAGGCCGCTGATAGATATTCTTTGAAGTTGTCCAAGGGCATAGTCCCTGAATGAGGGTTTCAACATGAAACCTTCGACCTCCCCATTCATTTTGCTTAGCGGAGATGGACCAATCTCTGTGCGCCTTCAAAAGTGGCCATCGTGGCCATTGTCCGCGAATTTTACGCCAACAGGCATTTCTCACTGACCGGTAGGGTGTCCAACTCCAGTAATGTCCAGAGTCAGAGTGTCGATTTTTTTCCCAATAGTATTAATATTTATTATCGCAATCGTACATTCGAGGGCACCGATGACTATCGTGCCCACATTGTCTGTCGTATCCCTATCGAGAAGGTTAATGCATTAATCGCAACTCCCGGTACGGTTTGGACCTATAACCAAGGTCCACCATTTGGCCCTATAACCAAGGTCCACCGTTTGGCCCCCGCACTGTGGACGAAGCCTGGTTGACCAATGTGGCTAAGGCCATGTACAAATTTATTTGTGCACGCCTTATGCCTTCCAGCCACCAACACACTGTGTCGTGGCATAAGGTTGTTCTGATCTTCACCATTCTATACGGCGGTTCTGTCGATGTAGGGCACTTGATCAACGCCCAAATTCTTAGCATTATCGCCAGCACAACAAACCCGGGATTCCTTTTCTCGAGTTTAATTATTGGTTTGTCAAAGGAGGTCGGAGCCATTTGGGCTCCTGATTCTGAGAGGGTACGGGAAGTGCCCGACATTGCTGCAACACTTTTATTCGAGCCGTCGTGCCGGCCGCGTGAAAGGAGAGCACGTGAAGAGACTCAAGAGGCCAACATTGAGGACGAGGGGGATCCTTTCGAGGCCCTTTCCAATATAGTTGAGGAGCTTAGGTTGGATCAGCAGATGATCCAGCAAGAAGTCACACAGATGCGTGCTGACTAGAACTATTTCTACGACTGGTCAGGCTATGTTTATAGGAATATGGCTACCTTCCACGATATGACAGATGGCATGGTGTCCAAGTTTCTTCATCCTTCATTATACTGTCCCGACTCACATGAGTCGAAGCTCAAGTTTCTTCCTCTTTCTTTAGGCGGATCTGTAATGTCCTTTTGATATTTCTCCTCCATCTACCATCTTATATGGTAGCCCTTACTTTTGAGGATAAAATAGATTTTAAGTTTGGGGGTAGAAAATGGTCTATTGACTCTTAGCAGGACCCAGCCTAAGGAGAATTGTGGAATTGTTGTATTATCCAGTAGGTTATGGGGCACTTAATGTCCCTCTATCGTCTCTTCTCCTCTTTCTTGATTTTTTTGCTTTTTATTTTATTAATTTTTGGAGTTATGTTGCTTAGACCAGAATACTATAAGAAAGAAAAAAGGTTCCCATAACCCATCATCAATTGGGTCTACATCTAACTCCAACTTTCTTAAAAAGATATATTTTTTTTCATTCTTGAGTCCTAGTGTGGAAACTTTAGCCGATGATGATTTAGTGTAATGAACCACATGACTTTCCCATAGATCACTTTGGAACTCACTTGAGTCTGCGAATTTCCCGATATTATCCAAATCTTTGTGCACTTATTCCATTCGTGATTATTGAAAGATTTGAATATTTTTACTAAGTTTATAGTGCACATTTCATTATAGCGAGACTGGTTTGGTGCACAAGAATATGATGAATAGCCATCCTGACATGATTGTTGCATTAAATTATGACTTAGGGTCAATTGCATGATAGTCAGATCCCTTGGATTTTTCTTGCTAATATATCTCAAGCACACTTTTGAACCATGACTACATGTTAGCCTCGATTGTCCCTACCTCTTTTCTAGCGAATGCTTATGTGATATTCAGTGATGCTAAATCTTTGATTCCTAAATTTCATAATTGATGTGATATTTTATGTGTGTTTACTTTCTTGAAAACTAACATGCGAAATTCTGGCATTAGGATGTGATTTAGGCCATCTTTGGGTCATTTGAGTCTATATATTTCCCGACCTTACTAAAAATATATCCCTAGTGTCCCCTTTTGAGCATAATTAAAGAATGGTGTGTGCTATGTATACAACAACCCCCATTCGACTTCTTTTCTTTCACCCACATTAACTTAACCCTTAAAGCTTATACACTTTAGCCTACCATTTGAGATAGTAGGATTTAGGTGGGGAATTGATCTCATGGGATAGCTATTACATAGATGATCTCCTTATGATTTCGTCTTTTTCGTCGTAGTCAAAAAAATAAAAAGTGTGACGAAGAAGGATAAGAAAAAGAGTGCAAAAAGATTCAAATGGAAGCATAGCTTCGAGAAAAAAATAAAATAAAATAAAATAATATATATATATATATATATATATATATATATATATATATATATATATATATATATATATATATATATATATATATATATATAGAGAGAGAGAGAGAGAGAGATAGAGAGAAAGAGAGAGAAATCAAAAGAGAAAGGGTCGCTAGTCATTTTTAGCGAATAGTATTGTAAAATGCAAGTTTGGGGGAAACTCTCCACTTGTGGTCCTTCCAGGTCCTAGCCTAATGGGAAATGTTTCTACATGTTGTAGAAACAAATGGGGTAAAGGGTAATCTTGCGTTCTCATTTTTCATTCTATTCTTTTTCCATCGTATCCCCCAACACCACGGCCTTACATTACAAGTTTAATAAAGTCATCTTCATTCTTTTGCCAATTGCTTGTGTTGGCTGACTTGATTGTGACATATGTAAATTGATCCATGCTTTATATATTTCCACTTCACGCCAAAGCTCATTGTGTGAGCATAATATTAGCCATTGTAAGTAAATGAGATATGAGAGTATTGTATGTCATACATAGGAAGTTCATGGGATGGGTACGTAAGCCTTTAACCATTATGTTCTCTCTTTTTGTGATAGACCGGGTTGTGATGGTAGATTCCATGTTATGTGTATCATTTGTTTTCATTAAAAATATTTTTAGAATGAATGTTGTGCTTAGCTTAATAAAATTGTTTAAGTTGGAAGATATTCAATATTGGTTTGCACACACACACGGAAATGTTGGTACCATTTGCAGGATTTAGTGTTAGTTAGTTTGGTATTTTGGGTGAGTCTGTACACATGTGTTGAGCATCTTCCTGAGACAATTTTGATTAACCATGCTATTATGACTTGAGAGTGATCCAAAAAGATTTTTGTTATGTATTTACTGTTTTATTAGTTTAGTGTAATTTAGTTTATTGCTTTTGTATTTATCTGCATAGTTAGGTCGCTCATTAGAGTCTCCTTGAGTTTGTGGGTTTCTAGAGGAGTGTATATAGTGTCACCCTCGAATTTTTTTTCTTCAGTTTTTATAATATCATCGCTTTTGTATTTATTAATTTTGTAGTTACTCGTGAACGAGCAAAGTTTAAGTTTGTAGGTATTTGATAGATGCGTTTTATATGCATCTATGAGGTACTTATTCAGTTTAGAAATATCTATTCCACGAGCCTTTTGGCTACTAATATGTGTTTTGGAGCTTAATTTTGAGTTTTAAGGTTTTGGTTGAATTTATGGGATTCTTGAAGGTTTTAAGTGAAGAATTGAATAAGGGTGCGAAGTGCAACGTCAGAAAAAAAGAAGGATCAAAAAGGCCAGAAGACCTTGCGGTCGCAAGCTTCAAGGACCTTGCCCCCGAAAGGTCCACAAAATGACAAGCCTGAGGAATAGAGCACCAAGTGGTCACATTCCCTTAGCATCTTGTGACCGTAAGCTACCGACTTCAACAGGACGGAAATTTCAGTCTAATTCTATGTCTTGCCCTGTAACTTCTAGTATAAATACAAATCATGTAGCCCTAAGTTGGAGGTCCTAAAATTAATAGTAGTATACAGTTTTTATTAGTTTGTAATCATAATTTTTAGAGATCGTTCATGTTTTCATTCATCCCATCGATTAGTTTGTCGTTGATGATGAACTAACCGCTCATATCTAAGAGGTGGAGGTAACTTGTATCGAATCTTATGCTCTATATTAATTTCTTATTCAATCAAGTCTTGTTGATTGCAGAGTTTATCAATCTCTTTGATATTTGGTTTTTTCCTAATTCATGGTATCGCAATAGTTTAAAGACCCAGGGGTACGGGTAACTGCAGGATCATGAGCATATGTTGTATATTGGCCCACCTCTTTCATAAATTAAACCTATCGATGCATGAGAGTGATAAGTTAGGTTTAGGTTCATATTTTCTTTATCATCAGGTATATCCTCGGTTGAATTATTGGATGGAGATTGAACTATAATTCAATTTAGTGACACTAAGACTGCAAATTGTGAACCATATCATATACCACTCTTTTCCTTCATGAATAAACTCAAGATATATTGATTGATACTTTAGACAAAAGAGCATTAGAGTAGATACAAGTGAATCCTAACTCCTAGATTCCTCTCCATAATAAGATCTCTACAAACTGTGTTTGCTTGTTGATTAATAAACTGCTGCCTCCAAATTAATAGATTACTAGTAGAATAAATCAGTTTAGTTAAATTAGATATAATTGATCAAACAACCCCCCTTAGTTATAATTGCTACCTACTTTCTTTCCTTGATTGCTTCTTGTCTCTGTGGTTCGACCATTGCTTTCGAATCACTATATTTTATATTGATTAATACACTTGCGAGGTAAATAAATAAAACACTTCACGTGGTTGAAGAGCACATCATCAGGTAATGTACAACAAGCCATATCAATGGGAGAATTTCCAGGACAAACTCATGATGACTATGATCCTTATTCCAGTACCTGCAATCCAAGATGGTGGGATCAACCAAATTTCAGTTACGAAAATCAAGAAGGACAACCGAGATTTCTACAACAGAATTATCCATTCTCACCCCCCTCTATTAGTTCTACCCACTTCCCGCTTCAACACATCATTGGAGAGTTTAATCAAGAGCCTTGTTGAATCGGTTCATCAAGATAAAAAAAGAAACAAACAAGATAGACAATAAACCAAGGCTAGCATTAAATCTCTTGAAAATCATATTTCTTAGCTAGCCATGGACGTGAGCAAGCTGGAAGTGAATCAAGGTAGACTGCCTTTTCAAGTGGAGAAGAACCCATGAGAAAATGTTTGTGCAGTCATTCTTAGGGAAGGAAAAGAGCTACAAGAGGTTGAGCAGAGAAAAAATCGTGTTGATAGTAGCAGCCAAGAGAATGTTGTTCAAAATGAAGATTCGTCAGGAAAGGCAAGTGGGGAATTGGGAAAACATAATGAGAAAATTATTATTCTCCCACCTTTTCTGGGCAAATTCACACATCAAAAGAAATAAGAGGATGAGAAGGCAATCTTGGAGACCTTTCGTAAGGTTAAGATTAATATTCTTCTCATGGATGCCATAAAGCCAGTGCCTCGTTATGCCAAGTTTTTCAATGAACTGTGCACAAAGAAAATGAAGCTGGAATTAGTGTTTGTAAAAAGTTTGACAAATAAAGATGTACCTTTCCAGGGAAGTGAGCATGTGCAAGCAAGTATTATGACACTCTATTCCACATCAGAGGTAACACCCATGCTTGATTTTCCTTCTTTTCCATTACCATTTTCATGTGAAAAAAATTCTTCCTCCATTGTCAGTTATCATTGGTAATAATTTGACCGAAATGTAGGAAGAGTGAGTATTGAGTCTAGCTACAGACGTTAAATAGCGGCGCTCATTGGGAGGCAACCCAATATTGTTAGTTTTTAATGCATTAATTTCCTGTTTTTCTAGGTTAAATTTATTTTCTTGTTGTGTCCATTATGCTTTTAGTTTTCTTTGTAGCAGCAGGTGTGTGATTTACAAAAGTAAAGAAGAATGAATTGCTGGTAGCAGGGCTTGTGAGAGTTTAGCACATGCCTATGTAGTTTTGTCTCTCTTCCCGTTTCTTTCTAGAAGCAACCAAGCGGCAGGACCAAATCAAGATCCTCCTTTGCTTCTGTTTCAGCTTGACAGGGAGTCGTTCTTTTCCCTCAACTTTTGCTATTTTCGGTTAAAAATTATGTCCTATTTTTGCACATCTTGCGTATATAATACATTTAGGAAAATGTATAGCCTAAGTGTGGGGGGGATTTGAACATGTGCATATGGGGTATTTGGGGGGGTCCCTTTTGCTGTTGTGTTGATTGTTGTATATATCTTTATTAAGGATTTTGGACCTTCATGACATGACTTGGGTTGATAGGTTTAAATGAAAAGGAGACGTTATTATGTTTATAGATGTGCATTATCAGATTGAATTGAGGAATTTATGATAAATGATGGACATTTTAAAAAATTTATGCATAAAATTGAAAAACATATATGTGAATTGATGCTTTCAACTAGTGTCTGCAAATCTTAACTCATTATCCACTTTAATGATTTGGGCTACAACATAGAGCAGTCCATTATATGTTCTTTCTTGTTTCTTTGAGAAATTTTCATGCACGGATAATTATTCTAAAACTTGCATTTTGTATGCATATCGAGATTGAAAGAACACAATAGCTAAGATTCTCAAGAGAAACCAAAGATAATTTCCAATGTAGTTGTGATTGTAGCTACAATGGGAATCACAATGGACAACAAAGAATATAGCAACGGAAGTAAAAACACAAAACAGAAAACTGAACTCAAGGTTTACCAAAAACAATCTACAAGATATTACTTGTAGACCTAGCCTCAAGGCCACAAAAATTTCACTAAAAGAATAATCGTTTTACACAAAAACACTTGTGAAATCACTAACAAAATATTCTCACAAGACAATGAATCTTGGAGAACAAAAAACCCCACATAAACAGGTTAAACAAAACGTGGGAAGAAACAAAAACAACTTCCTTTAGACAAAACAGGAAGACAAAGAAGTTTTCAGATCTTCAATGTGATTGCCGATGTTGTAACATCACCAGCAACAAGCGAACAACTGAACTTCTGATCTGAAAACAGCTTCTGGATCTCCTTGCTTCTGAACACGACTTTATGGCCTTTTGTTCTCTCTCACAAGCTCTGCAAGTAACCCGAATCCCAGCTCCTTTATTTATAGCATGCGATATCCTACACACACGTAAAAGCAGTCCAACTACTACAAGGAAAAGGATTAGTTATAAGGAAAGATTAACAACTTATCAATCTTGTGAGATTTTATTACCAAATATGAAACAAGTCAAGAATCTCGGTCAGACTAGGATTTATATTCAGATTTAGTTACCAAAATTAAATGTATCAAAATCTAATAAAAGATTATGATACCAAATATACCATAACTAAATCTAATGAAAGATATTAAATCCTAAAAACCTCAAACTTAACAAAAATATTATTTTGACCAAGAAAGGGGAAAACAAGTAAAAATAAGCTTTGCCTATTTTACCCTTACAATCACCCCCTTTGTTGAGCATTTCTGGTCAAATCCAAAGCAAGTGTTCCATATTTCATCCTGCAAAAATGTTAGAGAGACAAATCCAAAACAACTCACCCCCTAAACATGTGCACTAATCATAAATAATGGTCATGCAATGAGAGCCATAACAAACTAGCATAACCAACCAATCACAGTTTAGGAGTTACAAACTAGATTAGTTACAGACCAGATTAGTTTAGAATTACAGACCAAATTGTGAAGCAATGTTAATGTTTAAATCCAACCAACAACAGACAACCCAAATATACAACCACATAAATTTTCAACCACAGAACCACAGTTTGGAGAATCAATCTTGTATAGCTGCAGAAGCAGTCTGAGCAGCTTCATCTTCAGCTTCAGCTTCAACACCTTCAGGATTAACAGCTTCGGGAACAGCAGCAGGAACACTTGCAACATTGACACCCCCTATTTGGCCAGAATGCATGGCCAACCAGGCAGTGTATTGGGCAGCTAATGATTTAAGAAATGTAGACTGTGTATCCATAATTTCCAATTGAGATTGCACCATAGCCAACTGTTCAGATATAAAAGCTATAGAGATAGGAGCAGATGGGAGTGCAGAGATGGCTGATGTAGCTACATTGGAAGTAGCATTGACAGGAGTAGAGGCAGATGGTAGAGAGGAACCAGGAACAGAGGACACAGGGACATATGGATGGATAAGAGGAAGATTCACAAGCCTATCTCCTCTTAACAATTTTGCTGAGATATGGAGAGGTTCAAGAATTGGAGAGAGTCTAGTTGTAGCAGAAGGAGAGTATCCTTGGGAGACCAAAATTTTATAAATCAAAGAAGGGAAAATCAAGGACCTCTTGTCACCTTCTGACTCAGCCAAAGAAGAGATTTTTCTGAAGGTGAAATATCCAAAATCAAAAGGTTTATGGGTCCCAATCTGAAAAAGCACCCTAGCATGTTCTTTAGTGAGGGTGTTAGAGTTTTGGTGGGTGACCAGTTTGCACAACAAATTTTATGCATGAGAGCATACAGAGATGACAATTGTGAAGTGCTAATAGAGGAACCTTTGGCAGGCCACTTATTCAAAGAGCCACCAGTTAGCTCCAAAACACACAGATTCAGATCAGTTTGCATATCAAAAGGGCCAGAAGCAGGAGTGTGCAACATGTCATTTATGATAGAAGATGAAAAATCATACCATTTCCCTCTCACAAAAACTTTTTCAAATCTTGCATCAGAAGGTGAAGAAATACGTTTTTCAATGTTGGCATAAAATTCGTAAATAAGATCACGAAAATATGGGGAGGCAGAAGATAAAGTCCCAGAAAGACCTCTATAAGAGAAAAATTGTGTCAAGTTTTGGGCATCCAACTCTACTGAAGGAATAATTCGTTCATCCACAATTTTACGAGAGGTATTATGACAGACAGAAGCAGCTTTTGACACAAATTTAAAGGAGAAGGGTGTACCAACTGAAGAAGCCCCAGAAGCAGATGGCCTGGAAAATTTGGATGTAGCTACATTAGTAGCTACAGTTGCTGAAGACGCCCGACTTCTGGTAAAGCGAATAGGAACCTCCTCTGTATCCTCACTATCTTCAGGGGTTGCTTCTTTGCTTTCAAAGTTCTTGTCAGAACTGTCATCGAAGTCTGAGGAACTGGATTGATGGGGCATGTCTTCTGCCGGAGGCTGTGGAGATGGAGCAGACTTGGGAGAAGCCACTTTCTTCAATTTGACCAGATAATCAGCCAAAGTTCTGTCTTCATTGGAGAAATTGATATCTGCATTTGATTCCGAAGGTGAGCTAGCTTCAATATCAGACGATTCTTTTGCTTGTGTTGAAGAATCCGTCTGAAAAACTACTGGGGAGATGGTATGGGATAGTCATCGTCTTTGACTTCCTGTTGAACTGGAGCAATTATGGGAGAAGCAGGATGAGAGACCGGTTCTTGAACCACTTGGGTTGGTCCTGTTTCGGGAATAAAATCTTCATCATCGGAATCACTCGTAATGTCCACAGGTTCTTTAAAAATTCCTGGAATAACTTTGTGTTTCTTAGCAGTGAGAACATCTTCTTCACTTGGATCTTCAACGTTTGAGGGAATCCCTCTCAGCCGTTTCGATTTTCTCAAACGAGGGTTATCGATTTGGGGTAACCCTGATAAATCTCCTGGATTATCAACATCAATTGCATTTCCTTTCTCGCCAGGTAGGATCACAGTCAGAGGTTCAGGTAATTACTGAGCTACTACAATAGCTGTAAGGGGATTTTCAGGTAATGAAAGAGGGCTTGATGTAGCTTCATCGGAAGCTACATTTGTGGTTGGATTGTGTTTAGGGGTTTCGTGTGCAGAGGATGGGGAGGATGCCATGGAGAAATTGAGGTGAAGAACACAAGAGAGATGATGAAGGAGGAAGGATTGTGAGGAAGAAGATCTGTCATAAATTTTTCTGCCGGATTTTGAAGGAGAGAAGCTTCTGGGAGAAGTGTTTCTTTCTTCATGAAAAACACAGCACTAATACACTCTCTAATTGCAATTATTCGTTAACACCTTAATTAGATGGAATGTGAGGAGTCCTAACAGCAAATCAAAATTCAAACCTTAGATTAAAAAAATCAAATATTAACCAGTAATAAAGGAGTAATAAAAATCTGTTGTTATTGGCATGAGAAATAGGTGGAGGATTAAATCTGAGAGAATAACTACTAATTTCAGATTTCAAAATTTGAATATAACAACATTGATCAAGTATTTTGAGGATGCACAACACTAAATTAACCAAAATTGCAACCACACAAACCTGCCAAAAACAATAATCATAAACCAGTTCAGTGCCTCATGATCAACACACAGATTAGACAACCACATAAAATATCAACATGGTGAACAATAGAATAGAGATTGCACTAATCTGCTTATGAAAACAAAAACATCAAGGGACTGATATGATCAACACAAAATATGTCTTAGAAAATATACCTAGTATGTGAGAAAAACAAGAGAAACAATGCAGTCACACACATGTGATATGTCTAGATCATCTGAATGTAGTTCCCAATGTAGCTGCATTGGAAGACACATTCGCCAAAGTTGTGATTTTATGTACAAATTCTCATCTTTTCTTCACCAAAACAGCACAAAACTCCCATAAAATCCATAGGTACTTTATTTTCCTAGGAGAATAGCTTTACTTTATTTCAAGCATATTCAACACAAACCACTAAGAACCTTTCACACTATTTACCAAGGGTAGCAACTTTACTTAATGATCAACCCATGTAATCCGAGGATTCACAGTTCCAAAAGAAAGATGCCACAACCTTGTCCATAGGTAGCTCTTTTCCGTTAGGTAGCTTTCACACTTTTTCAATTAAAGGGAGTCAATTTACTCAAGATCAACCCATGAAAGCCTAAGCTCCATAGTACTTTGACAAATTGCAACATCCCAAAAATTTCAAAAGGTAGCTCTTTCCTTTGTGGTCTAAAGATTTTTCAATTTCAATAAACCTTTAAGGGAGATGGTGAGAAGAATCAGAACAAGAAAATCACAACAGATATAGAATGCATATCCAGATCAACTACCAAAGGTACTAAAACAAAAAGAGTGAAACTAGTGTGCCCCCCTAAAATACAATGCAAGATGCCTAATTCTTTTTTATATGTATAAAGAAGTGAGGGGTCACATGGCACACATACCGAGAGATTTCCTAAGATTTATAAATCTCTCAAAATCTAGACTCTTTGTGAAAATATCAGCTAGTTGATTTTCTGTTCCCACATGTTCAATGCAAACAACACTTTGTTCAACCAAGTCTCTAATAAAATGGTGTCTTATGTCAATGTGTTTAGTTCTAGAGTGTTGAACAGGATTTTTAGCTATACTTATGGCACTAGTGTTGTCACAATACATGGTTAATACATTGTTGTGCAAACCATAATCCTTGATCATTTGTTTCATCCATAAGAGTTGTGTACATCCACTACCAGCAGCTATATACTCAGATTCGGCTGTTGATAGGGCAACACAATTTTGTTTCTTACTAAACCATGAAATCAAGTTATTCCCCATATAAAAACATCCACCAGATGTGCTTCTCATATCATCTACACTACCAGCCCAATCAGCATCACTAAACCCAACTAGATTGGTGTTTGTGTGTTTAGTATACCACAAACCCATGGCACAAGTCTCACCAACATATCAAATTATTCTTTTCACTGCTTTCAAGTGAGAGACCTTGGGGTTTGCTTGATACCTAGCACACAAGCACACACTATACATGATATCTGGACGGGTGGCAGTTAAGTACAACAGACTTCCAATCATACTCCTATATAAAGTATGGTCAACACTTTCAGATTTTTCATCTTTATTGAGTTTATTGGATGTACCCATAGGGGTTTTCTTTTGTTTTCCATTCTCAAGATTGAATTTCTTCACCAAGTTAAGAGCATACTTGGCTTGAGATATGAACATCCCTTCATGTGATTGTTTAATCTGAATTCCTAAAAAATAGGTCAACTCCCCAACCATACTCATCTCAAAAGTGGAAGTCATGCAGTTAACAAATTCTTTTTCTAAGGACTTAGAGGTGGATCCAAACACAATGTCATCAACATAAATCTGTGCTATCAAAATGTGTTTGTCTTGATTTTGAATAATAGAGTTTTATCCACCTCTCCCCTTCTAAACCCACTTTTCAAAAGATGGTTTGTAAGTCTCCCATACCAAGCTCTAGGAGCTTGTTTGAGACCATACAAGGCCTTTTTTAGCTTAAACACATGACTGGGTTTATGGGGGTCCTCAAAACCTTTTGGTTGCTCAGCAAAAACTTCTTCTTCAAGAATGCCATTTAAAAAAGCACTCTTCACATCCATTTGTTGAAGAGTTATATCAAGAAAACATGCAATGGCAAGCAACAGACGAATGGACTCAATACGGGCTACAGGAGCAAAGGTTTCATCAAAATCCACCCCTCAACCTGTGTATACCCTTGAGCCACAAGTCTAGCTTTGTTTCTTATTATCTCTCCCACTTCATTAGTTTTGTTTTTGAAAATCCATTTCGTTCCAATAACATTTATTGAAGTGGGTCTAGGAACAAGATACCAAACATCATTTTTAGTAAATTGGTCTAGTTCTTCTTGCATGGCATTAATCCAACATTCATCCTTAAGAGCCTCATGCACATTTTGGGTTCAATGGTGGAAACAAACAAGATGCATGGATTTCATCAAATCCTAGGTGGACATGCATGCAAGTTTTTGTAATCCACCTTACCTTCTAGTTGATACACCATCCTCAACATTACCTATGATCCGAGAGGAAGGATGTATTTTCTGAATTTTGCTTGGAATATCAAGTCCTCGATCACCAACCGACTGACATTCACCGTTTCGATCGGGCTTCAGTTTCAGCAGCTTTTAAGCTGGCTCAATGTGACTTCCGAAGCTACATTCTAATCACATTGGGTGACACATTCCGAATCTCATTGTTCGACGCTCGACTCAGATTCGCTTGATCACTGTTCTTCGGATTCGATGTCGCTTCGATCAAAATCTCCAAAATCAAGGATTCCTCGAAACATCTTCTTCAACGCTTATGGCCAAGATCGGTTAGATCATCAAAAACAATGTTCATAGATTCCATAATAGTCTTAGTCCTGAGATTAAAAACTCAGAAGCCCCGACTATTAGTAGAATAACCCATGGACACACTTGTCACTTTTAGAATCAAACTTGGAAAGTTGGTCTCTATCATTGAGAAGGTAGCACACACAACCAAAAACATGAAAGTATTTTAAGGTTGGTTTCTTTCCAAGAAAAATTTCATAAGGAGTCATTGACTACCTCGGTCTTAAGAAAACCCTATTTCCAATGTGACAAGTCAGATAAAGCTTCGTTCCAAAATCTTTAGCCAAATTTTTGAGGTTAACATCACCCTTGCCATCTTCCTTGTAATGTCCTATTCTTTCTTTCCGCTACTCCATTTTGTTGTGAGTTTTGGGAGCGTAAAAATTCATGAGAGATGCCATTAAGCACAATAGTTAGAAAAGGATGAGTTTTCATATTCCCGTGCCATGATCCGATCTAATTCTAATAAGCTTTAGATCATACAAGTTCATCACACGGGTGTACCAAATTTTAAATGCCTCAAAGGTTTCATTTCTCTCTCAAGAAAATCACCCAAGTGTATCTAGAAAAGTCATCCACACATACAAAAGTGTATTTTTTCTTCCTAAACTTTCTACCTCAATGGGACCCATGAGATCGTATGAATCATCTCTAGACACCTATGTGGAACATTGTGTTATGGGAAGATGAGATGCCTTGGTTTGCTTACCTTGGCAAGGACCACATACCTTTGTATAATTCTCTTTTCCAAGTTTGGCAACCTTTTTTATCGCATCATGTTTCACAAGCTCATGGAGCTTACGAAAACTCATATGTCCAAGTTTGATGTCAAAGATCCGTAACATCAAGACTAGCTTTTTGGCATGATTGCTATTGTTGAACATATAACAATAATCGATGACCTTG